>VZRJ01012919.1:602125-676920 GCA_013397565.1 Ptilonorhynchus violaceus
CGGCGGGTGCGGGGTAAACACCGTAAGGGATCGGTCAGCGGGGAGGCTCCGGCCGGGCAGGAGTTGGAGCAGTGGGAGTAGGGAATGCTTGCCGGAGGGCAGCTCCGGGGGCTGGAGCGGGGAGCACGGCCCCGCCAGGGCGCTGCTGGCTCCGGCCGCTTCATCGTCCTAAGCTGCATCAGGGGAGGTGTGGGTTGGACATGAGGAGGAGTTCCTTCGCAGAAGGGGTGCTGAGATATTGGAAGGCGCTGCCCAGGGAGGTTTGGAGTCCCCATCCCTGGAGGTGTTTAAGGAAAGACTGGACGTGGCACTCAGTGGTCTGGGCTGGTGACAAGGTGGGGGTCGGGCACAGCTCGGACTCGATGATCTTGGAGGTGTTTCCCAGCCTCAGTGTTTCTGGGATTCTTGCCCTGGCGAGGGGTGGTTCGCTCCAGGCTTCCGCCGGCGGCGGCATTCCTGCCGCTGGCAAGTGGAGCTCGTCTGTGGCAGTGCTTTTGGGAGGTTATTGCTCCTTTTGTGTTCATTGTAATCATGCTTCCAGCAACGCTTTAAGACTGCGTCTTTCTATGTTTTTAATGTGAAGTAATCCCAGTCTTTTCTCATGGGCACTATTCTTAAGTCCTCCTGTGTATTGTAAAGCTTTCTCCACTTGACTCTACTACAATTCTGCCTTGAGCTGGGATGCAAAGCCTTGTTTATTTTTAAATATGCTGTTTCGGTTTGGGCTTTTTTTTTTTTCTTTCAAGTACTTCCATTTTCTTCACTTTCAGACGTGACCAGCCAGCTCTCCTTGCTTCAGCTGTAGTTAATGAAGGAGATTGTTCCCTCCTGGGAGTCTTTACTCAGGAGCCTGGAACTTGCACATTGCAACTTGCAAGCTTGAGAGGCCAACATTTAATACTAAGTCAACAAACCTTCTGTAGCATAAAACTGGCCAGAGGTGTCTGATTTTAAGGCTTTTCCCCAAAACCTGGGTAAGCTGGCAAAGTAAGCAAAGCTGGCAGACTGTGGGGGTGGTAAGGCAGAGGCACAAAGAAGCTGTGGCTGCCCCATCCCTGGAAGTGTTCAAGGCCAGATTGGACAGGGCTTGGAGCAATCTGGGATAGTGGAAGGTGTCCCTGCCCATGGCAAGTGGTTGGAATGGGATGGTTCTAAGGTCCCTTCCAACCCAAACTGTTCTGGAATTCTGTGCTGTCTGTCTCCTCATCTCTGCCCACTGCAAATTGATTCTGTGTAGGTGTGATTAGAATGAAAGAGCTGCTACTGTCTAGTGTCTGCTGTTGCCACCTGGAGAACTCTTGAATGCTGTCAGCAGCTCAGGGGATCTGCTCATCTGCTCTCCTCAGCACCCTGCCCTCAGCAGAACCACGAAGGTGTTCTGCATATTGATTGAGTTTTGCTAAGCACAGACAGGACCAGAGAGAGACAAAACACTGTCAGAATAGGGATGGGATTTTTTTTCTGGATATCTTTTGTGTGCATGTGGTTTAAAACACAGCTGAACTCCCAAGGACAAGCTTTAATCCCTGGATGGTGTTTTAAAGTGCAGTAGGAGCAAGATAGAAGATTCTTTGGGAAATGCAAAAGATCAAAGCTGAGCTGGCGTTTGTGAAAGTCTCCCTTGCTGTGACCTGCTCCCCTTTGCTGATTGCTTAATACTGCCATATTAATCTTTGAGGAAAGATGTTGGAAGGATCCAACTCCAGTACTTGAGAAAGTGCCTAGATTTTGGAGACAGAGGATTGTGTTAATAGCTCAGGATGAATTTAACCATTTTTGTGTTAGGAAGCTGCAATTTCCTGTGGGAGACACTGAAGTAAATTCTGGCTTTCTGGCTGTGGTTCCATAGCAACTTTTTCTTCCTCGTTTTTGCTTTTAATGTAAACCCTTTTTGCTTCACCAAGATGTGAAATTTCTTTGTGTATGCATACATACATGTGTTTGTGACTTAACAGGTGTAATCTTTAACTAAAACAATATACTGCTACTGGAAAGCTGTTCAACTTGTTTGCATAATTTAAGGCTTAATTAAAGAAGAATTTTTAAGGAGTTGGTGCTATCTTAAAAGAAAATTCCCACAACTACATGAACAACCAATGTGTTCTGAATGTGATGGTACACTGTGTGGTCTCTTTAACCTAGTCTGTAATAGAGACCTGGAAAAGATCTGATTTTATGGATGGATTCTTACTGCTTGTGTTTTTTGTCTGAAGTGACATATTCCCCTGGTCCAGAGGTGGGTCTCAGGCTGGCCCCTTTGAAGCCTAGGTGTTGCTGATCCTCTGCAGTTTGGTGCTCTCAGGAGATCTCCAGTCCCATAGTGTTTAGTTTGCCCAAGTGCAGATTCTCATTGCTCCTCTCTGAATTTGTTAGATCACATGATTATATCACTGCGGTTTGGTAGTGCTGGATGATTGCGTTGTAGGGGGGTTTTTTGGTAAAAAAATCTGTTTTCCTCTGTTTGGCTTGTAAGTTCATGAAGGTAGTATTGTTTTCCTCACCTGTAAATGCATGCTCATTGTAATCTTTTAAACTTCTTTGCTTTGTGGGCTTTGCTTGTTTTGCAGTTGGATGGAGAAGCAGCCTGGTTTGTGCACTGCCATGGGTGGCCACCGCTTTCCTGTACTTCCCTAGCTGCTGAAGCCACCAGGATTCCGTGATGGAGGCTTTGCTGGAAGGAATGCAGAGAAATGGTCAGGGGAGGTGTGTATGCAGCTGTACACAGCAGTCATTCCGAATGATTTAAGTATTAACCTTGCTTCTTATTCAGAATAAATCCTCTGGTATCACTGTGCAGTGGCCTTCAGCTGCTGCAGAAGCAAAGTCACTGGGTGAGCTGGCTTTGCACTAATCCCTGGTCAGGTCTTAATTGTCAGGTTTTAGTTTTGTGTACTCCTGAAAACCTCGCCTTTTTGTTGTTGTTGTTGATGTAAACTCTTCTTACTGTCCAACATCAGGAGCAGCAGTAAATAAAGTTGTGAATAAATATTTATTTTGTAACAGCTTTGCAAGGTTAATGAGATGTGACTTCGTTATCTGATTTTACTGGAAACATCTGATTATTTCCTGCTCGTGTTGAAACTGAAGAGTCCCATTGAGCTCTGAGGAATCCTTAATGCTCTGTCTGAGGTGAAAGTCTCGAGACTTTTCAATCCCCCAGAGAGACTGTAGTGACAATAATGGAACAAAATGTTTTATGTGTTAAACAACCGTGAAGCAAAAGTCACTGATGCCATTTTCCTAGGCGTCCTTGAGAATGTGACTCAAATTTATTTGATACTGTATCTTCTTCAGAGAACCGAAATTGCAGAAATCGAGTTTAGAATTTGCTACATATTAGCAGATGCTGTGAAGGAAATGTTCCTGCTCTGCATAATAGCTGCTAATTTTTGGTTAACTCACAGGACAGGGTGAACTTCAAATGTGACTGATTTTGGCTCCTTTAAGAAGTATTTCTTTTCCTATAGAAAAACTGCCAAGTCGTGAAGTGTGCATATGCCCTGGGGGAACAGAGAAATTTCCATCCCTTAACCTATTGATTTCCATTTCTTTTCAGTTCTTCCTGCTTGACAGGCAAATTAAAGGGGTAAAGATCATTATGGAGTCCACCACCCTCTAGGGCTGTGTCTGGCAAACCTTAATATTGTCCCTGACTTGGCAGCTTGGGAAGTTTTAGAGGAGTTACTTGAATTGGCTTCAATAATTACTGCACCAAATTAGAAATCTGGGCGTCGCTAGGGAGCGTGTGCTCCCCGATGGCTTGCGAGGGTTTGATTCTTCATTATCATGTTGTCATCCAGCCCCCTCTGCTTCAGGGTTTGTCTGCATTCGTGATAAACTTCTGTTTTCAGGAGCTCATAGCTTGGCTGTAAGATTCCTCTGGTGACTGAAACGTGCTATAAAATGCCTCTGCCTGGAGAGCAATTAAGACAATACAAAATATGAACTAAACACGCTTTGGTTTGCTCAGATAATGCGTAGTACCCAAGGCAAAGGGATGAATGCCTAAGTGTGATGTGGTTTAGTGGGCATGGATGGTATTGGGTAAAAGGTTGGACTTGATGATCTTGGAGGTCTTTTCAGACCGTAATGATTCTATGATTCTATTTCTGTGCAAGCTGGTTTGAAGAGAGTTCAAAGCACTGTGTATGCAGGGTTGGTGCCTTCGTGCAGATCAGCTGCCTGTGTTGGTTTGGGACTTGGGATGTGTTGGGAGGGACCTGCTTTGTAACTCCAGGCTCCTTCCCTTCCAGCGGCGGGTTCTTGACTTCCTGCGAGGCCGAGCTGCAGGAGCTGATGAAGCAGATTGACATTATGGTGGCACACAAGAAATCCGAGTGGGAAGGGCAGACACAGGCTTTGGAAGCTTGCCTGAGTGCTCGGGAGCAGGAACTTTCCTCTGCCAAGACAGCTCTGCAGGAAAAACATAAGGAGGTGCCTTTGTTTCGTGCTATTTTTTGGTTGGAGTCAACAGTGTGTTTCACCTGTTAGAATCAGAAATAGAATTTTTAAAGGACCTGTTGGAACAAGGTGTCTGGTTCATAATTCAATCAAAGTCAAGTGATCAAGTGCCCTAGGGTTGGTGGAAGTCCACATATTGAACTGTCAGAGTTATTAGAGAGAACCCAGAGACACTGGTTTTGGCTACAGCAGTAATGGACAGCCCAGCAACCTGCAGTCATTGGTAGAAAAAACCCATTTCCTACTGTAAACTACACCAAGATATTGCTGGAAGACTCTCCATGGGCTGTTTTACAGAGCTCTGGTTTTGTGGTCTTTAATTAAAGGCCTGAGGGAAGTGCAAAAAAATTCTGTATTGGTGGAAAAGTATCAGTAAGTGAAGTTTTTGCACAGGATGTGGACCATAAACTGCAGTTGAGCCACAGGATTTTCATTTGCAGGAATGATGGTTTTTATCATATAGGTTGTTGTTATTATCAATTATGTTTTCTCAAGACACTTGAAATGTTTCTTACCACCAAAAGCAGACATAGATTTAAAAACTGAACTGTAAGGTATGTTTGCAGTCACTACTGGAGTATATTCATGCTTTTGATTTAGTCATCTGAATTTTCTGCAGGTTTTCTTTTAATTTTAATTTGTTGGCTTGTGACCACTCGGATTGTGGATGGGAAAAAGATGGGAGAAAAAAAGGAGAGAAAAATGAGTCACAGGAACAGTTGAATCAGTGTAAGGGAAGTCTTTACTGTGAGCTTCAAAGCCCCATTTCTTTATTTTTCGTTTGTTATTTGGAATCTTTGCTTTGCCTGGGTGTAGTGAGATAATGACATGGCCAATTTTTCTCTTGGTGGATAGCTTGAAATAATGCATATTTGTGAAGAATTTGATGAAAATGCTGGATAGAAATATTTGGCACAAACAAAAAATGTCAGCTTCATCCTCAAAACAAGAATCCAGAGCAGAAGCAGTTCTGGCCCCAGCCTACCAAAGGTTTAGGCACAGCCTCAATCTGTTTCACAGTGAGGGACCCTATTGAAATGTCAGGCATCTACTGACAATAATTTGTTTATTTGCTTCTTATCTCTCTGTTCAGGTTGGCATGTTGCGTCGCCAGGTCGAAGATGTGGAAAAATCCAAGCAGGACATGGTTAGAGAGTATGAACAACAGCTGAAGAAATTCCAAGAGGAGGTGAGCTGCAAAAAGAGAAGTTTGCTTTTCAGTTCCCAGCTGATGTACACTGTGATGGGTCAAATGCTTTGCATCATTGTTTTTGTTTCAGTGCTGTGGTTTGAAAATTCTCTGCTCTCTTAGTGTTTGTGTGCTTACCAAAAGGAGCATTGAGCATTGACAAAGTGACTTTTTTATGGTTCACTTGGCCTGGCTTTTGTGCTCTGGAGGAACTTGGTGATGAACAGAGAACTGTTGAAGTAGAAATGTTTTCATATGTTGGACTTCTGCAGAAGTTTACTGCAAGAATGTCCTGTGTTCTCCCATCCCAGTCTCCCCAGTGCTGGTTCTGGAGCTGCCACGGGTACAGGCAGCAGCAGTTTGCCCTTTCAGCATTTCTGAAATTCAAAAAGGGTGGAGATGTAACTGGCCTGGCTTGTGTGAGATCAGGAAATAACAATGGTATGTATTCTCGTCTTTTTGCCTCCATTGACTGATGACTTTGGTAAGGATTTTGTACTCTCAAGGAATATTAGTCTTAATACCCTTAATAAAAAACAAGTGTACTTAGAAAATGCTGTTTGACAATAATATCAGAGCTTTCATCTCAAAGCTTCTTGCTCACTGCAAGGTGGTACCTGTCCTGCAGGTGGTATAACAGCATTCCAGGTTCATGCCTGAGCTCTTTGCCTGTCTCCACTTGCCACTAGCAGGGAATTAACTGGCATGAGCAGCTCGTAGAGCACTGACCTGTTTTCTCTGGAGGGTTGGGCCTAGTTCCTGCTCACTGTAAGCCATAAGTGAAATTAATTTGGTAGTCTCTGCTCTGATGACAGAAGGCATCTTTCCTCATTTAAAAACACCTCACTGTTCCATATGACTAACAGTCTTCATTCACTAGGTGTTCCCGCTGGAATTGTGGATAAGCTGCAAAGCAAAGCTGAGGTACATTGGCAGATCAGCCTAAATTGCTGAGGCTGAAATACGGCCTGTGTGTTGTGGCCTAAATTGCAGTTTGTGGGTATTTTACCCACACAGTATTAATGCTGATGACATTGAGCTCCAATATTCCTCAGTCTTCTGTTCGTAGTACTGTTTGGGGAAATTATTTCTGTCTCTGTTTACCACCATTTCCAGTGCAATTACAGGTACAGTGTCTAACTCACTGAGACTGTTGAAAGAACAAACCTCTTATCTCCTAATATGTTTGGCAAAAGATGTTGGTATGAACTCCAAGCCTGAACATCTGTCTGTTCCCACTGAACACACCAAACTACTGAATGCATCAGCTCTTCAATCAGATGTTTTTATTTCTCGTGATCCTTCTGTTCATCCGTGGGCTTATCTTTGTCCATCAGTAAAATGGGAATGATGGCTTCTCAAATTCGTGTGGCTACTTGGCAACTTTCTATTTAATAGTTGAGTAGGGGGGAGCTCATCAGATGGAAAATTCTCTGCAAGTTGCAAGTGATTATTTGCACAGAGGGTCATTTAAATGTCAAGAGTTTTTTCCTCGTTCCTGCTTCTGATACAACTTCAGCATCCTAGCAGCAGGCGTAGGAGTGATATTTTCTGTTGGCATTCTCCACTCATTGTGAAATACACAGTGTATCTAAGCAGAAAATGACAGATGAAGTGGTGTTGATATTATGGGTAATGGCAATTCTCAAATCTTCCTTCTCCCACTAAGCAGGAGAGTTCCAGTTCCCACCTGAGCTGCACAAGTGTATTTTGATCACGCAAGAATTACTTATGTGTGGTGTGATGGGTGTGCTCCTGTGGGTGAGGAGATCAGCCGTGGGCGCTGCTGGGCTCCTCCTGGGGCTGGGAACCACCTGTAGAGAGGGGGGTGCTGTGCTCTTCCTGCATTGACAGCTGCATGTAAACCTCCATCTTATCAATATTTTACTTGTGCTTTAATAGTGGTAAGACAGAGGTTTAATTAAAGCTGCTGATGTCATGACTTCAGTGGCATCTTGCTACTCTCATACAACTCGTGCGTTTTGCAGTGCTGTTGGCATAATAGGCTCATTATCCAAATGGAAGCCTTCACTTGCGAGCTGTGTGGCCTTGATGAGGGGATTGTTTGTGTGAACCACTTTGTGTGTCTGCTTTCAAAGGGCTGTGTCATTCTTGCCTTGGGGCCTTGAGCGAAGCCGTGTCTTTCACTGTGTCCTGCAGTTGTCCCGGCTGAGGAGGAGCTATGAGAAGCTGCAGAAGAAAAAAACAAGAAGCAGAGGAGAAGCTAACAAGGGACAAGAGGAGGACAAGTTTGAATTGGGCCGACTGACCAGGAAGCTGGAGGTATGTGGTGAAAAAGGAAGTGCTGACCAGTTTGTGTGTATGAACTGACTTACTGAGCTTCACTGGTGACTGAACAGTCTGCTAGGAAGTGGACTATGAATCTTGCTGAAGGAGTACTGTCCATCCACTCTCCAGGTGTAGCTCTTCTCAACTGCTTGTGTAATAAAGGCAGTTTCCTGTGTTGGGGCCTCTGAGTACACAGGATAAACCTTGATGCTGTTCTTACCCTTAGACTAAATAAAAGGAAGAAGGTGCTGGAAGAGTAACTAATTATGTGAATGGAATGAATTCCAGTGTGGGGAGGTTGTATTCTCACTTCTTTGAGGAGGAGGGAGCTACATGTCAAACTTCTTGTCAGCTCTGTCTCATTTTCTAATCTTTCTGCTCTGCTGAGTTCAACTCCACTCAGTTTTCTCCTCCTGGAAGATGTGGTAACACACGCACACACGACTGATGTAGTGCCCGATTTCTGGGGCAGAGATTAGCATTCAAATTCTGTAGTTCATTCTTGTCACCTTGGTGATTTCAATAGCAGTGCGTTTTGGAAGCTGAAGCCAGTCTGAATTGTTAAACCCCTGATGGCAAACCCATGAAACCAGCCATGAATCTGTTGGCACTTAACATTTGTGACCAGCTTTACCTGGGGAGGGGAAGGAATGGGCTCAGCAGTGAGGGGCTCTGCACTGCTGAGCTGCTGCATCAGGTGACTGGCTAATGGTTTCCCTGCTGTGGGAAGGGTGTGAGGATGCGGTGGGGAGAGAAGGCAAACGTGGATGTGAACTGGAGGGGGATGTAGTGCTCCAAGGCAGCCGTGCTGTCCTTGCAGGAGTTCCGTCAGAAATCCCTGGACTGGGAGAAGCAGCGCCTGCAGTACCAGCAGCAGGTGGCATCGCTGGAGGCGCAGCGCAAGGCTCTGGCTGAGCACTCCGAGCTCGTGCAGGTACACTTCACATGTGCTCAAAGTTTCTGCTTGGTTGGTGGCAGGGGGGAAAAGAGAGAGGCTAATGAAAGCTCTCAGGCTTCCATCCAGTGTGGGTTGCCACTGAAGCGACTTCTAATGTCCCAGCGGAATAAGGTTTGCTTGTACAAGTGCTGTGTGGAAAAAGGATCTGGAGTCTGTCATCAGAGATTAGATAAACCTTGTGCAGCTCTCCCTGCCACTCCTCTGGTTAGCAGAGAAGACAGTAGGATGCAGATTTCCCTGGGAGGCAGAGACCACAGCATATGACACTTTAAAATAGCTGTTACATCATGTTGTCTAGTTGAAAGCTGTGTACCTGCCAGCAGCTAAATATGTACCTTGTGGGTCCAGCTCAAAGGGTACTGTTGGAAAATATCTTCCCCTACAACAGAGACTTGCACAAAATACTGAAGGAACAGCCCCCTTCTTTTAAGTCTCTCAAAGGGAAGTAGTGGGGCGGCTGTTCTGCAAAGCTGATGGCTCAGTGAATTAGTGGTGCTGCAGCAGAGCGAGGTGAATTGACCTAGAGCACAGCTGTGAAGTCACACAGACACAATCACAGCAGACACTGATAAGAAGCTCTTGCTGGGGACTTTGCACTTAATGGCCTCCTGAGTTGCTCTTGAGTGGAAGCTCCTGCGAGGAGGGAGACTGTGATGACAGGATTGAAGCTGGCTCTGACAGGGGCTTTGTGAGAGGCTGACACCAGGAGATCTACAAATGCAGAGAGAGTCCTTGAGCAGAAGGTCTTGCTGCTCTGCTGTCTGTGTGTCGTTGATAGCTCGGTTGTTTGGGAACAGATGTGTCCTTGGAGCACAGGCTGGGACACTGGGGCACAGAGGAACTCGTCTCACTGTGTGGCAGAAAAACAGGAGTTTGGAGAGGTTTTCCCAAAGAGGCATAGGTGACTTAGGTGCATAGGTACTGTGAACAGACTGCCTGAATCCTCAATTGCTTTGAAAAGCCCAGTATGGAGGTGCTTAATATTTTGCTTTGGATGTTTCTGTACGTTTTATGTGCTTGTTTGTCTTTCTAGCACAAGGTCCAGCTGAGATCCATGACCGTGGAGCACTTCCCCTCTCTCTCCTTTCATCTGGCTTCCCCTCACCCCTTGCAGGGCAACTTAGGGAAGCCTGGCATTCTCCCCCAGTACAGAGCACCTTCTGGAACACCTGCAGCCTTTAAAGTCAGCAGGTGAAACCTGGAATTCTGTGTGGGCCTGCAGGTTCTGTGGCTGGAAATAAGAGACAGCTTAAATGTTTTCTTAATGCAGAAATAAATATTCAGGCAGTCTGGTACTCTGGTTTCTTGGGTGAAGAAAGGCTGTGCTTGGAACTCTTGCCCCTACTGATTACCTTTTCTGTCATGACTACTCAAATAATAATAAAAGGCTGTAATCAAAACTATACCATAGTCTTGCAAATGAATAGTTCTTGCAGTTTTTGTAAATCAAAGCATGTGGTGATTCTGAAGCTGGCAGGCATTGCTGCTCTTTGAAATTGGGAGTATAGGACTGCTCAAATATTTTGTTTCAGCCTTTAAAAATTCAAAGGTTGCATACAAAAAGGGAATATATGAAGTGAATGTTCCTAGAAACTTATGTGAGAGCTGGCTTGTTAAATTTCACCAGCTAGCTGTGGGGAAAGAAATGCTATGAAATAAAGTATTGTGCCTATAAATAATAGAGCACGTATTGCCTGCTAGTCATACATTCCTTGTAACTTTTTTGTCTGCCATTAAAACAATGAAACATTCAAAGTGAGTGTTCTCCCAAGCTGCTGGAACCAGGTATTTACTGCAGAGAGCAAAGCAAATTGGCTGTTGCAGCCAGTTCTGTTTTGGGGCTGTTTGGTGCTTGTGGTTTTTCCATTGTGCACCCAGAGGTGCTTTCTGTCCTGGTGTGGAATTAATGGTTGAGTAATCTCTGCCTCGGGCATGGTACTCACAGACCTTCTCACCTGCAGCCCTTTGTCCTGGTCTAGCTTTGGGTTCATGAGCAAAAACCAGCAGGTGGCTTTGCTGTTAGTTCATCCTCAGGCAGCTGTGGTGATTTGAGATCCTCATTTTCCAGATTCACTTTGAACTCCTTTTGGTATCAAAGGGCCCCCATTTTTTAATTTTTCTTTTTAGTTATTTTGTTTGCTTTCAGAAATGTCACCCATCATGTACCCCTGGAACAATACTCTCCCTAATTCCCTGGAAGGTTTCGTAGCTTACTTTGAAGACATGGCCCATCACACCAAGAAGTCAGTAGCTGTGTTGGATGTAGCTCTGGTACAACCTTTGTGTGTTCTGCAGTTCAGCTCTAATGCAGATGCTTGCTCCTGGCAGACCCAGCTGGCCAATCGGAAGCAGATCCTGGACTCGGTGGAGCTGGCGAGCCGCTCGGAAATCCAGCACTTGACCAGCAGGCTGGAGAGGGCCAATGACACCATCTGTGCCAACGAGCTGGAGGTGGAGAGGCTTAACATGAGGGTGGATGACCTGAGTGAGGACAACCGGATGATTCTGGAAGATCAGCAGAGAGTTCAAGAAGAATTAAGGCAGTCCAAGAAAATGTTAGAGGTCAGTGGGGGAGCTCTTAGCAAACTGAGTCTAAAGCAGTGCTGGTGAGAAGTAGCAGGAAGGCTTTTCATTCCAGACTCTTTGTCTCTTTTCAGAGCCTTTGTGAAGTTCCTGATTGGCCTCAAAACTAATTTTGTACCCATGTGCTGCTCTGCAGTATTTCCAGGGGTCCTAAAAAGTCTGATCAACCTTTCATCACATTACAACAAACTGGTTTGTTCCATCTTGCAACAGTCATTCCTTCTCCCTCCCATGCAGGTGCTGCAGGATGAGAAGAGGGAACTGAGAGCCACCTTGCAGTCTCAAGAAGATTTCATTGACAGCTCCAAGCTGCACCAGGAGCAGTTACAGAAAGAGCTGGCCAGGATGACTGAAACTCTTCACACAAAAGAATTCGTCATCAGGTAGCATCTGTGCCTCACTGATACTTTGGCTCTTTTATCCAGATCCATATTCCAGGCTCTCCTACTGCAGAGAGTAGCAGCATTTTCATGCAGCTGATCTGCATTGGTTGTATTTAGAGTAGTGCACTGCAGCTTCTCACAAATGCTGTGCTGCCTTGCAGCATTTGTCAGTTTGCATTGCTCTTGAAATTAGCAGATAATCAGTGAAGAGCATGGAAGGAATCCACTTTCTCCTCGGCTGGGTTTCTGGAGGCAGCACAGGGCTTTTGAAGTTGTTTCTCCCAGGCATTTTCAGTCAAGTGCTGGAGGCCTTTCAGGGTTTGATAATGTGCTTATTAACCTAGGTGAAAGTTCTCACTGACTTAATGATACCAGTTTGGGGGTTTGGTGAGGTACTTACATCTGTGACAAAATCATCTTGGCCTTCCCCTTCTGCACTGGCAACGTGCAGAAGCTTCTGGATTCTGGTGGCTGTGTCAGAAGGCTTGGGTGTTGGTCACCTACCAGCCAGACTGTCTCTGGCAGAGAGGCCAACATCAAAATAAAGTGTAGTCTGTTTTAATCAGCCTGAACTCAAGCAGGGGCTGCCATCCAGCTGCTGTGTTTGTTTACTCACACCGCACACAGCGGTCACCCGCAGTTGGGCTCTGTGTGTTTGTCAGAGAATTCCAAGAAAACAGTGGTTGTGTTCCCTGTGCCAGTGGACTCAGACATGATGTTTCCACGCTGAGATTAAAGTTGCTGTTTCTGCCTAGGGCCTTGGAGGAACGCTTGCAGGGGAAGTGCTCTCCAGGGCTGGAGCTGGAGCAGGCCCTGCTGCAGCTGGATGTTGCCCAGAGGAAGGAGCAGCACTTGCAGTCAGAGGTGACTCGTCTCGAGAACAGGTAGCCCACTGCTTGCTCCCTCTGGAAGTGCAATTAATCTTGGATAATAATACAGCACCCAATTGTGTTCATCAAGTTAACCAGTGACTTTTGTAGGCTTGTTTTAAGTATCAAAGGGCTAAAGAAATCAAGTGCTATTCGTTTTGCAGTGTAATAGTGACTGATTTGCTAATTGGTTGGCTGCTTTTCACTGCACGCTGTGGGTGTTCTCAGTGTTCCAGCTTGCTTAGGCTGAGCACCTTCACTCCTCATAGGCTAAGGGGTCTTTGTTAGGGAGCTGGTAAGAACCAGATCCAGACCTTCCTGTGAAGTAAGAATTATAAACAAGTCTGCCCAGAGAGATTGTGGACTCCCCATCCCTGGAGGTGTTCAAGACCAAGCTGGGTGGGGGTTGGAGTAACCTGGTCTAGTGGAAGGTGTCCCTGCCCATTGCAGGGAGCTGGAATGAGATGAGCTTTAGGGTCCCTCCCAGCCTAAACCATTCTGGGATTCTGTGATTCCTCTCCAAGTTTGTGGTTTCTAGACTTGTGTTTACATAGAAAGTTTGTAATCTTAGTTTGTAAAGAAAAAAGCACAAAACAGCTGTTATCTGTTAGATCAGCTTCCTGATCTCTTGTGAAATGATTTTGGAAAACAAACCCAAAGGATTGGTAAGGAACTTGTAGGCTGAGTTCAGTTTCTGTTGTAATGGACATAGAGGACTGCCTGGAAGATCAAAGTTTCTCTGACCGTTTCCTCCTCCTCGGGTTATTCTAATCCATACTTTTGCATTTGGCACCCAGCCTGGTGTCTTCAAATGCCAGGTGTGTGCAGCTGAGTGAGGAGCTGGGTGAGAATATCAAAGAGCTGCAGTCCCTGGAAGAAGACCAGACTGAGTCAAGGGCAGAGATTAAAAAGGTAATGTGGCTTTGTTCCTGGGGAGTGGGATGGCACTGGTGGCGTGAGCTGATCCCTGTGTGCCCTGTGCCTCAGCAGTGGGACCAGGGCCAGGGGTACTGTTCAGGCAGGGATGTGCTGGGGTAAGGAGCACACCTGACAAGAGGAAGAGTTGAGAGGATGTGTTTGCAGGTGTCTGAACTGGGCTTTGTGAGCATCTCCTGGGCCTACCCTAAATCCTGCAGTACTTCTGTACACTGTGGACGTACTTGAATTAGTGCTGGAGGGGCAAATGTGCAAAGAAATTAAGTTCTGGAATCCTGAGTTTAAGCCTAATACAGGCTCCCAACAGGATGAAGAACAGAGAGGGAATGGGTTTGCTGTAATATGTCCTGTCACACTTGAGGCAGGACTTCAAATGTGTCTTGATCCCTGTGTGAATAAGGGAGTGTATTTCAGGCTTGACAGCTGGACATGGAGCAGCTCACCTGCCCAAGGGTCTCACCCCAGAGCTCTGAGCACCCAAGGGGCAAGTCCTCCACAAGGCTTGACTTTTCATAATGGTGTGGATCAGCTCGTGTGAGAGCTTTCCCTGGAGCCTGGTAGAGTGGAAGCCTCATTGAACCTGAGTGAAAAACCTCACTTGTGTGGAAATCTTTCATCCTTTATTCTGAACATACAGAGGTGCAGATCTTGCCAGAGATGTGTGCTTGGTTACACATCTAAACAGCCACACAGTAAATGAATCTCCCACAGGCTGCTGGGGAGGAGGGAGAGATTTATGGAGGCTGTTTCTGTTTTATATACTTGGGAGGCATTGAGGTGACACGGAGATAAATCACCGTGTGTACAGTATTTACATGGGTAGGCAGAGATCATCTGGTTCAATTTTCTAAAATGCTTGTAATTCTCAGAAAAATCCTGGATGTTTGGGTGGTTAATATTTCTGACTAATGGTATGGAGTCCTGGGGAAGGAATTATGCTGCTGTTGTTCTGTTGTGAATAAATATACAGTGTGCCTACCAGAATATTGTATGCAGTGCAGGTCTGCCACCTCAAAAAGCACTGAATAAACCAAGATAAGGTATGGAAAAAGAAGACAAAAAGGATGGAATGGTTTTTATACAAGGAACAGCTGAATGGAATAGGACTTATAAAACTGGAAAAGAGATAAATGGGATTGAATGGACTAAAAATAAAATCATGCCTGTCATGTGGAAAGTAAATAGGGAATGATTATTCTCTCATGATGCAGGGACTAGTGGTCATCACATAGAGTTATGAAAACAAAGAGATGTATTTTTACCCTGTGCATAGCTGGCTGGTGGAAGTTTGCCATGGGAAGCTTTAGTTGCTATCGATTCAAAAGACTTAGGACAAATTAATTCCTGGAAGAAAAATCTGCCTCGAGCTATTTAAAGTTACCATCTTTAAATGGTATCTTTAAATACCTCCGGAAGGCAGAGTGGCAAATTGCAAGGTTGTATTATCCAAGTGTTACTGTGCTTCCCCAGCCATGGTGAGCCTTTGGCTCTCTGGTTTTGGCTTGAATGGTGAGCTAAAGAGGCTGTTACTTTGCTCACTTATGGGTCTTCTTAAGTACTTCATGGCATGAAACTGCTTTCCAGTTGGCAGTTTCTGGTGTGGGAAAGGATTGGGATGGGATGGCTTTCAGTCAAGAGGAACAAGCATGCACAGAGGGCTTGTTACATAGAGCTTTTTGTTTTCCAGGACTGAGATTTCACATTACCATGTGCAATACTTCTGCTTTTTTTTGCTGAAACATCTTTTAAAAGCTCGTGGGTGGTGTGTGCATGTCTTCCTCCAGCTCAAAGAGCAGCTCTCTCAGGCTGAAGAAATGCACAGCAGTGAGCTGGAGGGGATGAGAAGGGAGATCTCCAGGCTGACCCAGGAGCTGCAGCAGCGGGACATCACCATTGCGTCGGCGAGCGGCTGCACCTCTGACCTGGAGCAGCGGCTCAGAGCCGAGATTGAACGGGCAGAGAGGAAAGCAGTGGAGCACAGGGTAAGAAAGGCACAAGACTCTTATGCTGTCTATTTAAGGGATCTGAAGGCTTGGAATACCATCCTGCTTTTTAGCTACGTTAGTAGTTTCCTTCTCTCTTTAGCCTTTGTACAAAGACTTCGAGACCCTTCTGGTGAAATCCTCTAATGATGGTGTTCACTGCATCTGTCTTGCTGCTGCTTTTTCAAACCAGCCACCTACAGTCCCACAGAATTCTTTGGGATCACTCGTGCTAACTAGGCCAGGATGGATGACATCTTGGAAAACTTAAGTAGATGACTGTGTATGGTTATTTCTGTGGCCTTCTCTGTAGGGTCCCTTCCCAACTAGCAGGCCAAACCTTGCTCTGTGCTTGAATTTGAGGGTGGAAAGTGCTTGGAGGGTGTTGTGGGCATGTATTGTGTTCTTCTTCTGAACTTGTTTGCCTCTGTCTCCTCAGGTAATTCTGGTCCAGCTGGAAACCTTGAGGCTGGAAAACCGTCATCTCTCAGAGATCCTGGAAAAAACAGAGTGTGCTAAGCTGGAGGTAGGCATTGAGGACCAGGAGCTGGGAAGGGGGCTAGCCCTGTCTTCCTACCTGGGAACAGTCAGAGTCTCTGCCTAGGCCTCTCAAAATGGGGGATAGAGCTCAGTGAACTTAAAACACAAGCAAAAGGGGCAATTTGAGAGGGAATAAGGTGCAGGAATACCAAACATTTGTTTAGTCAGAAAGTGGTGAAGAGAACTGCAGAAACAGCCATCATTTCCATTTCTTCTCCATGGGCTCTGATCCATGTTTTGTAGTACATTTTATTACACTTCCATTTTATGCCAGTTTACCTCCAGCCTTTGATTCTGAATCTGTGACATCCTTTTGACCTGTCCTAGAGCTGTAACTGCTCTGATCCTTGAAATATTTGGGATGAGAGCATGCTGTTCCCTGGTGAGGGGCCATTCAGCAAGGCTGTCCCTTGCACTCCAGGTTGCAGTCTGGGAATATGGGCTGGATGTGTTGGGACAGTGTGCTGAGAAGGGGTCCTGTGGTGGGCTCCTGCTGCTGAGCAAAACCTCCAAAACTCTTGAGGCAGAAGGGAGAAGGGGAGCCTGCATGGGAGAGTTGCACTCTTGGCAGGAATAATGAGGTGGCTCATTTTGTGAGGGGAAGAAATGGCTGGTTTGCAAGCTCTGTCTCACGTAAAGCAGAATGGATGCTTCCCAGGGGGCAAGGGCTGGATTCAGACAGCTGACAACCTAATGGGAATATATCAGGGCTTTTATCCTGTCAGATCTGTAGGAAGGAAATACTCAGCTCTTAGTATTAGTTTGGGTTGATTGTCAAATGTGCCAAATTCCTGGGAAGGTGTTGAACAGAAGCTTGTGGCTGGTGAGATGGAGAAAAAACAGCTTTCTGGAGGGCTGATTTGAAACTGAAATAACCTAAGGCCCATTATTTTCTGCTTGAAAATGCCTGGTGGCTTTTGCTTTTGTGAGTTCCCAAAAATGTGGTAGCAGAGTGCAAAGCAAGAAATCTGCTTTAAAAAAAAGCCCCACAGCCCCAAAGCACAGAAACTGGTTCTTGGCCAAGTGGTCCTAATGTACATTTGGAAAGACCTTAGATACAGCAGTGATGAGAATGACTTAAGCATCTAAGTTTAATAGAACTGGCAAGAAGAAAGTGGGAATGTCACAGGAGTAGAAGCAATGGAAATTATACCCACCTGGCCTAGTAAGAAGAAGATAGGAAGAAGCAAGTTGTTCAGAGTTTCAAAAGGAGAGACCAGAGGCAGGTACATCTGAACTATCCTGGGCCCGTGTTTTCCTGTTTTACAAAGCATCCAGTGATGAGAGACACTGACTTTCCCTGGCAGATCAGCATATTGGGTCTGGATGCAGACCCAGTAAGGCATATTTATATTTAATTTGCTCTTAGGAAAGTCTTGAAAGTTTTGCCAGTCAAACTGAGACTAGAGGATATGCCTTAAGGAATCTCTTGCTGGCCTTTGTTCTGGATGTGAGTGTGGTGTCTTGCAAACCAGAACTTTTGACTTCTGCCCTTCTTTGCCTGTCAGGGAGATGGTGGCACGCTGAGAGCACTCAGGGAGGACCATGCTGCTGAGCTGCAGAGACTGAAATCTGAGAACCAGCAGCTGCGGAGGGACCTCGCAGAGACCAGGGCCAAACTGGGGGTCCCTGGGCAGGTGTGCCCCGATGAACCCGAGGGCACTGCTCACCTGGGACAAGGCAAAGAGCCCGAGCCCAGGGACGTGCAACACGGGTGAGTGACCCTGGGGATGCTGCTTCCTCAGGGTGAAGGAGGGCAGGAGGTGTGGGATGTGTGGGGTTTAATGACGTGCTGCGTGTGTGGTGTCTCTCTCCAGCGCATTGTGTGTCTGGGAGAACACAAGGACGTTTGGGAATCTGCCTTTATGCTTCAGCAGTGCAGTAGCTTTGAGCCCCAGCTGGTTTGTGTTCTGCAAAGCCAGCAGCGTGTGTGTGTCTTTTGTGTGCCTTTGCCTCTCTGTGATGGAGCAGCAGCCTGTGCTGGTTTTGGTGACAGGATTAGATGTGGCCCAGGCGGCTGCGCTCCTTTCTGTTGCTGTGCTAGGATGTGCAGGCTGTGTTTTTTGGTATCTACAGTAGCAAAAGAGAGAAGGAATTCCATAGGGACTGGATGTGCGTCTGGAAGTGCTATGGAAACAAGTTTGGATTGCCAGGGCTGTTAGTAACATCTATGTTAATTGTTGCCTCTGCGTGAGTTTTTCTGGAGTTCAGCTGCTGAGAGACCAACTCAGTTCTGTGCTCAAACCTGCCTTCCAGGACAGCTCGGGAAGCACAGCACGAGCAGGATGAACACACAGAGAGGATACATCTCCAGCCTGGCAGGTCTGCTCAGCATCAGCACGGGGAGCCCCAGAGATGTGGGGCTGCTGAAACAGGAACTGTGACCCCAGAGACGGGTGAGCCACCCTCCCAGAGCAGCAGGAAGAACTGCAAGGAATCACGTGCCTGGCTGGGAGCGCAGTCTTTGCTCCATGTGGTGGATGGAAACAAAGATTTTGCAGATGAAGCATCTAAGCAGCCTGCCTCAAATCATCACAGAGAATCTGTGTCTCTGGTAAGCAGTTGTGTAGGAGCTAGTTGCTGCTCAACAGCTGAAAATAGAGCTGCATTCTTATCTGGGAAAAGGAGACAGGCTTTTGAATGCATGACCTAGCTGCATGGTGTGTGCAATTCTTTATGCATTAATCAAATGTTAAACAGGGAGGGAAAGCCACTGCTGGATGATTAACTCTTGGCCAGGAGGATCCATGTGGTGGCTCTTCAGAACTCCTTGGGGAAGGGCTTTGTGTTTGTGTACTTGCTAAAGGAGCTTGTGGTTCTCTCTGTGCTGGTGCTGTACCTCAGTGTGTGCCAGGACCTGCTCGTGTCACCCGAGTTCTGCTTCAGCTTTTGGCTTGGGTCTGTAGTAGAGGCTCAGGGTGGATGTGGAGTGCTGGGTATGTCAGTATTTCACACAGTCTCTGGGTGACTGGTTGCTGCACATCTATAAAGCACAGGGGGAGTTTGACCCCTCTCGGTGGGCCTGCAGCAGTCAGCACACTGAACTTAAAGCTGCTTATGCTTGCTGATGGGAAAGTCTGAAATCCCTGCTTCACTGCACAAGGGGATGCTGCTCTTTTTCCCAGTTGCTGATGGTACTTTTTTAATAGACAGCAGTGTTGGCACTTTCTCTGTCTTTTTACCTTAGCTCAGTTGCTGAAGCACTTGGCCAAGATAGAGAAAATTTGGACTGAATCCCTTCTTCCCATCATAGTTCAGAGAGAGGAGAATGCTGAGCACTGGTCCTTGCTCCAGAAGTGTTGCCCCAGCAGTGTTCAGAGCAGTTCCTCCTCTGTTTGTGTGTTGGTAGCAGTGACAGCTATTGAACTATTAACTGTCTTTTTGTGGGAGTCCAGAGAAGAGGCTCTAAGGATGATGCACAGATGAGTGGAGGCTTGTCAGGTTTGTAGATCTTGATGAGGTTTACTACCAAGAATAGGTCTTGATTGTTTCAAGACTAAAGTAGCCTATGCACATATCTAGAGAAAAGTGCTGGGAGCTTAGGGAACTGCAATATTCTAAATGGAAAGTCTTCAGATTGCAGGACTGGACTAAAGCATGAACAGTTCCTCTTCAGGGTTGGGGAGGTCTAGGGCTTGATGCTTAGTAGAAGAGAACAGGCTGCTTTTTGTTCTGAGAAGTAGAAATAAGGTTTCTAAGGAAATGCAGCTCCTAGTGTTGACTGGGACTCCCCACTCATGGTCAGGCTCCAGTGTCTTTACATCAGTTCCTTTAGCATTAGGAGAGGAGAACTCTCATCAGTAGGCAGTAGTGGGGTGGGAGAGATTTGCTTGTTATCTGTAGCCTTTTCTGTTTCCCTTTGTTCCTGGCTGTTGACAAAAGACCTGAAACCCACGAGACTCCAGGATTTGGAAATAGTCAGTTACTTTCTCTTGCCAACACAGAGCAAGTTGTCTGTAATGGAAAGCAGCCCCTTAGTAACCTTAATATTCCACATGCCAGCCCCTGTGCAGGAGGCTTCTCTTCATCAACTTTTACATTAAGCCTGGTTTGCAGTGTTGTTTTTGTAAGTTAATAACTTGTGGGTAAGTGATGTGAGGAGCAGGAATAGTTCTTGACTGTAAAGGAAAGAATCTGGAGTAGTTTGTTGACCATTGCTGGCTGGACTGAAGTGCTTTTCTGTGAGCTGTGATGGGAGTTGGGTCTGTATTTGCCTGTGGCATTGTACCCCACTATTTTGGGGAAGAAGAGGAGGTATATAAAAGAAAGCAGTGATGTTCCCAGTGTGGAATATCTGGCAGTGCTTTCTCTTCCCTGGACCCAGACTCTGAGGTGCTCCCGCTCACTGAGATTTTTATGGAGACGAGGAGCAGGATGCAGACCTTGAGTTACACTAACAGCCAGGACAAAGCCCTTGGTATCCTGTAGTGACCTTGTCTAGCCCTGATTTTTGAGTAGGGGTTTTTTGGCAGTGTTGGCTCGGTGCAGCAATCACTGCTGGCTGGAGGCTGGGAGGGACCTGAGTGCTTAGTCTGCCCAATAAGATGGAAATGAGCAAAGAGCCCTTTAGGAGCATGTTCAGTTGTGTGGTTTGCAGATCAGTGGTGTTTCTGGCCAAAACTTGTAATGAAGGAATACCTGATAATCCCTTGTTTCCCTTTAGTGCCCCTTGCCTACAGCTTCCGTTGGATCCATAGCTGCAAGATACCTGGAAGATGAAGAAGTGAGATCCCAGCACATCCTGGAGTGCCTAAATGCTCACATTGAGGAACTGAAAAAAGAGAGTGCAAAGATAGTGAGGAGGTTTGAACACCAGGAATAATGTTTACTATGGAATTGGAATGCTGGTTTCCTTACGTGGTTCCAGGCTGTGACTGGGGAGGTGCCTATGAGCCAGTTGCCTTTGGAGCTTGAGTGAGAGGCCGTGTGTCCCACTTGGAGCTGAATCAGCAGGATGGGAGTTGAGGAAAAGGAACCCTCCCTATGTGTTTGACCTGATGAGGGGTGTTACACCACAAACATTTCAGTCAGCTTGCTGGGGGTCAGAGACCTGCATCAGAGCTATGTGCTCACTCACAAAGATTATGGTGTTTTTTAGAAGCAAACCATTTGCTAATTTTTATGTAAAGTATTTTAAGTATATTTTATACATGTAAAAGTGTTGAAATAAATCGGAATGGCAAACACCTCTTTTCTTGTTCATACAAATGCTCAAAGTTAATCTCTTGTGGCTTATCTTGCCTTCTCATCAGGAACTTGGATCAACACCTTTTCCATCACAGCATAGCTCTGTTCTTCAAGGAACAAGGAATATAATTCCTCTTTCCTTTAGGCTATCTGCATTTTCTCCAGTTAATTTGCCCTTAGTGGCATTTCTTAATATTTCCGGGTTCTTGCAGCTTCTGCCCTTTACTGTTTGTGTGGTATCTGGTGTGTTTATCTTGCCATACAAGATGCTTGAAGTACTGCAGAATAGCTGAGGAATGAGTGGCTGAATTCTGATTGTGCTCATGGCTCTTGGAAAAGAGAGTAGTTGGAATGGGAAATGACCCTGAATGGGAGGAGAACCCACAAACAAGTGAGGTTCATCCACACGTCATTGGAGCTGCTGTGTGAGCTGGTGTCAGCCTGCTTTGGGTCTGGGCAGTCCAGTGGAACTGCTGCATTAAAATACATCTGTGACCTCTTTTTGAGGAAACATTCAGACTTTCCTCAAGGGAAGGAAGTTGTTAATGAGTGAACACAACTTGTTTTCTATGGACTTGATTTCTCCTGGGGATTCTCTGCAGTTCTCCTGTGGCTGAGTCTTCACAGCCTTTTTGACAGGCAAACCTTGGGATGAGAACATCCCTTGTCCATGTCCATAAGTTTCCTTTCCATCACCTTGACCTTGTCTTAGAGCAGCTTAATGCTGTCAAGAAAGAGGAATTCAAAAGCACCACACGTATGCAAAGGCCAACCCTCAGGTCAGGCAGGTGAGTTCAGCAAAGGTAAACTCAAAGCCTGGCTGCAGAGTGGGGCTGCACTTGGGCATGCACCTCTGCATCCCAGAGTTCAGAAAGGTTCCAATCTGAAAGTCCTACTTTTGCTTTCCTTGGGAGTTCTTTGCACGAGGATAAACCCTTAAGATCCATTCTGGATTCTCATTGTGCAGCCTTTGTAAGGAGGTGCTGGACTGTGGTTGTGTGTTCTGCACAAAGTCATCACTGGCCTCGGATCCTCTGCAGAGCTGTCCATGGGTAAGTGTTTTTGGAACATCCCTCTCTGTTCAGATCTCAAGTAAGGACTTGCTGGCCATGGGGCATTTTGACAAAAACCGAGCAGCAGTTCAGTGCAAACTGTTTCCTCTTTGCAGATGAACCTGTGGATGCACCAAGTGTGTGATATGCTAGAACTCTTAGGGATTCCTCATAGCCTTCTGTGATGCCACCAATTTAATTTTTTAAATGATACTTTGCAATTAGTGTTATGTTTCCTGGAGACTTTTTAAGGTAGTTATCAAGTGTTGCATCATGCTCTAGGTGTTTTCAGAAGTTTAGGGGACATTTTGCCTCATTTCTGATGTACTCTTCCATATCCCTTTTCTTCAGAGACATTTCACAGTTGGCAGAAAGGAAGAGCAAGCCTGAAGATGATCCATTTGTTTAATTAGCGGCAATAATCCTATGGTATTTATCAATTTCTAATACCTGTAATGAGCAGCTTCATTCAGGGAGAAGACTAAAAATTGGAACTAATGTGAGCTGAAGTAAAATTTGCAGCAGGGGAACTGCTGAGTTCCTTCTCTGTGTTGGAGTGTGTGTGTGTGTGTGCTGTCTTACCCACCTTCTCTCTTTGCAGATGTCCCGAGATAACTGAGAAGTCTCTTCCAGAGCTGTTCTCCTGGTGCTGGAGCCTTGTTTGTGCTGAAGAATGTGCATTTTTTATGAGGGGGAGGAGAAGGAGCCGTGTTTATCCTGGAGGGAGATGTGCACAGCAAGTGCAGACTTCTGAGGTGCTTTTATCTGGGGCTGCAGGGTTTCTCAGGCATTCTCTGCCTCTGCAGTGTCAAACCTCCCTTGGAATAATCACCTGGCCTTGGAAGCTCTATAATTAATGAAGCTGGAGAGGGGGTTTTGTGTCTTTGAACTTACGCCCTCGATAGCACTAAGGAATTTCTTGCACATTTGCAGGGCAGGCCCAATGTTTGTTTTCTGTTGGAGACAAAAGTGTGGAATTTTATTTGCGGCACTTCCTTTTGTACGTCTCCGGAGTGGGAAGCTGTGCAGGCTTCACCTGTCTTCAGTGTGCTACAGATGTTCTGCTGTGGATGTGACAGTGCTTTGGGATACTCTTTACTTTGAGGGGTTAAAGGATCTGGAACTCTGTAGATGTGTGGAATTGCAGGTGCCTGGGTTGTGCAGAGCTGCGTTGCAGGAACAGGGAATATTCCCGGAGGCCGTGCTAAGTAGGGGGCAGTAGTGTATAAACTGTTCTTTCTACTCTTTTGGGAGAAGTTTTTGTTCCCCCTGCCATCTTGAGACAGAAATAGAGCACGTGGGGAGGGAGAGGGAGAGCTTGTGGAAGTGTGTGTGAGACGAGGAGCAGGGACCGCGCTCAGAGCGGTGTCTCCTGTGGAGGCTTTGCTGTGCCTGCTTGTGTTCTTGCGCCTGCTTGTGTGCTTGTGCCTGCTTGTGTACATGTGCATGGACATCAGACGTGTGCTTCCACAAAGGGTGCCTGTACTCTGGCATCCTTGACCCTGTTCTGTGGAAGAACTTGTTTTCTTTAGTCCCTAAGCTCTCTGGGATGCCTCCTTATCCTACCGTTGTAAGAAGTGACGTATTTGACTGGATCAGCTTGACCTGTGAAATGAAAGCTACTGCAGTGTGTCCTCCTTGATCTGCAAAGTGGGATCTGAGAAAAAAGAACCCTTCTGCCAGGCACCAGAATAAACTAGGGCTGTCTGTGCTGACAGACAATACTTGCTTTAGCCTTCAAGGTCTTTAGGCAATCAAAAAATCCCCGAGTCTGCCTTGCAACTGTGCTGCTCAGTCTGTGTTGATGCCCAGGGAGCGGGTGCCTGCTGGGCTCTAAGGCTTGTTAATGCTCCTGCGGGGAGGAGCTGCTGCCACCAGTTTTTGAGGGCAAAGACACTGAGCTGTTTGGGGGAGGACTTAAAACCTATTTTTGTCACATATGGAGCCTCTTGTCTCCAAGTACAAAAAGACCCCGAAGCGTCGCTGTGCTCCCAGCTTGCCCTGGAGTAAGCCCTGTTAGCTTACGAGTTGTGTTTATTCTTGCAACTCCTGCCTGCAGCAGCCTGCATCCTCCTGGAGAGTTCTGATCCTGGAATCTGGCTCCAGGTGCTCAACCTGCTCAAATGGGAACTCAGCTCTGGGTGCTGGAGTAGAGGGAGTAACGTAGGAGTGAGCCTGCTGCAGGTGGGCAGCCCTGTGAGTAACTCCTGCCACCCAGTCACTGAGGAGGGAGTGTAGGAATAACCCACCTCTTTTGTGTGGAAAATACAGCAGCTTTGGGAAGAGAATTTATATGGTTTGGTCAATGAAACAGAGTGCAAAAACATAACAGGTTTATTTTCAATTCAAACTCAAACATAATATCTCTTGGGTCATGCTAATGCTCACAGACATCTGAATCATTTATGAAAACGTTGATCTCAGGATGTGAGATTACAATTTGTGGTGGGATCCACTAGAAGTCCTCCTTTGCCTTGTGCACGGAGGTGTTTTCCAAGAGTACAGCACCAAATAGTTTGTTACATGATAATAATGTCACTCAGCCTGCTGTCCCACGTAACCCCCTCAGTTTATAGCTGCAGTATTGCATAGACAGGTTGGAGTGATTTCTGAGAACTTTATTCTCCATTTTACTGTAATTTTGGTTATGAAACACCCATATGCTTCAGATATAATTACAGCAGAAAAAGTGCCTACAATACTCTAATATAAAAAGGTAAAAATGATTTTGTTCATTGTATTTAAGAGTCAGTGTAAAAAGTAATTTTCCAGTATTGTTTAAATCTGTAAGACAGTGAAGTGCACAAGGAAACTTCATGTTCTAACTTCTTCCTAACTCTTCTCTCTCCTTGGATGTATTTTGCAACTTGACTAAAGATATACAGAAACTTGGTTTAAATATCCTGAAGTTCCTCGTGTCCAATGTCGCTGCTCAAAACCAGGGTGTGCTTTCTTCATCCTGCCCCATAACTTGGTGAATTCTTCCTGGAGTAGCTCTTGTAAGACTTTTCTTATGGTCCATAACTCGGAAACCAGCAATCCCTACTGGCACAGGACTCTGCAGACAGTCAGTTGTTTTCTTCTTAATGTTTGTCTGGATGGTGTTACTGAAATGTAGGTGAGAGTTTTATTTCATGTCTTCCCACTGCTGCTCCTTTGTTAACAGGATTTTCTGCTTCTTTGACCATCTTTGAGCCTGAGGTCTTGCAAAAGCCTGCAAGTGTTGTCCTGCATTTGTTGAAAGAACGGATTTGGTTGAGAGAATGAGCGATCTCCTAAAGCTGTGTTGGTTTGGGGCACTTTGGGAAGGTCAGTTCATGCAGGTGAGTGGAAGAACAAGGAGTGGGTGTTACTGGGTCTCGACTTCATATTTGAGGACGTGCGAGTAAAAGCTGTGGTTGGCGTTCTCGTGCACCATCACGAACACCTCTCTGCACCCCGAGGTGTTGCAGGTGCCCTCCCAGCAGCCCCTGTTGTGGGTGAGGGGGTGGGTGTTCTCGGCCTGAACCAGCACCTTGGCCACGCCGTGCATTTTGAGTTTGAACTGGACGTTGCGGTTGGCCGGCAGCAGGCCCGAGAGCGGCTCCAGGATCTCGTAGTCTTGCAGCCACTTGCTGTAGCTCTGGGGGAAGGCCGGCCACTTCACCTCCGTGTTCAGGCACTTGATGAGGTAGTTGAAGATGTAGTCGTAATTGCCGGGGTCCGACTTCTTCTTGGAGTAGATTTTGAGCACGAAGCTCCCCGCGTGCGGGAGGTGGACCTTCAGCTCCACCTGGTTGCCGCGGTGGGTCTGCAGCACGTGCCGCCTGCCCACGTCCTCCGGCAGGCTGCCGCCGTCGGCGTGCAGCGAGGTGAGCACGCTGATGTCCCTGCCCAGGGTGAAGGTGAGGGAGCAGCGCCCGTCGTTGGTGTGCAGGACGGGCTCGCGGTGCGACGGCCTCAGGAAGCCGTGGCGCTCCGAGAACCAGCTCGGTCCGACGGGCTGGTGCAGGTCCTTGGGGAAGCGCGCGGCCTTGTCCACGGACTCGCACTGCACCACGTACTCCAACACGCACCGGTACACGTCGTCCGAAGCCTCAGCCTTGGAGGGCTTGGCAAAGATCTCCAGCTTGTGACTCCCCGTCTTCTGCGGGTAGATATCCAGCTCCATTCCGTGTTTTTTCAAAGTCATTAAACCGTGTTCATCTGTTCCCTTCAGCTTAAACATAAATAATGTGCTGGAGCGGCAATCCACAGATACAGAGGCTTTTCCATTTACTGGGGAACACAAAAGAAAAGAGGCTGCATAGGAGTGTCAGTACAGTGTTTGCATGTACCCCCTGTCCGGGAGGGCTAATCTGGCCCAATAAATTGCTGCTTCTCTAATAGTGAAACAGAGAGCTGCAATTGGCAGGGCACAGCTGTCTGCTTAGACCAGTGTCCTCAAAAAGAATGAGAGTGGCCTTTGGGAGATGTGCATTTATCCTGTTCTGACGTACCCTGATGTGGAGCTGTGGTCTGATAGAATGGGAAAGCCTTGTGAAATTTAACTGAAAGCACCATCAGGCCATGTTGGACAGGGTTTGGGGCAACCTGGCCTAGTGGAAGTTGTCCCTGCCCCCTGCCATGGAATGAGATGAGCTTTAAGGTCCCTCCCAACCCAAACCATTCTGGAATTCTGTCATTCTATGATCAGCCCATATGCTCTTGAAGGGCTGAATAAGAGGTGATTAGACCCAATTTCCAGTCCAGTAACTGCTCCCAGGAGCTGCAAAATGCAGGAACTCTCCAGTATGTAGATATGAGATTAATCTACCTCCCTGTGAGCCTGTTCCCAAACAGCTTGAAGATTTCATTAAGTCCTAAAATGTTGATGTCCTTAAGTTTTAACTCTGTTCTTAGCATTCATAAATTTGCCATCCAGCAAAATTCCTGCAGCTCTTGGAAAAGCTGAGGGCAGGGACCTTAAATGTCACCCTTGTCATCCAGTGGTGGCACCTGAGTAGCTTAGTGTTAAAAGAGCTGCTGGGCTCACTCAGGTTGCTCAGTATTGCCTGAAGAGGTGCACAGCAGTGAGTGCTGGATGTGAGATGCATGAGGGAAGATGCTCCACAGCTCCCATTCCATAGGGTGTTACCTGTCTGGATGATGGGAGTCTCTGGGTGTGCAGCCAGCAGCCCCAGCATGTAGAAGTTGCTGTTGTGCAGCATGTTGTTCTCAAATTCCTTCAGCGTCAGCGTGGGCTTAAGCAGCTGCCAGTTACTGTTATCTGGGAAGTGACTGTTAATGAACAGGGCCGGGTGAGTCAGAAAGTAAAACTCATTGTACCTGGGAGAAGAAGGGAGAAATTAGGGAAAATGAGTATAAATAGTGAATTCTTCCCCCGCACCGTGGTGGTGGTTTTAGCAGGAGGATGTTGGAGTGGTTTGAGCTGCTGATAAACTGAGATCCGTGGGTTTGAAATTCCCCAGGCGGAGAAGAAACCTGAGCTTTGGTCTTCCATTTCCAGGGCAAATGCTGAGCTTTGGGATAAACCCCAGGTATTTGCACTATTGCCCTGCACCCACGGGCTCCTGAAGAAAGAGGGAGGCACTGGGTGTTGATTGAAATCGATTCACTGCAAAAGCTGTGAATCAAGTGCCATGGGGTATTGCCTAAACTGAAGATGTGATAAGCAAAACCAGTTGGCTTTTAGCAGTTTGTGACTTGCTGCTCAAGGCTGCTGCCTCTCTACAGGCCATGCTCCATCCCCTGCACAGGCAGCCCAGGTACCTCGCTCATGGCTTCGGGTCTTCCTGTGGCACTGGGTTTGTGCCGCTTGGTTTGCCAAGCCCATCAGCTTTCCTCCTGCCTTTGTGGAGGGTTTCTGTTCTGAGCTAGAGGGTGGTTCTTTACCTGTAGGTGAACTTGGTGAAGGCATCATCAACAGAACCACTTCCCCAGGTGCTGTCCAGTAAGTGCCACCTTCCCTCAAGGTAGACGGCGTTCCAGGCGTGGTCAGAGTTCCCTGTAAAGGTCTGCCCTGTCTTGTACCCGTATCCCTTGGCGTGTCCCGAGAGCTTCTTGCACTGAATCCCTGCAATGCTGAAAGGAAATGATAAGCTGCAGCAGGAGAGTTCTGTTTTAAACCTGTCAGGTACTTCTGGGGAAGGAAAAAAGTAATGATGCCTGAGGTGTTGGGTAGGGTTGTTTGTTCTTGTAGCCTCTGCACGGGGCCTCACAGAGAGCATCCTGCTGGAGGAAGGGCCTTTTCTCTCCCGGTTTTTGCATATTCCCTCTCTTGTTGCCTGATGCACCATCAATTCAGCACTGTTAGAGGATGACAAAGATAAAGTGTGCTTAATTGCTCTCTGTCTTGTTACTCAGTGGAATCCCTTTGATGCTGTCCACAATTAGCCTGTGTAATTATAAATTAAAAGTGCAGTCTGTTCTCTCCCCGTGACGGTGGGCCTGGTGTTTGACACCAGCTAAGGTATCTCAGACCTCACGGGATTGTGGATGCCGATTTAGTTTCCTGAAAGAACGAGCTTGTGCTTGCCCAGGGTAGAAATGATTAAATACTCTCTTTCTAAAAACATAATGAATACCTGTGTGGATGTGTAAATAAGATTTAAATAAGCACTGTGTTAATAAGCTCTCTGCTGATGGATTCTAACACTGGCATCTTATTTCAGCATTAATCTAAAATTGCTTCACTTGGAGCGTTGTCTTTTGTGTAGGACAGCATCGACATTTTTCTTCTTCATTGAGAAGTGTGTTAAATGGAACAAGTACCTTAAGTAATAAAGTGTGCAGGCTTCCAGAGCGAGATTGTCTGCATAATGTGGGTTTAGCTCAGGAGAAAAGTGATATTTATGGGGAAGATAATTAGCATGGTTGTTAAGAAGTCGAGGGCTGATAACAGATACTGGCTGGCAATTAGCAGTGCAGTGGAGCTTGTGGGGAGGGCTGCTTTTTCCATGGAGAGGATGCTGGTTTCCAGGGAAGGTGGGCACTTCAACAAAGGAGAGGATGCAGCAGTGCATCCTTTACGTGAGTATCCAGAACAAAGAGGCCAGGCTGGAAGGAATTCCATGGAGAAACCTGGTGCTGTATGTGGTCTGGAAAGGCCTTGCCAGCACGCAAGCCCCTGTGACTCAAATTCTAACGTGGAGCTGGGCAGTAAATCTGGAACAACTCCACTGACAAGACTGGTGAGAGCTTGGATTTACATGATGTAACTGAGACTAGGAGCTGGCCCGGGAGCTTTAGGGAAGATTTGATCCTAGGAGTTTCAAGGAGCTAAGTACCAAATTCCCTCTAATTTCATGGGGATTGGTGTCTAATCCTTCCAGGCTTCTCTAGACATTCTTGTTAGCTGGGATATTCAGAGGGAACATCCTGCTCTCACTCTGCTCTCAGTTACAGTGAACGTTGGCAAAGCAGCAAGAAGAGTTTGTGCTTGGATGTGTTCAAAGTTCCCAAAATAAAATAAAATAAAGACCAGAGCATTTAAACTGGTCTCTGTAGTAATGGACAGACAAAAATCCAAGTTTAAGCATCCTGCAAAAGAGCAATTCTGTATTGCTGAAAAGAGTGATCACGTCTCTGTTCTTGTGTCAATGACTTTATACACATAAATTAAGCAGGCAGAGAGAAGATTGGGAAGATATCCAGAATTGGTTGAAGTGGCAGTGTGAGGTTGAAGATGACCTAAATACAAAATGGAGTGGAAGAACTGAATTAAGAAACAGTTGGCAACATCTATTTGCTTGATGCAGTAAGGAGATTAAACACAAAGTTGCTTTTCTGCCTCCAAAACAGTAGGAAATAGTCTGGCTCTTGCTACAGGTGTCACTAGAATTCAATGGCACCTTCTTTCCTTTGATTTTAGGTTGACTTTGATCATTTCATCTAAAAAAGGAGTAAATCTGACTTTTCCAGAAGGAGACAGAATGGTTTATGCTGGTGGTAGGTAGGTGTACGCCTCTGTGCCTGAAAAGAAGGAAAGCTACTGACTGCAGGAAACAGGAGAAGCAAGAGGATGTGAAATCTGGAGTATTTACAGACGGGTTATGGGGAAGGAGCAGCTAAGTGGTCAGATCCCCTTTAGGCAGGGAGCCCAGCTTTGCTCCCAAAGCTGTTGAAGCCTCTCCTGTGAAGATAATTGTTGTGCCTTCATCACTAACCCTGCTGAGCGAGTGTCTCCCTAATTTAGGCTGCTAGGTTTGCCCTAAATTGAATTTGTGAATTTGCACTGCTTCACTCTGCCGTGCTACCTCCTCGAGGCTGCTTGTCAGCTGAGAAGCCACTTCTTGATAAGTGCTGCTGAAATATTGGTCAGGAGCCGGTGTTTGCGCTCGCTGCTCTCACACCTGGTGTTTGCAAAGTGATGCCTCATGGCCGGCTTCCCGCGATCCGTGCCCACCTTTCCTCTGTGACAGCCATCTCGGCTAATGGGAAGAAGTGTGCCTGCCAAAGCTGTGGTTGGAGGTGACAGTGTTGTGTCTGCAACAGGAATTGTTCCCTCTGGCACCGGGACAAGTAGGACTCAATCAATGTCATCCGTTGACTTCAGCAGGACCTTTGGGGGTGCTGCTGGTGATTGGCAAATTGGGTTGTTTGTTCAAGTTCCCTCACAGGAGCTAGGAAAAAAAGGCATGTTAAAACACCTTTTTTTCCCCCTAAAGCTTGGCTCTGAAAAGCCTTTCTATAAGATGAGTGCTGTTTGCCTCCTGCCTTTCTGGTTAGGCTCAGCGTAAGAGCTGAACGGAGCAGGGCAAGAGGAGATGAGGAGATTCCTGTGCAAGAAAGGGGTGTTGGCTTTGGGTACAGCTTTTCAGGAAAGGAGCTAAACATTTTGCTAATATTTGGCAATATAACAGTCTGGATGACTGGGAGGTTTCCTGAATCACATGGTGACTAATCAACCTGGAACTGAGGAACTGCGAGTAAATCAACAGAGCCTTTAAATAGTCAGTGATATCCTTGGAAATATTAATGCTTTTAATGAACTAAGCATATGCTTTTTAATGAACAGATGCAAATTTGCCCCCCTTCTAACTGCTGATAGCTGTTCCATAGGATGCAGCTACAAATTCATACTTCATCATCCTAGTTCTTTATGTTACTCTTTAGAAAACAAGATCCGATGTCATAAAATGGTTTGGGTTGGAACGGACCAAATATATGTTGTGGGATATGTTGTTGGTTGGAAGCAGTCACCACTTCAACACCTGGCACAGCATGCTGGGGTTTTTTTAAATCTCTCCTTTTCCCCTCTAGGTTTTGTCTGTTCCATGGGGACAGACTTCTCAAATCCTTTTGGAGGGTGTGGAAAGCCAATTGTTACTTACACGTGCTATTAATAACTGGTGTTTGATTTTTCCAAGGAAATGGAAGCAGCTCCCTGGGAGAGCCACCTGGCACGCCCACCTTCTTGGGGTTGCTTTAGGAAGTCCCTTCCAGTCTCCTGTCCCTGAGTTGTCAGGTCCAGTTTTCTCCTGTTGGACAGCCCTTCTGCCTAAGGCTGGTTCCCAAACCTGCCAGGCACCTTCACTGCTTTCCTTGCCATGGAGTTTGAGGGTTGCCTTGTGCAAGAGATGTCTCCTCTCCTTACTGTGTTGGAAAAACATGAGGGAGAAAGGATTTGGGCTGCATCCATCTGCAGGGTGCCTGTGCTCCCTGCCAAGGAAGGGGCTGCCTCTCCTATGACATGGCTTTGTGATTGTAAAGCCCTGCTCTGTGGGGGAAGTTTATCTGACTAACCCCCAGGGAATTCCACCGGGTTTTGTTGGCAGGAGAAGGGATTTTAGTCATTAAATGCCAAGGTAGCTACAAAATGGGAATTGCAGTATTGGCCTCAACAGTGCTGCACCTTGAGACTGGCCACAGGAAACAGCGTGGTAAGTGCAAGGCAGTGTCCCTGGGGTGCTCCTGGAGGGGACAGGGCACCTCCAGAGGGTTTGGGGAAAGTTCTTCCTGGGATCTGCCTACCTCTTGCCCAGGAGCATGTTGGAGACAGCACTCCTTGTTCAAGTCTTGCAATGCTTTTAACCTTCACATCCAGATACTCCAAGGAAAATCCTACTTCTTCTAATCAAATTAGCTCCTTGTTTTCATCTGCCATTATGTTAATGCAATGCGAAGCTCAGCAGATGGCACCAAGTAAATTATGCTGGGGAGGGGGGTGGAGGGACTGGAGGAGGGAGCAAAATTGACCTTTCTAGGACTTGCTGTTTTTCCACAGCATGGCTTGAAAGCTAAAGTTCCACGTCCTGCTTAAAGTCACATCAGTCAAGGCAAAGGCAGACAGGATAGGCACGGAGATGACAAGGAATGTTAACTCTCCCTGGCACTGAACGTTTCTGAACTTAATTTACCTGCACATCCGTTCGAAGAGCTCGGCGTAGCCCTCACAAACGCTCTTCCCCATCTGAAGCACGTCCCCGGGCTTGCTCGACAGCTGGCTCTTGTTGTGGTAGCCCACGACGTCGTATTCTGGGGGAAGGAACGCGGACAAAAGTTCATCCAAAAGCCTGAGGCAACGGGATCGACGGGCAGCGGGAGCAACGCTCGCATTGCTTCCCGTCTCCGTGAGCGCGCGGGGCGGAACGAGCCCGGGCTGTGCCGGGGAGGGCGCCGTGGGTGCTGCTGGGGCACAGGGACAGGCTTGCTCCTCACCACCCTTTGTTCTAAGCCTGCACTGCGGTTCAGCAGTTGAATCCAAATGGGAGTAAACTGATTTTTTGGACAAAATGGGCATCTCCAGGGATTGCCCTCACGTGGAGGATCTACAGTCTGAAGAGTTCCCAGTAAAAACCAGAGCACTCTGCATTTGAAGGAGTAGGACTGGTGTTACCTCAAAGGAAAGCATTGGGCTTTTTGCACTCTTAACAAGCAATTTGTATGATCACTGCCTGGAAAGCATCTTGTTGGGAAATACCTGAAGTGGTTTGTTGCAAGTGAGTCATGCAATCACAGAATGGTTTGGGATGGAAGGGGCATTAAAGCTCATCTCATTCCATCCCCTGCCATGGGCAGGGACACCTTCCACTAGACCAGGTTGCTCCAAGCACTGTCCAGTCTGGTCATATCAATCCCTGGAAGCACAGGAAATCTTGATTTGGTGGAATGAGTACACAAAAGCAGCACAGCAGGGCTCCTTCAGACAAAGCCTGAGGAACCAGTCTGGGAAGGTGAATTCAATCCCCTCAACTTTGGCCAGAGGTGTCCACAACCTCTTCCTTGAAATATGGATGTATTTTCCCTACAAAGCTCTCAGGAATGCTGCCTCAGCTGGTTCCCCCTCCCCTCAGTGCTGGGGCAGAGGAAGAAAAGCTGGCAGCAGGCTGTGTGTGTGCTTTGAGGAAATGCTGCCACTGCTTGTCTTTTGTCTGAGGGGCTCAGCCGATGCCTCCTTGACGTTGGCTCCAGGTGCTGGGAAAGGCTGGCTGCTCCACCCCGGTGTTCACTGGCCACCAGCAAAGCCATGGAGGACTTTGAGGGGTGCTGGCTGCATGGGGCTCTCTGTTTTTGCCAAAATTGACAGCTAAAATAATTTCCTTTAGTGCTGATGCTGCGTGGGGATAGCAGCCCATCACGGTCAGGGATGGAACTGGGTGGGAAAGATGGCCAGGGAGCAGCTCTCACTTAAAATTCATTCAAGGAAGGAGTTGATATCATCAGTGCAATTCCAGGACAGACACATTACATTTTTGCCAGCAGATTTAAATTCCCAACTCTGTGTTTCTTTCCCATGTGTGTAAATAGGGGTCAGTGTCACAGGAAGTAAGGAGAACTGGGGCCAAGATGGTGTAAAAGATCTTGTGAGGAGATCCCAGTGTAGCCCTTGGGGCCAGAGACATCCCCTGACTGTATGAGGTGCATGGGCTGACCCCAACCAGGCCTGGCCCAGGCAGTGTGGGCAGAAATGGGTTGGCAGCAGAATGACCAGCGCTGGCTGAGTCAAACCCTGGCTTTCAGGACGTGCAGTGAAATCAGCACTTTCCATATTTCAGGGCAGGATTAGAGCTGTTTGGGACTGACCTAACCACGCTAACCCTGCAGTGGCTGATCTCAGTGGGTGTGAGATGAGGGCAGTGCTGCCCAAATCGCTCTTTTCCTCTCTGCCACTTGGCCTGCACTGCAGCAGTGCCCCATCAGGACGTGTAGGAGGTGAGGGAAAGGAGAGCTCTGCTTCTCTGCCCCCAGGACTTAATGGGAAAGAACCATTTTTGCTTATGCTGTGCAAAATGCCATCGTGTTGCACATCCAGTTCCCCCCACCAAGGAGCTGGGGTGGGAAGAAGCCCCCTCTGATGTGCAAGATGGGGGAGGCCACAAGTGCTGCCTCCTCCTCTTCCCATCTCTTGGTTATTCTGTAGCTCCAGCACTGGGATTGGGTAGGAAGGGGCAGGGGAACCTGAGTGGTTGCAGCTCTCAGGAGGGTTGGAAGGGTGCAGGTAACAGCAGGAGCTGCAATCACAGGTGCCAGTGTGGGACATGGAGCTGGGCAAGGCAGCTTGATGGCTCCTGGTGGTACCTGTGTGACACTGAGGCCTTCCCAGAGCAAAGGCACCATCACCAGACTGTGCTAGGGGGGCTGTGTCGGGCTGCAGGGACTCAGGACAGGGCTGGAGATCAAACTCAGAACCAGAATGGTTTGGGTGAGAAGGGACCTTAAAGATCATCTCATTCCACCCCTGTGCCATGGGCAGGGGCCTCCCACTAGACCAGGTTGCTTCTGAAATCTGTCTCATTACTTGCTCCCTTCTCCACCCTCCCAGAACTGGGCTCTGGTGGCATTGGGTGGCTCTGAAGGTGACAAGCAGGCCCCTGGTGCTGGGCAGCCTGGCCTTGTGCTCTGGCTCTTGGATGGCAGGGACCTGTCTGGTCACACCTGGAATGGAGTTACAGGTTCCAAATGGACACACAAACCTTGTGGGGCCTGGCAGTGCGAGGAGAGGGACTGGGGAACAGAGGCTGTGAGAGACCCTACGGATGCATTTCTGGGTAAATCCCTCCAGAAAGCCTTCATTCCACCCAGGCCATGGAACTAACCCCCAGCTACAGAGTGAACTGCTGTAGCATGGGGACAGGGGTGCCAGTGCCAGCCTCATCTGCAGCTGGGGACCTCAGCCTACCTATGTGATGGCATATCCACATCCATATGGCTCGGACCTTTTCCAGGTCGGTCCGGGCTTGTTTCAGCAGGGCTTTGACGAGATCCTCCACGCTGCTCTTGACGTTCACCTGCATGTGAGGAGGAAGCATTGCGAGGTCATGGTGAAGAAATCACTGTGGTACATCTCCAGTCCTCCTCACTCCCTTGTTCTTCTGCAGCCATTGAGACTCCACCCGCCAGAGACTGCTCTGCCTTCAGCTTCCTTAAAATTAGAACTATAATGCTGTAGGCCCATGTACTTTTGGTTATACTTTCCCTGCCAGAGCAGGATATCTTTGCTAATGTTTAAAGGGAAATGGTTTTTCACTTGTTTGGGAGATTCTGAGGCCATTGCCCCACGGCTCAGCCTAAGCTGGCGTTGGTGCTGGGAGCAAGGTTTCATGGAACGTCCCCGGAGGGGAGCGGGGAGGAGGACAGAGGCAAAAGCAAGACTTACTTTTAATGCGTAGGCATCCAGCTTCTGAAATTGTTGCAGATCTACTGGCATGGATTTCAAAGAGGATTTGTCCCATGGATATTCTGGGAAGAAAGGAGTTGTCATTGTTTTGGGAAGGGAGGGGGTGTTTTTCCTGGCTGTGTGGTTGAACAAGGGGACAGAGCTCCTGCCTGGCCCGTGGAGACATCCATCAGCGGGTGCTTAGGGAGCAGAGGACACGAGGGCGCCCGCAGGAGGGCCCTGCCAGCTGCACGGAGAGCAGGAGCCATCCTGTCTGCTCTGCTAGAATTTGGGCACTGCTGCACTGGGAGCTGCCCCTGCGACTCTGGCACTGCTTAACAGCATAGAAAATCCCGGGATATCGTGAGAAGGGGCAGGAGATGGAATGCAGAAGTATCAGGGAAAATCTGTACTGTGCAAGCCCTGGAAAAAACGTGCCTTCTTAAAAAAACCCCGGCACCAAAGAGCTGGATTTCTCTAGGGGTTTTGCATGGTAAAGGGCCACAATTCTGCAGGAGTTCAGGCACATGAGGAAGGTAATACTGGGAGCAGTTGGACTGGAACTGCTGTGCCTGCTCTCTGTGTACATCTTTGCAGGCTCTAAGCTCCTGGTTCTACTCAGAGTGAACAAAGGGTTAATAAATTGCCCTAATTAATCAGATAACTGATTTTTTAAACATCTTGGAATGAGCTGGCACTGCTGTGTCCTATCAGTGAGCCAGAGGGAATGGATGCACATCTCCCCTGGAGTTCAGCCTTCCCTGCTCTGCTGGCTGGTGAGAAGAGAACTGAGTGCTACAGCCACCTCCCTGTCCTGTGCTGGCAGAGCTATTCAGGACTGAGAGGTTCCTCTAGCTATCCCTGTAGGATTGTTATTTCTCTAGAAAAAAAAGGATTTAAAAGAGATCCTGAAGTGAAAATGCTGTTGCATGACTCCTGAGTGCTGGGAGAGGTGAATGGATGGTGCTGTGGAGCTGCTCCTTGCCTGGATTGACTTGGGCTGTGTGAGGGCTCAGCTGGTCACTTCCCCCTTTATTCCTGACCCTTCTTAGGCAAGTGGGACACCCCTCTGGCTGCTCAGCAAGTGCTGGGAGCAGGATGCAGGACAGGCTCTGGGAGCATCCTGTTCCAGCTGAGAAGCTGCAGTGCCTCTGAAATCTGTATTCATCCCCTGGGCCTGCTCCACCTCCCTGAAACAGGGCTCTGGGCCCAGCTCCAGCCCGCTCTGGGGGTGGCCAGAAGGTCTGCTCCTGGCTTGCAAAGGTGTGCTGTTAATGTGAGCCCTGCTCTTCCTGAAAACCCCTGCCCAGGGAGGGGTTTGGAGCATCCCCCATCTCACATCCCAGTGCCACGTGCCAGGTGGGATGCAGGCACATCCCTGTGCCAGGCAGGTGCCTGTCTGCCAAAATCAGCACGTAGGCACATAGAATCTATTTTTCATCAGGCTGGTTTGTTTATCTGTGTTTTCCCTGAAAAGAGGTGTTACACTGACCTAAAGAAAGATACAGCAGATGGACACATTTAAAGGTTCCCGTTCTGCCAGGCTCTATCTGCAGAGGCTCCGTGCAGGAGCAGGATCTGCAGTGGCTTGGGAAGTGCAGTCAGTGTGCATTGGGCCTGTCTGCCTTCCTTGGGTGTGGAGTCTTGGGAAGGGCTTGGGCACATGTGACATTCCCAAGGCCACCCCATCTGCCATCCCCATGAACAGGGGCTTGGGAAGCTGAACACTGCTCGTGGTAATAGTTACCGTGGAGGTCTTTTGCTCCAGGTGACCGTGGGGCATCAGTCTTCTGGAAACCTGGGAAGTGGAAAAGGGAGCATGAGGGGAGAAGTTGTTGGCCACAGAAAAAAAGACAAACAGAAATAAATTATTCTGGGGAGCACGATGGGGTGGAAAAAACTGGGATTGAGGCTCTTCTTTGCCCATTCCCTTGCATTTGGACATGGATGTCAGCACCCTGCGGAGTGTGCTCCTCCTCCCATCCCTGCCATCCCACATTCCCCAGCAGTCAGGCATCTCCTGTTCTAGCCTGAGGATTGGGAACATCAAACCCCAGCCTGCCATGGCCAATCCTCCCCAGGGTGGAGGAAGGGAGCTGAGCTGAGGAGCTGTGGGATGATAACCCCAGTGGGAGCTCTGCGGCAGCTCTGGGATTGCTGAGGGACACTGGAGTGTCACCACCCACCTCATCCCAGGGCCTGAGGAGGAGGAGACCCCCCACGCCCCTGGAGCAGAAGGATTTTGCTCCTCAAGCCCCAGGCATGGGCAGGATCCAGCAGCATGTGCCCTTCAGCAGCCTCCCCATGGGGAGAAGGAGCCCATCTCCTCCTGGAAGCAGCTCCCAGGGGAGGGATAGTTTGGAGACAGGTGCTGGGATAGAGCTGAGCCTCACCTTTGTTGTCGTGTCCTCTCAGGCTGGGCAGCCTCTGGGAACCTGCAACAAGTCCAGTATGGTTAGTGGGGTCACCACAGCCCTCCCCAAGCTCCGGGGCTGCAGCATCCCCTGGAACTCACTGGCTTTGGTAAAGGGAAGGAAGGATGGGCTGAGCCTCTGCCAGGGTTTAAAGCTGGGGCTGTACCTTTTCCCAGGGAGAGTCTCTTGATGAGCTGGGGGCTGGTATCCTCACGGTGAATCTCCACTGTCACCTGGGTTCCTGCAGGAAACAAGGATAAACCTCCTAAGAAAGGGAAACCTAAGCAGGACATGGAGGAGAAGGGCAGGAGTGCCTGCCGAGGTGGCTCCTAACTCGAGACAAAGCAGCAGCTCTGGTGATAGCGAAGGTTTATCACCATATTAAGGAGCTCTTGATGGAGCTATGGAAAGCAAAGGATCAATGGCTTTCATTGATTTTTCTTGGAATTAAACAGAAAAAGGCTTGGAGCGATGAAAATGGTTGGACTTGTGATACTAAAACGTCTGGCAAAGGCCTTTGCCTGTAAGAGGCAGTCCTGGCAGGGCTGGCTGCGGTCCAGGCGTGCTGTGGTGCTCCAGAAAAACCTTCCCTGGAAACCTGGGCTCTGGTCTTTAAAATTTCAGAGTGGGAAATACAAGGAGAAGAGTTCGGGAGTCTTATAAAAACTGCCTGAACTTTTTGACAGAGACTGCATTTTTTGGCAGGTATTTCAGCAGGTTTTGCAGCCCCCGAGGTTCCCCGGAGGAGCTCGACGAGCTCCTGGGCTCCCATTTCAGATCAGGCAGAGGTTACTTGGGAGACTGAAGGTCAAGATGTTAATGCACCTCGAGGCTGCCATCCAGTGATACTTCCCACAATTTTATCAAGAGCCTCATGACATTTGGGGTTTTCCTTGAAAGCCAGCTCTTGGAACCAGCTAATTAGGTAGGAATCTGCATTTTCAACAAAGAATAAGATTTTCTGCAGCATTTAACTTTAGAAAAGTGAACTTTCTCTTGTGACTTTCTCCTGTGATGAATCTCTCCTACACAGAGAGATTCAATGCCCTTTAAGACCCAAAAGCAGAGGGCAAGAAAAACTGTAAAACCCACAACACCCTAAATCCTAGAGCTTGACTCCAGTTCTGGGATGGGTGCAGATATCAGGGTGTCAGATTAGAGCTGGCTGGTGTCTTCTGTCAGTTAATTCAAAGGTAAAATGAAGTTGTTTCTCAAAGGGATAACTTGATACAAACCATTTGATTTCCTTAAGGTTTTTCTATTTTCAGGGGTTGTTTTTATGTTGCTCTAGATTATTTTTAGCTTTGTGTTTTTGTGTGTTTTCTCACCAACTTCCACTTTCTCAGTTTTTTCCCCATAACTTTAAAATTCTTTGTTTTCAAGAAACAAACTTACCAGCGAGGCATGCCTTCTGCTGGTGAGTTTAAAAGGCATTTAACAAATGAAAAATGTAATTCCACAGGAATTTTTCAAAGTGCTACATCCATTGCTTTAAAAACTGATGGTATGAAATGGTCACTAATGCTTTTATGGCTTTTTGTTTTTTACTATTCCTGATTAAGACATCCTCCCTAAAGAATCATGGAATGGTTTGGGTTGGAAGGGACCTTAAAGATCTCCTTGTTCCACCCCCCTGCCGCTAGACCGGGTTGCTCCAAGCTCAAAGAAACACTTGCTGTGTCCTCGGCAAGTGCTTTGGGGGGCAGCTGTCCCAAGGTGGGATTTTTTTCTCTCTTTTGGGGTGCTCTGAGGTTATTAGAGAAAAACCTTGTTGGGAGCTCAGTGAATCCCTGCTCTGTCTCTTGGGTCACCACTTACCTTTGTCAGGGCCCGAAGGGACGGGCGGTGTCTGCTCGAAGGGCTCCACGCGACCTGGTGGCACAAGGGAACATCTCAGTGCCTCAGGGCACAAAGGGGAACATCTCAGTGCCTCGGAGAGAGCAGAGGTGCCCGGCACGGAGGGGGTTCAATCAGCCCTTGCTCTGCAGTGAGGGTAAGGAATGACTGGAGCAGCTCAACCCGGTTCTCCCGGTCCAGGGCGCCTGACCCCTCTCCGGCCGGACGCTCCAGCCCCGCCTGCTGCTGCTCGGGGTGGAGGTGCTTGGACCGGTGGGTGCTGGCAGAGGCGGGTGGGGGAGAAGGGCATTGCTGGGGGCTTGGAGGCGAAGCGGGAGCGTTGGTGTGGTTGTCAGCGCCTCCTCCTCAGCTCTCCCCGCTGGCAGCCCCTGGCTGGCTCGGCGATGCCGCCCGGCCCTTGCAGCAGAGGGAGGCGCGGCAGCACCCGGCGTGCCCAGGGCACACGCGGGCGGAGGCAGCACAAATCCGTGCCCCGGGGCTGTGCTGATGGCCAGCCAGGGCAGGCAGCAAGTGCCAGGGGACACCTCGATCCCACAGCTTCAGTGCTCCAGCCTCGCTGGAGGCAGGGTGGGTGTTGGCCAGGGTGATCCCTCACTATTTATTAAAGCCTCCTGGGATCGTGGTCCCACCAGCCAGGGAGGAACCCGGATTTCACATCTTATCTGGGTCTGCTAGTACCGTGTGGCTGTGGCAAGGATCAGCCCCTGCAGTGATGGGATCTCGTGGAGTGGGGCCACAGCCCATTTGCCTCAGCGGGGCTGGGGATTACACAAGTTTGAAAATATTGTGGCAGCACCAGGGGTGTCAGAGGCCTCATCAGGACACTAACAGGGCTGGTGAAAGGGGAATCCATTAACCCCTGGGCGCCAGAGGAGCCAAAGCTCTGCCTGCTCCTCCGGTGTCTGAATTACCCCTCACAGGGGTTTAAACTGTGCCTAAGGTAGAGCTGCAAAGGAAGGATTCCCAAGTGCATGCTGAATACTCCTGCCATTAACTCAGGTTGGGAAATGATCAATGCCATCCTCTCACTCACTCCTATAGGAGGCTGACTCTGCAGCTCTGGCTGCAGAACCTCTTGAGCATGACAGAGGGAGAGAGTGCAGAATATTTATCTCCTTCCTGGAGTGCAGGCTTTTGTTATCTGGGTTGTAAAAAATGTCCCAATGTAGTGCCTTGCCATAAAATATCTCCTGCTCCCAGACTGTGAGCACCCTCCAGTCACCACTGATTTCAGAGGGACTTGGATCAGGGCTCCTGCCAAGCATCCTGCTGGGAACAGCCGTGGCCTTTGCATGCTGCTGTTGCTTGACCTGTGGAAGCAAAGTTCCTCCTTGGTGTAACTGTCTGGTGCCATGAGAATCACCTGTGTCTTGCTCTACCTTTGCCCCTGCCTTTCTCTGCTGGACACCACGTTAGGCTTAGACTGCCAGGAAAGCAAATGGGATGGTCTGAGTCCCTTCCCTGGGAGCTGCTCCATAGTTCTGGGATCACCTCCTCAGATGTTCCTCCTCAACTGTTTCAGGGCAGAGGACTGGGAACTGGCAGGGGAACACTGAGGACTGGCAGCCCCATCATTCCTGGTCAGCAATCCCACCTGCCTTGTGCTCAGTCTCTGAGTGGGGGAGATGAAGAAAGGGCTGGTGGAGAGGTGGTTGAAAAGGTTCCTTGCACACCCCAGACCCCGCTTAAGCTGTGTGAGTGCTGGGGAAGTCTCTGGAAGCTCTGTGTGCAACCTGAGCAATTTGGGGCACTGAATTTCCCCTGCCAGCAGCTGGCTGTGAAATGTAAGAGCTCCGCGCTCTTGTAACCCGAGCGAGCTCCGCGGCAGGAGAATCCCTGCAGAGGGATGTGCGGGGGCTCGGCAGTGCCACCCCTGTGCCCCCACCCCACGGGCACGGCAGAGCACGGAGGGGATGCTGCCCAGGGCCCTCTGTGTGCCTCTATTGAGGCCCCTGAGAGCACGGGAAAGGGATGGGTTGTTGGTGGCCCAGCTGGGAGCTTTGGGCTGTGTGTGCTGGGGCTGGTTTATCGCAGTGAGAAGGGGACGTACTGTTCAGCTCTCTGCCCTGAGGAGGCCGCGCTCTGCTGTTCCCATTGCCATCACCCTCCAAACCTGTAAGATAGAAACAGGACACTGGCAGGGTCCTCCTGGACTGAAGTGCTGGCACTGCCTGGAGGCCAAGTGCCCTGAAGCCTTTCGTGCAACCCATTATCCCAGTTGAAGCCAGGTGTCACCAGGATCCACCTTCTGTCTCACCGGAGGTGTTGGCTGCAGCTCTTGTTGCTAAAGTATGAAATACCAGGAGGCAGAAAGGGCAGTAGTCCAGGTCTAAGTTGCTTTGATAGGATTTACTCATATTTGAGCAGGTGCTGGAGGCCGTGCCCAATGAAGCATGGACAGAACTTGTGTGATAGCTCTGCCTAAAGTTGTTAACCTGGTACTGGTTGTCTGAAAACCCAGCTTCTTCCCAAGGTTTAGAGCAGCAATTCTCCTTCTCCCTTTACTTCTGCAGGGAGGGTCCCGCTGCTGTTGCAGAGCACAGCTGTAGCTTTTTGGAAGACCCGCTGCAGGATAGGGAGCTGGGCCAGGGACACCGGCCCAAACTGTAGCTATAAATGGCTCAGGACAGTGATCCTCGGAAACAAAGCCTGGGCACACTGCAAACAAAACAGTTCTGCCCCTGTACTCGCGTGCAGTGGGTGGCTGGTGTGGGGTGAACCGACCGAGCCCTCGCCCTGCTCCCCTCGCACAGCCCAGGGAGCCCGTGGGGGCACCTCTGGGCCAGCGCAGGGCACAGCAAGGAGCGAACACAATCCCTGGATTAGTGTCCGTGTGTGTCCCTCCTCCTGCACGCTGGGCTGCACGCACCGGCTCCGGACGGGGAGCAGCTCGGAGCGTGGCTCCAGCGAGGCTCTGCCGCACCAGCAGCGCCGGCGGGGACACGCTGGGCTTCTACAAAAAAAGTTGGAAGTCTGGAGTTTTGCCGCACGTCTGCAAACAGGAGAAAGGGTGCGAAAGCCCAAACCCTGCTCCAAAGCCGCCGCTCCTCTTCTCGGCGTGCAGCTGCAGCCCTGCCCTCCCTCGCCCCGCTGCAGGCGGGTGTTACCTGCGCCTCGGCCGCCTTCCGTCCGCCCCTCTCGCCGCCCCTTCTCCTTGCCCGCTGCCTCCTCGGGGCGCACAACGAGCAGCAGGTTGATGGTGACCGCGCTGGGCTCTGCCTTGCAGTCCACGGTCCCCATCGGCGCACGGCCGGGGCGCGGGTGTTGCCGCCGCTGCGCCGCGGGGCCGCCTGCGATTCCCAGCCCTGGAAAGGCGAGCGCGCTCCCGCCCAGCGCAGCCCCGGCCCTGCCAGCTGCACCATGAGGGCTCTGCCAAAGCCGACCCTAATGAAGAGGTTACAAGTCACCTTTGAAAGGAAATCGCAGGAGGGATCCGTTTCCTAAAGCAGAGGAAGGAGCTGCGTTTCGGGCGGGGGGGGGGCGTCTGGTTTCAGAGCGTGCCCCCGGCTCCCTCCCCTCTCTCTGCCCTTTTCGGCTTTAAGCACTTGTCTACACTCAAATCCCCCAGCACCACTGTTCGCTGGGGGGGATTCGCTTCCCGGCGCTGGCACAAATCCTTAAAAGGCTTTCTCTTTGGATCCTGACCCCCGGCGGAACTCAAAGGATGCTTAGGAGCGTAAATAACAACAATAACTGCTGGAAAGGGGGCAAGAGCCTTTGCAGTAGGGCGGATCGGTCTTCGCAGGGCTGCCTGGTGGGCAAAGGGAAGGGAATTGCAGGGTGCAATCACGGCCGTCCCGAGTGATCCACAAACCCCTCCTCTCTCTGCCCCATGGGGTAGCTGGAGACGGCTGACCAACAAGGAAAGCCCTGCAAATCCCTGGCTTTCTAGTAACTGTCCCAGCCCACAAACTGGGGGACACGAAGGGTTACAGTGCGGGTTAGACGGGGCTCAGCTGGTCCCTGCGGCTCGCAGAAGGGGCTGGCAGGGACACGCGTTCTAATTTTACCGCTGGCCCCTGTCCCGGCCGTGCTGCCAGCCCCCGCCGGCTTGGCCGGGGGTCCCGGGGGAGCGACAGCACCTGTGGGCTGAAGGGCTCTCCGGCAGCCTTGGGAAGGGCTGTGGGAGGCACCCGCTGGCAGAGAGGGGGTTCGGGAGCTTGGCATGGCTAGGGTGCCTTTTTACCGGTGTTGCTGGTGCTTTTCAGGCAGCGGCGTGAGAGCAGTGGGCTCTTGTGGCTACAGGTGGGGCAAATTGTTGTCCGAGATCCACAGGCAGGAGCTGGTACTACCACCTGGTGTTAGGTTACTCTGTTTGGAGACACGGGTTTTCCCTGTGGATCTCTATATAAATTCTGTCCCCTCCCAATCTCCTGCCCCTTTTCTGTCCCTGAGCCCCTTCCAAAGCACGGACAGCTGATACGCCCCCGTGCCCGCTGCAAATCCAGCCCTAAGCAGCTCCTCAGCATATCCAGAAATAGCGTGTGTGGCCGCAGGGAACCTGCATCCTTCCAGCTCTGCTGGAGCACCGTGCACAGTCCTGCACTGTCCGTGCCCCCCTGGGGAGGGCACAGCATCCCCGCCAAGAGGGGAGCAGCAGGGGCGGGATGTGCCTGCAGCCCCCAGTAACACGACCGGAGTCCCGGGCCAGGATGGATGAGAAGGTTGTTGGGGTCCAGGTTTTGCTCTTTAGTCCGTGCATTGGGGGAGTTTTTGTTTCGGGAGTCCCCGTTTCAGCTCTGGCTGTGAGGAGCTGGCTGGAGGTGGTTAAAGCTGGTGAGGAGGAGGAGGAGGAGGAGGAAGGCCAGATGCACGCTGAGCCGTGCCGGGCTGCGCCAGGCAGACTTTCCAAGCCATCTGGGGCTTGCCCGTCTCCAGCTCAGGTCCCCGAGATTTATGGCTGGAGTGACTTTCTAATCCCAGTTTCGCCATCTGCCCGCTGGCCTTTAGCACCCCCCCGTCACCTGTCACCGCGCCCCGCGGCTCCTGCCCGGCATGGAGCACCCTTTCCTCCCCAGCCGCTCGCCCGGGCTGCAGCCCTTGTCCCTGCCGTCCCTTCTCCCTCACACCCCAGCTGGGACAGTCTGCTCTCCTGAACTATTCATCGGCACAGCTGAATCCTAAGGTCGCCCAGGCCCTGCACCAAACTCCGCTCCGACCCTCCTCGCTCTGCTCCTGCCTCCCATCCGCAGGGGCTTCCCTGCGTGTCCTGGCCTCGCTGCTTCTCCAGGTCTGCTCTTGCCGGAGGTCTGCTCTTCTCCAGGTCTTGCCCTTCTTCCTCTCCAGCTCCAGAGAGGCGATGGCTCGGTGACAACAGTAAGGAAAATAATCCAAGGACGCTGGGAAAGGCCAGTTGCAGTGGTGCAGCCCAGGCCACGCCGGGAGGCCGAGCTGAGCTCGGGGTGGACACTCTGGTGGCAGCAGCTGATGTCGGGGTGAGGCGTTTCTGCCCTGGCAGCCCCGAGCTGGAGCCTCCTCAGCCGAGCACGTGGCAGTCGCTGCTCCGGGGGTTGGCACTGCCCTTCCTGCCGGGCTGGAAAAATCAGTGAAGCCTCATTTTCTCTCTCAGTGGTGAGCTGGCTGCTCCTGGCCCGGCTGCCCAGGGGCTGAGCATCCCCTGCTTCCTACCTGCGCCCAGCCACAAGGTGTTTCCAGCACGCTGACAGCACCTACAGGGAGCTCCTGCTTTCCTAGAAATGCCAGTCTTCAGGGAGAAGGTGGTTGGGTTTGAAAGGCTCTTTTGCATTTTCTTTTCTTCTATTTTATCCTCTATTTTTTCATGGAGAGAGGAAAGGGAAGGTTTCTGATGGTGTTTTTCTGAGCGTGCCATGAGGAAGGCACAGGCTGTGCCTGGGGTGGGTGCTGCTGCCTCCCCTGCAGCAGTGAGCCCTCCTGCTCCACGAGTTTTCCATGGAAATAACAGTAACCTCCTCACTGGCCTGAGATAAGGACATGACCAGCAACATCTGTCCATGGGCCAGGATATTTATGAAGCTAAAAAAATTTGTATTTTGAGGAGGGAATGGAGAAAGCCTCTTAATGCCGTGTTGATTTTCAAATAAAGGCAGCTCGCTGGATTTGCTGCAGGATTTCAAATGTTCACCGAGGTCCCAGGGAGATGAATTAATGGCCAGAGAGCAAGAGCTGCTATCAGAGTGCCATGATTACGTGTATTTACCACATGGCTGGCGTTTCTCCTGGGGGGATCTGCAGGAGACAGGGAGCGTACAAATGTAGAGCAAGAATTAGGTTATTTGAATCCCATTGGGTGGAAAGGGAAATTGCAGGCTGCATTCCCAGGAAAGGGGTTTGACTCTTGTGCAGGGTTTTGCCTTCACAAAGATCCATAAAGGCTGCAGCAGAAGGTGTGTTGGGAAGATATTCTGCCGCCGCTTGTCGAAGGGGGACTGCTGGGGGTCTCGGTCCTGCCAGGCCTTGGTCGAGGGTGCCCAAATGTCTTTCCAAGACTGTTGCAGATGCCTGCATGGGAGAAATGCTAGGGCTGCCCTTCCCCTTGGTGTAGTGACCTGCTCTGGCTGTCCACCCTGGGGGACATGTTACATCCTGGTGTTTCAGGGTCTTCTCCACTGTCCAGAGAGAAAGCCTGGGCATGTAACTCCACTGGGGGCAACACCAAAGTCATCTAAAGCTGAACCCCCCCGAATGCAGTGTGGAACTAACACACCCTGGTGAGCCCTTTGGTCACTGGCTGATACTCACTGCTTGGAACTTTGCCTTTCCTTTGCGCTGTCCGTGAAGGAGTTGCAGAGTCACCTCTGAGCCGTGGAGCCTTCCTGCAGGAGTTGCTCCCTGTTTCTCCTCCTCCTCCCCCGAGCCCATGTAAGCTCTGCTGTGTCCCTTGGGAGACAGGGCACCAGAGCTGGCCGTGCTCCACGTGCAGATGTGCCAGTGGCTCCTGTCCTGTTCTCCATGCCCTTCCCATCCAAGCCGTTAGGCTCAGGCTTTGTTCACCATCCAGGGGCTGGGTATTTTCACTGCTCTATCCACCCAGACTCCCAAGATCCCTCTCCTGCTCAGAACGGCTCATTCAGAGCTCATTATTGTGTGTGTCTGCAGATGTATTTGGAGTCTGGGGTTTGTTTTTTCCCAGCCGTCACTTTGCATTTGCAGACATTGAATCTCAGCTCCCGTTTCCTCTCCCAATTGCAGATGAACTGTGGAGTGTCGGGGTGCACCCGTGGTGGATAACACATTACAACTGCACTCTGGTGAGTTTTAATCTGCTCTCCTGGCCTCCCTGTCTTTCTCCCTCCCTCCGACAGAGCTGCCCTTATTCTCCTGCCGGCGTTTTCCAGCCCCAGCCTGCTCAGATGCCTCATTCTGCCGTTCTGCTGCGTCAGCAGCTGTGCTTTATGATTTAAGACGGCAGCAGAACTTTCCACTGAACTATAAGCCCGTGTATTCAGTTTCCTGGTATCCACACAAGCTAATTGATGGCAGGGACAGCCCTGCCAGAGAGGTCAAGGACGTGTTTAGATGTCAGGGAGACAATGAGGGTTGGCTCAGAACTGAATCAATGCTGCAGCCCCCTGGGAGGCAGAGTGGGAGTGATGCTTCGAAGGTGCATTCTACCTCCCGTGGGGAAATACCTGTCTGCAGGTGGGTCAGCCTCTGGCAGGAGATGCTGCATCCCGAGTGGGATTGCTGGGGACAAAAGACAAGCCTGGTTGGTCCCTGGCTCATAATATGGCCCAGCACTCCTTCCATGAGGGAGCCTGGGGACACCCTGCCTGCCCAGAGGTGTGGGAGCAGCCGTGTGAGGAGTGAGGAGCAGAGTGTGGCTCGGGGGTGTCACAGCTCCGTGCCGAGAGAGAGAACTGCAAATATTTCTGCCGGTTTCTTCCACTTGCCCTTATTTCAGTGACAAAAGACATTGCTGCGACAAGTGCTGCTCTTTGTTCCTCCAGCAACCAGCTCTCAGCAGCTGGGGATTCAGCAGATGTTTTGCTACCGTTTGTTAAAAACAAAAAGTACCAACGTGGGTGCCCCGGGGCAGAAGGTGGCTGCAGGAGTGGCTGTGTGTCCCCGGGCCCCTTGGGTCGCTCTGGCAGGAGCTCCTCCTTCCCTGGCAGCCGGATGGGCTCTGCCTGCAGCACCACGAGGCAGTGCCTCTGTCCCCAGCGCTGCCGGAGGGAGGGAGGGGGAAAGGAGGGGGCTGCTGGCGGGATTTGGCCACCAAAGGTTGCCAGGCTCTTCAGAGCTATCCTGACTTGTCTGTCCGAGCATGGATCAGTTGACTTCAGCTGCTGCTGCCTTGGAGTTTGCTGCTGGCCTTTCTGGATGAGGGGAGCGGTGCTGGCTGGGCTGCACATGCTCATTAGATATTAATCCTTGTATAATCTCCAAATAACTCATCCTTTGAGGCACTGGGGGCCTGTGTGACCCTGCAGAGGGTTTAGGGATCCCTTACGTGTCCTGGTAACCTGAGTTATCCATTAGCTGTGCCCTTGGGGATGTGCTGTATTGTCAACCCCTCACACAAAGCTGCCCCGGACACGCGTGGGTGACGTGTGACAGCAGATCATCTGAGAGGGGCAGTGCAGTTACCACTGTTTGAAGAGACATCGCTGAGGAAATGAGGGGGGAGAGGAAAATACTCTCCATCTGCTTTCACCAGCACTAAAGGTGAAGGAGGTTTCTCCCCCAGAGCAGATTGGCTTTTTGGACATACCCCTCCTCTGAAATTCTGGCTCTTGTACTGTGCAAGACTGGGGGAGATTGTATAGCTGCTCTTTCCAGGAATCCCCCAGAATACCCAGGCAGGGTTATTTTTTCCCTGGAAGGCTATTTCTGGTTTATTCAGGAGGGAGCCTTGCCCCTTCTAATTAAACAAGCAGCATGGCACATCCTGGGAGATGCAGAAAGTACTTTTTTTGCATTTTATCAACATCTCTCTGCTGCAGGGATGAGCAAAGCCCTTCCTGGTGACCCAATAGACAAAGCAGTTGTCTCGACTACCCAGCCAGCCTAATACGGTGGCAAAGGTAAATGGAAAGCAAGTCTGGAAAAAATACCTGGTGTTTGAAGGAAGGTGGGCATGGTAGGAATCAACCCTTCTGGAGTGGCAGGGACCCTGGGGGTCTGCACCTCCACACCTTCCTTCCTGAGACAGCATAAGAGTGGTTCTTTGGGAACTTTGCCTGCAGGTGGGTGTGCTCCCTCGTGGTGTTTACCTGGGCTAGAGCTAAAGGGCCTGAGGGGTCATTTGGAGGCAAGGTCCTGGAACAGCCCTCACTGGAGTAATTTCTTCTTGACCCGAGGTACCAGGATGCTGTGGAAGAAGCTGGATGCTCCCATGGTGGTCGTGGACACCTGAGCTATTGGATGAGCTGAGGATGCAGCTCATCAAATGAGTGGCAACAGAAACAAGTTCACCAGTGCCTTGCAGAAGCTGTGGAGGGAACTGGCTCTTGCCTTTGAGGAGCTCTGTCCGTGTTTGCTGCAGTGTCAGGAGCGAGAGCCGAACAGTTGGAATTTGCTGCGAGGCCTCTGTTTGGAGGAGTAACCCTGGTGCTTCTGTGGGCACCTCTCTGAGCTGTGGCTACCAAAACACCTTCTCAGGTGCTCTCGAGTGAAGAATCTGGTGCTGGTCAGGATGGGATGAGGTGTGGCAGTGCCCAAAGGAGATGGATATATTTAATTCAGGGTGAGTCAGGCTGGGCTGTGCTGCCCAGGGGTCCTTGAACTGGGAATGCTGCTGACTCCGTGTGTTCCCAGGAGTAGCAGTGACACAAAGGAGAGTGGCTGTGTCCCTCACAGCACCTGAAGCTGGCTGGCGGGAAGAATGTGTCCACAGGGGAGGCTGGGCTATTTCTTCCACACATAAACTTCTTTTTTTTGGCTAAGGCCCTGGAGGTACGGATGACATCCTCCTCTCTGCATCTCCTGCCTTCCTTGAGGGCCATACCTTCTCTCAGGCTGGCTGTCACTGCCATTCCCACCCAAAATCCCAACACCACAGGGGGGTCCTGTTCTCCTGCTGCTCTCCCATGGGAGTGCTGGAGTGTTTGACAGTGGATGGAGTACAAAACACCCACCAGGCACGGGCTGCCTGCACCTCCAGGCTGTTGGAGAAGCCCCAAACACCAAATCATTTTGCACCAGCCAAACCTTCTAAAAATTCCTTTGCCAGGTACCAATACTTTCCAAAAAACCAGACCCCTCTCATGTCCTTCTGCCCTTCCAAAAGACAGTGGAAGATGAACCTGGCAGCCTGCTGTTCCGACATGGACACTGCGCCCGGCTGGAATCAGCATCCCAGAGTTGCCATGGAGATGCCTGATGGGCATCTCTAACTTTTCAGAAGCCTGGCAGGATGCCGGGGCATCCTAAGCAACATTAACAGCGCTGAAATAGATTCCTTCTGCTCCAGGAGGCCAAAAAGCAGTCAGGGAAGACTTCTCCCCTTGGGAGGGAATGAGCTTACCTGTGGAGCTGGGCTGGCTGTCTTGTCCAGTCACTGCTCCCATCTCCATGTGAACTCCTGGAAATAGGAGAAAACATTATTAGACTCTCTCCTGGAGCAGCTGAGCAGAAATCCCATTATGATTTTGCTCTGCATGCACAGTCCCAGGCAGCTGAAGCCGAAGGGCACGGGGGGCCTGTGGCATGCACAGTGCTCTGTGCAGAGAAGGAGAACGTTGTTTTCATAGAGAAATGGGGAAAAAAGAGGAGGAAAGCACAGTCAGCAGCACAGCATGTCGGCCTGAGTACCAGAGCCAGACCCAAAGGGTTAATGCAGCCCAGAAAGCCTAAAGGGATCCCTCAGGATGACTCCCGAGCATCTCCAGTAATGAATTTTCACTCCTGTACTTTCATTATCATTGTCTCATTGTCCCCCTTAGCTCTGCAGCACATTATTCCTGTCATTGAGGCACCTGCAAGGACAGTGCTGTTCCCTCAACATTCCTCTTGGAAATGCGATGGGCTCGGCCTGAGGGCGGGAATGTGCATGGGCCTTACCCCAGGAATGATGCTCTGCTCTCCCTCTCTCTCCCTGGCTCCTTCAGGTTTGCCACGGTGCCCAGCAGAGCCTGGCACTTTGTTCTTTGGGAGCTGAGCTGGAGGTGCCACCCACCCTCCCTTCCCTGCTCATCCAGCCCAGTGCATTAAAGGCAGGAGAAGAGGCAGGCTTAGTGCACCTGCTCAGGTTTGGTGCAGCCAGACTGGCTGGGAAGGAGCATCAGCCACTTCCTGGCTAACAAAAATAGTATTTGGGGCTTTTTTCTCTTTCTTTATAGAAATATTTTATAATTTTATGGAACTCGTTGCTCAGAGAGGCTGTGGCTGCCCCATCCCTGGAAGTGTCCAAGGTCAGGTTGGATGGGGCTTGGAGCAACCTGGGATAGCAGAAGGTGTCCCTGTCCACGGCAACCCAAACCATTCCCTGATTCTCTGAAAATGTATTAGTTCCCTGGAAATTGGGGAACTGGGGTGGTGACAGTGCTAATTTATGTATTGCAACCTGATACAACACCGCTTGGAGTTTATCCCTCCTGTGTGGTAGGATCAGAGAAAGCTCTTTTCTTTTTCCCGAGATCCCCAGAAGGTGGAAAAGCAGAAGAGGTAAGGCCATGTCATCCATGAACCCCAGTGTGCATTTTTAAGTACCAGTGTCACCTACTCCGGTGCTGGTCCCACACTGACTCACCGAGGTCGTTGTCTTTATCCTCATCCTCGCTCCCACAGCCTGGGCAGAGCCTGCAAGGAGACCAGGACTGTCAGTTCTCAGTCCTCGAGTGACCCAGCTGCCCACCTGCAAGGAACTGCTTCTCCCTCAGCTCTGTGTTTCTGTTCTTCCACCCGGTTCAGCTCAAGGGTGACATGGGGACATCCACATGGACGTGGCAGCTGCTTCTTCCTCCTCCCTGCCTGTGCCTCGGGGCCGCGTTTGGAGCTGCTGCCTTTGGGCTGAGGGCATGTCTTGCCCTCTTGATCTGTGTCCCTTTCTCCTCTAGGGTTATTCAAGCTAAAAAGACCCAGCCTCTGTGGCCACCCCTACAGAGCCAAGGAAATGAGGACCAGTCCCCGTTTGGTGAGGGAAAACCCTGGAGAGGCAAAGCATCTTTGTCGCTCTAAAAGTATTCCTTAACTAAGCATCCATAAAGAAGGTAAGAGAAGAGCTCCTGGGCATGAGGTGTGGGGGCTGTGCTTGGTGCCCTCGGTGTTTGGATACACCAGGAAAGCCCGGAGCTGTGTGAATGCTGGTGCCAGCACAGCTCCGCTCTGTCACCGTGGCCACTCCCCTCCGAAAACACGTCAGCCCTTCCCGGTGACCAAATGCCAGCGGATTCACAGTGCCGGGGGCAAACACAGGCACCGGCTCTTTGCTCTTTCCATCGGTGGTGCTGGGTCGGATGACAGCCCCCCCGCCGCCCTCGGGCATTGTTGTTGTTGTTTATTTGTGTCGTGGCAGTCCCTGGGAACATCCCCCGGGGCCGGGAGCCTCCGCTAAGGCAGCGCAGGTCGGGACTCGCAGCGCCAGCAGAGAATGCCGAGTGTCACTGCGGTGACCCCGCCGTCCCCGGCCGTGCCAGCGGGCAGGCTGCACCCAGCCAGCGCCCTGCGTGCCCGCCTTCCTCCTGGTTCGCTTGGTGAGCCAAAAGGGCAGAATCACAGAATCGGTTACGTTGGAAAAGACCTTCAGGATCACCGAGTTCAACCTGTGACCGATCACCACCTTGTCAACCAGACCAGAGCACCAAATGCAGTGTCCAGTCATTCCTTGAACACCTCCAGGGACGGTGACTCCACCACCGTCCCATCCAGAGCGGGAACTGCCTGTTCCTCGGGACCACGTTGTGTTTCCAGCTGTGGAAACAACGCGGAGCTTCGGTGGGCAGCACGGCCCTGCTGACCCTGGCTGGAGGGGCCTCTCGGGAAGGCTGGGCTCTACAAACAGCCTGGTTTGGTTAAACCACGGGTCTCCAATTAAGCAGGAACTGGTTGCCCGGGTTCTGCTTCTCGACCTCGGCTGTCCCAATTAACTGGCTCCCCTTACAGTGTTTTTCAACTGTACAGAGATGAGCCAAGGACACATGAAAGTAACGTGATCCGGGAAGATTCCCCGAGTGCCAGGAAGTTGGAGCGCTGCTGCCTCTGCTCTTTATGGCCGTGCTGGCTGCACAGGGCTCCCGGAGCGGAGTTGGGAGCGGTTGGGCTCTCACGTGCTCACGGCTGCGCTGGCGCTGCCATCGCCGCTCCTTCCCTGCTCCTCCACGTGCCCTGCTGTGCCCCTTCTGCCCCCTGTGCCCCGGTCCGAGGGGCAAACAGGGCAGCGGATCCTTCCTGGGAGCTCTGGGCAGCAGGACGAAGCTGCATCAACAACGGCCGCCACGGGCAGGTCGTTCCTGGTGATTGCGGCTTTTGAGGATTTGCCCGAGGTGCTGTGATCCCTCTGCCATCCAGCTTTGCTCAGGGCTGTTTTTCCCCGCCAAATTCTGCCCACGGCTACCCCAGCCTGTTGCTCACCCTGGAGAAGGACCAGGATCCTCCACAGCAGATGGTGATGCTGGGAGGGGCCCTGTGATTTTGGGGAGCGGTCAGCGCTGGCCCCTGCCACGCCGGCAACTGCTCCGGCTCTGCCCCCGCTGGCGCCGTGTCCTGGCCGGCCCGCAGGGGCGCGGGAGGCCCAGGTGGCCTCGGTGAGCATCGTGTGAGGCGAGGAGCCGGGGGCTGGCGGCGGCCGCGGGCCAAGCGGCTCTGACCATCNCGTAACCGGAGCCGCGGGGCTCGCGGAGGAGCTGACTCTGGCTTTTCGGCTCTGCCCCGTGTGTATTTATTTATCTGTACGTGCAAACAGAGCCGCCGGCCGAGCCGGTTGGGTGTCCCCGGGCTGTGCCGATGTCCAGAGTTCCCGTGCCTGCGGCTCCATCCGACCTCGGGGCCACGGGAGCGGCCGGCAGGGCAGCGAGGAGGGGAGTTGGAGTTGCTGAATTTGGGGGGTTTCTGTGCCTGTTTTCAATCCAGACAGGGGGTGCCGGTGGTCTCTGCCTGCTCGCAGTAGCAGGTAAAGCCAAAGGGCAGGAGCCATGAGGCACCTCGGGATCGTGGTAAGGATGGGGGAGAGCAGGAGCAGAGCCTGTCCTCTCCCTCTCGAGAGCAGCAGTGAGCGCCTCGGTCAGAAATGGGACTTTTATCTAAAATACACACCTTGGCAACACAGAAGAAAAGCAGGAAACGGCTTTTCTCAGTGCTATAGAGCAGCTGACAAACATCTGACTTTACATTTTTGATTTGAGCCAACCAAACAAATGCAGCCCGAGGTATGGATTTCTCTGAGCTGGGGTTTGGTTTTTCAGGGGAATGTGTTATCAAAGGCAGAAACGTGGCTAGAGTATTGAATGAGGACTGCTAGGGTATTGTGTGCCCAGGGACGTGGCATAGCATGGGGCGGTGCTTTGGGACCCTGGAATTGGGGAATTTTCTAATATCCTGTCCTTGAATTTCAGTCCTTGCCTTTCCTTGTAGCCTATAAAATGCATGAGGCCGCTCCTAGCTCTTTGTGAGCCAACTTGGATGAACTTCAGGAACTTCTTAATGCTGGTTTGGGTCAGAGTGAGCCTCAATTGAGACTCATTTCAACTGAGCTTAAAAATCTTTCCAGAATTACCTTAAAAGCAAGGATTATCAAAATGCGGCAACATGGAAAAGAGCTGCTAAAAATAAACCAGCACTAATGATAACTGAATTTGGGGGACCAGGAATGTAAATGTGGGAAGAAATGGGTGGTGGAGGCTCCCTGTAACATTCCCTAAACCTAACAAGGTCTTTTATTTGCATCCTAAAAGTGCAGCGAGAGTCAAAGGAAAAGAAACCTGAATCTAGTTGACTTAAAGGTCATGAGACTTAGCGTTGGGATAGTTGAGGTCTCGTGATTTTTTAAATGTTAATACCGCAGGGCCTGCGGTGGGAGATTCACTGCCCCAGTCACCAGCTCTGACCCAGGGACTCGAGCTCCTCCTGCCCTGCTCTAGTAGAGGTCTGGTGGTGGAGTTACCAAGTTACCTGTAGGAAAGGTCTTTTATATAAAGTCCATGAGAAAATAGCAAACTGGAGATTTTTTGCTAATTCCTATAACTTTTTTGCTGTTTTTTGACCAGCCCCAAAAGTGCTTAAATATTTACAGTTTTGGCAGCTAAAGTCACCATTGCACCTAATTTTTTTTGTCCACAGGGAGCTCAGCACACTTTAAAGAGATCACCTGAGCTCCTGCCTGAGTCTCGGAGAGTGAGGATTGAGTTCTGAGGGTGAAGGAGCTGCAGAGCTGAGGTGAGAGCCACATTTCTCTGTAGTACTTGACTCCCTGAGCCCACCTCTCCTCTCCTTTCCCCAGCCCTGAATTTTACCCACACATCGTCTGGAAGCTGTTGGTTGAAATATTTCATACTCGGCTTATATGTAACGCTCAGTGAGTGCAGAGAGCAGCTCTTAAAAGGTCAAATTTATATAAATCTATAATGCATCTGTATAAAATAGATAATAAATTCTGAACCCCTGTAAAACATTGGAAGGTTTTCTTAGGGTAGCCCATTTTAATGCTGGGTCAGAGCAGGCCTGGATGTCACCACCCTCACAGGGAAGAATTTAATCTCAATATCCCATCTAACCCTGCCCTCTGGCAGTGGGAAGCCATTCCCCCTTGTCCTGTCTCTCCATCCCTTGTCCAAAGTCCCTCTCCAGCTCTCCTGGAGCCCCTTTAGGCACCGGAAAGGGCTCTAAGGTGTCCCTGGAGCCTCCTTTTCTCCAGGTGAACACCCCCAGCTGTCCCAGCCTATCTGCAGAGCAGAGGGGTTCCAGCCCTTGGAGCATCTCCATGTTCTCCACTGGATCCTCTCCAGCAGCTCCACATCCTTTCCATGTTGCAAATGCCAGAGCTGGAGGCAGCTCTGCAGGTGAGGTCTCGCCTGAGAGGAATACAGTGGAATCACCCTCCTTGACCTATTGGCCTCAAGCCCTCTCCTTTCTCTCCCTTTCCTGGGAAAGGCTCCAGCATGCACCAACCAGCCACCAACCCCCAGGAGCAGATTGTCCCCTCAGCAGCTCTTCCCCTGGGCTGGACCCCTGCCGAGGGATGGGGTTTTCCCTCCTGGAGTTCCTCAGAATACACGAGATAAGGAGGTGAAATATAATTACGGCATCAGCAGAAAGGCTGTGATTCACAGGGCCAGTGACAGCCCAGGGCCCATGGCACACTGGGGCTGGATGCTCCCTGATTGACTTCCTTCTGGGAAAAAACATCCTCAGTGACTCAGGTACTGAGAAACAAATCGTGATGATTCCATGTTGCTGCATATTACCTAAATAAGGTGAATTCTTGTTCTGCACTTAACTACAGAGGGGCAGGTGCTGAGCTGCTGGAATCACATCTGCCTGGAGCGGATTAATCCCCAAAGGGCAGCAGAGCTGTGGTATTTACACCGAGGTTTACAAAGCCTCGGTGCCCCCGTGCAGCCAGGAAGCCTCTCTGCTGATTGCCCACATTATGCTCGGTGCCTGCCAGTCCCTTCCCAAGGCAAACACCTAATTAATTCCCATGCTTTTAAGGAAATGAAGCCATACAGAAATATGCCACCGGTAACAAATTACGTGGTACTGATGCCACCGATTAATGCTGCAGGAAATAATACTCTATTTCAGATGCTGGATGGTTTTATTTTCCTCCTAAATTAATTTGCCACTGCACAATAAATCACGGAATGAATCACAGAATGGCTTGGGCTGGAAGGGACCTTAAAGATCATCCAACTGCAGCCCCCCCTACCATGGGCAGGGACAAAAATACTGTCCTGCCTGGAAGTTGCTAAATTAACATGCAGACATCGTCTGAAGGGCTAGAAGGGAACTTCATCTTTTCCCCTCCAGTTCTGGCTATCTGAGAGCAAATAAGTGTGTCTGTGGTACCAGGGATGGCGGCGACCGTCCCAGCGCTCCCAGCCCCCAGCACACCTCCCATCCAGCTGCTCCCGTCTCGCCAACGGATACTGCAATATTTCTAAAATCCAGCAGCTGCCAAGACACCATCAGTGCCTGCTGGGTTTGTCATTACCTCTTTGCCCAGGTGATGCAGAAGCCGTGGCAGTTTCCCATGCTGGCGAGGATGCGAGCGAGACCTTCTGGGACGCTGTCAAACCGGTCGCAGCTCCGCTTCCCGAGGAGTAAATAGAATGAGTTATGGGAAAAGGAGGAAGTGAGATGAAGTACATAGTCCTGCCAGGGCTGATCTTTGCACCTGCCAGCTCAAGTGATAGTGTCAGGATCGTTTCTGGAAGCTCATAAAGGAGAAGGCCCCACTACCTGGCCAGGTGTGGTGGTTTTGACTGAGCGCTTGTGTACGAATGCACCAGGAAATGCCTGAATGTGCAGGTGCCATGGGACACGGAGACACAACAGGGAAACCAGCTGGGGCAGGAAGTGAAAGCAAAAAAGAAAGCACGAGTGCTGGGTGGTGGCACCTGCAATGGGCAGGAGGAGATGTTTACTGGCACGGGCTGTGGCTGCCTTGGAAGGTCTCTCAGGTTATCACCAAGATGCTCTGTGCAAACACTTCAGGGACAGTGATTAGATTAAACCCCAAATTAATCTCACTTTAATTAGGCCCCACAGTTGGGAGGCACTATCTGTTTAGCAGGGCTGGCACACAGGATGTATCCCATCTTTGTCTGCAAGGATTAGCTCAAAAGTAGCCAGGCTATCATTGCTGATATTTTTCTTTCTTTATGTAGTATTTAGAACCTTTCTAAGTGTGTGACTAAGGAAAAACAGCCTCTTGGTGTTAAAAACACTCAGCCTGGGCTGCAGCGTGGCTCTGATCGGTGCCGGACGCTGGGCAGTGTGTGAGGAGCTCAGGGGGTGCTGGCATCGTCCTTGTAGGGCTGCCAGAAGTGGTCTCAGGCCATGAGCCAGGGAAGCATCTCAGTGCCAGGGACAACGAGGCCAAGAACAGCTAACCAGCAGGAAGGGAGAGCTGGCCAGGTACCACAGCTCTTCAGCAGGGGCTCCTGCATCCACGGCTCCAGGCGGTGAGGAGAGTGCTGCAGGTGAGGACAGGTCACATCCCAGGACATTGGGCACATCAGCACGTGCTGCTGGTCCAAAGGCAGAAGAGCTCAGTTGAGAGAATATGAAATGAAGCTGTTACTGATCTAAACCCAGCTTTGAGAGCAAAAGCAGCCATTTGTATAATGTGTTTTAAAACTGGTGCCATGTAGCAGCTCTGTAAGTCTTTAAGTAGCGCTGCTCCCTCTCCCCAATCTTAGTGCTCTGTCCTGCCAAGACATAGAGTTAGTTAAAAAGAGATTTGCTTTAAACCCCACAGACTCTCAGCAGGAGGGGATACCTGTCAGCCAGGCGTGTTCTCGATATCTATGTGCTCCACCCGGCTACCCAAACACCACTGTGGGTAATGAGAAATGAATGTGATAATGTGGAAAATCTGGGCATTATTGAGAAGTTAAATCAGTCTCTGGTTGGATTAATTCACTGCTGGTAGTTGGAAAAATTAATAAAGTGCAGATCTATATCAATCTCAGTGATTTTTCATAAAGCTGTAAAGTATGAACATTATCCATGGCAAAGTGCTGGAAGAGCAGCTCAGGCTTGGGCCAGCAAGAAGCTTTGTGTGCTGGGGATGCTGCACCCCTGGAGCCTGCTGGGAAGGGGCTGGGAGGGATGTCCTGGCTTCCATACCCTCCGCCAAGGCTGTGGGATGTTCAGCTGGGTCCCCCATCGCCAGCCAAAGGTCTGGGTGTCCCTGCACTTGTGCCAGTACAGTGGAGCAGCACCACGGGTGTGCCTTGCTCCTGCCGTACCTTATATCCAGTCCTGAGCATGAAGCTGGACATTTAAATCCTCAGCATCCCAAATACCAGCTTCAGGGTGCAGCTTTCAGAAAATAAAGCCAGAGGAGTTGAGCTCTGATTTTGTGAGCACAGTGGAAATCTATTACACAGCGTGCAAGGGGATAATTTCCCAGGTTGTACTGGGCCGATCACAGATGAGGTTTGAATTTGGGCTGGGGATACAAAAAAATGCCCAAATTAAGTTGGTTGTTTGCACCTAGCAAGAGGTGAGTATCTGAAAGTTAAACTGGCCTTGGCTGGTGTTGAGTGGGGTTATCTGTGCCGGCCATAAATCGAAGCGGGATGGCTTAATTGCTCTTTCGCAGTAAATAAAGCTCTAACTGAGACGTCTGCTCTATGATATAGAGGGGATCTCCTGGGCTGTGGAGGATGATAGCTAGCCAGAGAAATCCATTCGGAGGCTCTCTGGGATCGATAAGCAGTTAAGGGAGCGGCGGGGGGATGACATTGCCTGTCTTTGTGTGCACACACCACAGAGCTGCCCCGCCGGGAAATGTGTGAGGGGCAGCAACCGGGCTCGGAGCCATCGGCTTTATGGTGGGATAAATTCCAGCTGGGATTTTGGACACCTGGTGTTGGAATACAGAGAGGTAAGAGCGGCCTGTACACCCGAGTAAAAGGTGCCCGACCTGGACTGAGCCACCAGGTTTTTTAATATTGTGGCTCCGAGGGCTTCCAGGGCCAGCCCAGCCTGCAGGTAGCCAGCCCTGGGCTTGCCTTACTCGGGCTGGAGCAAATCCACCGTCACGGTGGAGGGAGCTCAGAGGCTCAGGGCTGGTTTTAGCACCTCCCAAGAGGAGTCGAGGTGGGGTAGCAGCTCCATGCAGCCCTGTGGGAAGGATCCCTTCCACTCATTCACTGCTGGTGGACTGGTGTGTGCTCGTGGCATTTTCCTGTGCTGTTTCCCCCATCCCTGGGGCAGTTGGAACCTGTTATCGACCATGGGAAGCGTAAGTGGCGATGACTGGCTCATCCCTAATGATTTACCTTGGAATGCTGGCAGAAGGGAGATGAATTGGCACTTATCTTCCAGCTCCTGCCCTCCTGCCTTTTATAATGGAAATATTGCAGCTGCCTTCAAGCCCCGCTACTCCTCACCTGGCCTGTGTTTAATTATTAACTCCCCTATGCTGGGGGACTGCAGCAGGGGCTGGATCAAGCTGCTGCCTCTCCAGCCCAAATCCAGCTGGGATTCAGAACAGACCGGGAAAAACTGAATCCTGAAGTGATTACCGCAGTGATCCTGCTTAGTGCCCCACAGGCGTTTCACCCAACATGGCTCCCCTCAGGCACACGCACCTTCCTCACTCCGGGAATGCAGGATGCTGCAATCTGCAGGTGATACCAAATGCCCACCAAATGGCCTCAGGAGGATTTGGAAACCCTTCCATCCTCTGAACTAAGTCCTTTTGGAAAGAGGAAAGTTCTCCGTGACGGAGTGGATACACCCAGTGCTGTGGTATGCCAGCACACGCTTGGGAAGGTTTGGGGTCAGGTGATGGTGTGCAAAATGATATATTACACTCTTCCTGGTGAGCACTTGAGAAAATGGCCTGGCTCACAAGCACTTTGGAAGGACAGGAGGATGTGAAGCTCTCCAGAGCCGTTATTTCCAATGGCTGCTTTGCTTGGCCTTGTTGAATGCGCTGTCCTTGAGCCAATCTGCTTAAGTGGCACTGAGTGTACCCCACGCAAAACCCAGACTCATAAAACTGGAGCTGGGCGAGGCGTCCAGTGCACTAAGGCACCATCACCTTCTGCCTCGATTTTTTCCAGCAGATAGCTGTGTGATCCAGTCACAGGAATGCTAATTATAATGAGTTTTTGGGGGGAAGGTGGGGTAAGCCCCTGCTAAGTGCTTGCAGATCCGTGCTGTTCAAGCTGGACAAGCCTAATGGGAGAGTTTGAAATATGAGTCAGAACTTGGCTGGGTTTTTTTTTGCTGAAAGGATATTATATGTGTTTGAGCAAGTACTGCCATGATTCTCCAAAAAATGTGCAAGTGGGGAGAAACCCACAAAGTGTAGGGGCAGAAATTCCCCTCAGCCGTGCCCCCTACTCTGACCTGGCTAAAATGAACCAACAGGTTCTAAAATTGCGGGGTAGGGATTGGGGATGGGTGCAAATGTGCCTCATCTCCTCAGGGACACTGGCTGCGAAAACTGTCCTTGGAAAAAGCAAGTCTGTGTTTTGCTCTTTGCCATCAGGAATGTTTTCCCCCTCGTGGTATCCATCAAAATGAAACTTTAACTGTTTAAAATGACCCTGCCCTTCCCTCTGTGGCCTTATTTAGATCTGCTCGCTGCCTCGCATCCCGTCCCTGCTGCCTCCCTGTGCCAGCCCTGTCACACTGGCATGGAGCGTCGGGATGTTGCACATGTACAGGTGGTGCTTCCAAAGGCATCTGTGGGGACAGACACTTGGATCCAGGCTGTCAACATGGACAGCACTGTCCGTCCCATGGGAGCATCGGGCTGCCTTCCCTGGAATATAACCCTTTCCCATCATCACCCTCCAGTGCTCTCCTGCCAAAATCCCTTCTTTGCCTTCATTCCTCCTCTGCTCTGGCCTCGGGATTATGGTTTTTTTCCCCAGAAATAACAAATCCCTGAGCTTGGAAGCATTGCACAGACACATGTGAGCAAGGGGAAGGATGGCAGCTTTGTCCCTGCGTTTGGCCACACCGTTGGATGTGCTGTGGGCACTGGAAAGCCTGGGCAGGAGCATTGCTGAGCCTTGCAGCCGAGCAGGAACCGCTCTCCAAATTCAAGATGTTCTCTGTATTTATTTCTCCGTCTGGCTCCGTTCGCTGACAGCAAACGACCCGTGGCTTCGGGCAGCCGGGGCCTGTGCTACATATTTCTGCTCATCCGTCCCTCCCTGCCAAGTGCTGAAGTCAGACAAGTGGCCCCGGCTGGTGCCAGCTCTGGTTGCTCACACTGGGATTAGCACGTAAACTGGTTTGCTCCCCCTGCAGAGGCCGAGCGTGGCCTTCTCTCTTACCCTCCCGCTGCAGTGAAAGATGTCTGTGACTTTGCTTTTGACTTTCTGCAAGAGGTTGTTGTAAGAAAAGGCTTTTCCCTGGGTTTTGCAGGTGTCTTTGCACCCTGGGTGAATGTGGAAGGGCATGAACGCCTTGTGGGACTCCCTGTCTCAAGCTGGTCCTGTGCTCGACCCTTGGGCTGGGTACCAAGAGGGATTAAGGGGAAATGTCAGACCCGGGAATCTCCAGGAAACCAAGGGGTAATATGCAAGTGCTGGGAGACCAAAGCAAGCAAACCCTCCCCAAGATGGTGCACACCACTGGACTGCTCACAACTGGACTCTTGTGGTTTGCTCGTTGCTTGCAGCCTTTGCCCAGGACTCCACAAGCAAAACTCAAATCAGCTGAAAAAATACAAGAGATGGGAACTGGGCAGATGATGAAGGAGGACAGTAAAACCAATACAGAGATCCTGGGCCACCTCATCAAATAGCAGGAGCTGGCGTAGGGGTATTGATTTCAGCAGAGCCGTGCCAGTTTACGCAAGTTAGGGCTTTGACCTAAGTAATTCACCGTAATGAAGATATCCAGATGCTGGAAAACTTCCAGGGATCCTGTCTCCTTGGAGCACGTTGGTTATTGATGCGTATGCATATCGATACATGCACATTAACACCGTGTGGGGCTGTAAAATCCCACACTTATGGCAAGTTACAGCTCGATTTCACGGTGCCAGGTGCTTACCTGCACCACCTGCCAGAGCGAGGTGTTGTCCTTGGCAGCACCAAATGATATTCCTGTTCTCTGGTGCACAGGGAAACTTGATCTCTGCCCTTCCCGTCACTCGGAGCGTGCCCGGGAGGCGGCTGGGGGGTGACGTGGGATTTCTGCGAACCCTGGAGAACAGGCGTGAGGGGATGGCCGGGGTGGGAGCGTGGCCGCGGGGGGAATGTGCAGACTCAGTGCCGTCCTCGGAAAAGCCGAGGCAGGGCTGCTGGTGGGGAGGGGGCTGCTCTTGGGGTCCCCAGGCTGTAACCCCGCTCGCCTGCTGCTCAGCAGAGGTGAGAGGGAGCAGTGCTGGGCAGAGCCTGCCTGCGGCTCGCTGGGGGATCCCAGCGTGGGAATACCGGTTGTGCTGGTCCGGCCTGGGGTGCCCGTGGATGAAGTGCCCTTCATCTGCGCCCCAGCTGCCACCTCAGGGCACCCCAGGAGGTGCTCTCGTGCACTTAGGACCTGGGAGCCGCCTGCACACCCCAGAGCTGTCCTCTGAAGCCTGTTCAGGTTTGCTTGCCAACCAAATAAAGCCACATCTAAGGCTGTGGGTTTCCCGTGCTTCCGATGTGTCCTTGTGAGTGCCAAGCAGGATGCTTGGGAGCCACTCGAGTGGGAATGGTTTGCTTCCATAGGCTATTACACCTGTTCTGAACAGCCTTCTTGGTACTTTCTACACAAAGCCCCCTCACCTTGGAGCAAAGCGTCTGCTTAAGTCTAATTTCTTTCAATGGGACTTCAGCATGCGCTCAAGTACTTCGCTGATTTGGTGCCCCAGTCATTAGCTTTACAGTTGATTACTCAAGTGGGTTTTAGGTGAGGAAATGGGAATGCTAACATCCAGTGGGAAGAGTTGAGCCAGTGCTCAGACTTAAATTGAAACCAGCCTCAAGGTGTTAGTGCAGGCCTGTCACGAGTGTTGGTCAGCGCTGGGGCCTGGCGTTGCTCCTGCCTGCTTCCCCACATTGCCCGGGTGTTCTCTGGCTCAAGGGAGCACCTGGGCGGTGCCTGGTCCCGGCAGCGTCCTCCCTGTGCTCCACTGAACAGTTTAGTGGTGTTTGGCAGCTCTGAAATCTCAGTCTGAGCGGCTTCCCCCACGCCAGAGTGGAGAACGCCGCGGAGCTGATTGCGTGCACTGGAGGAGCTGATTAACTTCTGGCGTGGCAGATCATCAGAAATGCAAACAACCCGCACTGTAAATATACATTTAGGGCAGATCAGCAGCGCGTGCCTGCTCTCAGGCCCTCTCCAATTACCCAAATTGGTACGTTCCACTCATCGCACCGGCGGATTCGGGTGTAATGTATCATAGAAAAATCAGCGGCTCACAGCTAAGGCTGTCTGTTGTGCTGTGCTTCTCAACTTGTTATTTTTTCTAGAAAAAAAGTAAATAGATCATTTGATACATACATTTATGAAGTTTGTCAAATTGTAGGTACAGGTAGGGGTGGAGTGTGTCAGCCTCGAGGGCCTGCCTGGCCTCGAGGCAGCGGCATTGTCCCCATTCCCAGACTCTGGCCTGGCTCACTGGTGGTGAGGGGGAGCAAAGGATTTTTTTCTTTCTTTGATGGATGATTTGCAACCAACTGCGGGGGCTTGGATTCTGGCAAAATGACAGCATTCAGTGCAAATGGGGAGAAAGTGTATTTTCATCCCAGCACCCCCAGTTCAGTCTGGCCCGCGTGCTGCAGCCTCCGGCCGCCAGCCACGTGGGCTGGAGCAGCAAAACTGAGGCTGTACCCCTCTGATGGGGCTTGGGCACGCTCTGCAAGATTTTTCCAAATTATTTTGAGAGAAACGAAGGGAATGAGCTACATGTAACACTGAATGGCCTCAAATGGGGTCAGTATTCTGCTTCCAACACACACACACAAACCTGCACGGGTGTACTGACCTTTGAAAAAACCAACCGCACATGAAAATCAGCTCATCTGAAATGAAGGGATGATTTTGTTGTTGCCAAAGAGGCTGAAAAGCGTCGCTTTGGTCACGCTTATCTCTTCTTTCTCTCCCAGGTCCTGCTCTCGTGTTGTACCGTCTGCACATCCCACGGTGGGAGCATAGCACCTGCAATCCGGAGATAACCTTTGTGCCTCCAGCTGTGTCCGCCCATCCAGCCTGGGGGATTTTCCTCCCTGCTTCTTCCTTTAGCATTCAGGATCACTGCTGTCTGTGCTGGCATGACCTGAGCATGCCTGTGGGCGTGGAGACTCCCACAGATTAAACATCATGTTTGGAGCCCGTGTTAAACACACTTCATTTTATGTCTGCATTTTCTGGGTATGTGCTTGTCTGATAGACACAGACGGGCACCTCATCCCACGGAGCTCTGGCGTAACTCTGTGGGTTTTTTAGGGAGCTTGTGAGGCTCAAGGGGGGCTTTGAGCTGCTCTGATGCCGGGTTTGTTCCCCTCTGGGAGGGCTCCCACCTCCACACTGGGTGCAGAGCCCTTCCCGTGCAGGAGCTCGGCTCTGCGGGTTGCAGAGAGGTGAACAAAACAGCCCAGAGCAAGGAGGTGGGAGATGAAAAGGAACTTTGATGAAAGAAACGAAAGGACAGGGAGGGGAAGGGGGTGTAGCACGATGTCGCCAGGAGATGCTTGAAGCTCCTGGAGGGAAAGTGGGAGTAATACTGTGGGAGAGTGGAAGTTGCTGGTTTGAAGGAAATGCTGATGGATGGGGACAACAAAGGTGCTGGTGGCAGCGCTGTGGCTCCCTGGCCACAGTCACAGTGCGGAGCAGTTTGGGTTGGGAACATGTCATGATCGATCAACCCAGCCCAATCAGAGAATCGCGGGATGGTGTGAACTGGGAAAGACCTTGAAAATCATCTCAGATGTCCCTGCCATGGACAGGGACACCTTCCACTATCCCAGGTTCCCTGGCCTTGGACACTTCCAGGGATGGGGCAGCCACAGTCTCCCTTCCTCCTGCTTTTGAAGGACCTTCCTCAGCTTGGACAGCCCAGGAGCTCCTCCTGACGCAGCAGGAGCAGTGCTGTCACCTGGGGAAGAAGAGCTGGAGGTGGGACAACAGGGAGAGGTGGTGCCCACTGCCTGTGGGTGCTCCCCAGTGCTGCTCTCCAGCTGCAGAGGAGCCCTGGTAAGAAGGAATGATTCTCACCTGCCATGTGGTTGCAGGAAAAATAAGGCCCCAGGTGCGCTGCAGGGGGTTCTGAGTAGCTGAGGTGGTGCTTATTGGCCCCTCTGGCCAAGTAGGGGCCATTGGTTCCTTCCACCAGAGTAGTGGCTTGAGCTGAGCATCTGTGCCACTGCCCTGAGCCTGAGTAACGTGGCTGAGCTGTCAGTGAGCTCTTGGGATGTTGCAGCCCACCCTTGATGGGAGAAGAGGGAGCAGTTGGCTGTCCTTTCCCAGGTATCCTCCATTTCTCCTCTTTGACTGCCACAATTCCAGACTTGTTACCTGTCGCCTGCTTCCATCCATTTTTGGGAGCGATCTTGTGTTGGTGCACAATGGACCTGTCCACTTGTCTGTGCTCCTGCCCTGAGCCTGGAGCTTTGAGAACACACCTAGAAATGTCATCTAAAAATAATGAGATTAATGATCCTCACACGAAAGTCAGGCTTTTGCTTTCCTAGAGAGCTGCATGGAAACCAGCTATGAGAACTCTTTCCTGTGGGCAGGAATGCTTGTTTCTAGCTAGCCAAGAGTGGGCTGCAGTCCAGCCAGGAGACACCCTGCCACAGCCTCCTTTGGGGGGAAAATCCACCTTTTTGGTTAATAGTTAGCTTCTGGCACACAGCAGAGCTGTGGCTCTGAGGGATGCTGGCCCATGGTTTTCCTGCTGATGTTCAAGGAAATGCCCCTGGGAGGAGGTGTCTACCCTGTTCTGACAGAGCTGCTGCCCTCCTCTGTGTGGCTGGGGAAAGCAGGAGAATTTCTCCCACTTTCCTCCTTTTGTATTTACCTTTTTGGAGCAGGTGAAGGTAAGGACTCCCTTTCCTGCTCTGCACAAGGGAATCTGGATGTGCTTCCTTCCATATCTCCAGTTCACTTGCCTAAGTTCTTGTTGGTGTCTCTCATTGACTGGAAAACTTTGTTATTTACCAGGAACACGGAGATTTATGCAGGACGGTGTCAGATTCTGTGTCATAAATTTACCAAGAGGTTTTTTTTACATTACCAGCAACTTGTAACCTCTGTAAAATCAGTAATGATTTAGCTGTAAAGGGTTTGCTGTAGCGTCCTTCAGACACGAAATGAGCAAATGACATTGGAGGCTGGCAAAGTGAAATGCGGATTCATTCCCGTTCCCAGAACGGGGCTCACTTGTGGACAAATTGGCACGAGACCCAAAGATATTAAATGGGAAAAAGCAGGCTTTGGAAATTAATCATTTCCTATTAATGAGGAAGGTCCTGCACTGCTGCATGCCTGCGGGGAAGGAGAGCAGTGCAGGGAGGCTGTGTGCCGGCCCCTGCACATATTGGGGGTCGCCTATGATGTGGAGGGAGCATCTCGTGCCCAGGCCACTGGGTCTTTCCCGGAGTTCCATTGCTTGCCTGGGTCGGGTTTTATTTCTTCTCTGCTGCGGCAGCCGCCGGTGCAGAGCCCCAGTGCTGCCGGCTGCTGACCTCCAGAGGTTGGTGGGGGAAAACCTCGGCCGCCCGCGTGGCCCGAGGGGACTCGGGGTGCCGCTCCCCAGCCCGGGCGGCAGCAGAAGGGGTGTCTGGCCCCAGCGCTGGCTGATGAGTAACCGGGGAGAGGAGACGGCCGGCCCGGGCGAAGCCCTGAGCAGCTCTCCTCGCTCGGGTGCTCCCCGGATTTGCACCAGCAAGGAGCCCTTTCTCCAGTGTGAGGCACCCACATGGCTGGATCTGGCAGCTGCTGCTCAGGCTTGGGGATCTCGGGTATGCTGAGAGTGTAGGAGCTGGGACAGACTGTCCCAGTAACCTGTGCTGGGGTATGGAGCTTGAGCCCCCCCGGTAAATGCTGCTCCCTGCGGGATGGCCCTGCTGAGCTGCCTCTTCCCAGGGTTCATGCCCTGGGGGCAGGGATGTGCAACCTGGAAAAGGGCCTGGGATGAACTTGGGGGCATATCCTGGAAAAATGGCTGCAGAGAGGCAGCATACGCGTTCAGGCTTCGTTAGGACAATTTCCTCCTTAATTAAAGAGCTGCGCTGCTGCTGTATTGCCCCTTCCCGGTGAGCACTGTCACTGTCCCCAGCTGGCTGCAGCCACCCCAAGTGCAAAGCTGGCAGAGAGGTGGGGGACACAGGATGTCCCACGGGTGGGGATTCTCCTTCTGCCCACAGTGAAACAATCTGGTCACAAATGATGATCTTACACTAGCTGTTATAGCACGTGCTGGGTAATTTTCAGAACTACTTCTGAATAAGTTGCACGTTTTGGATGAAAAATCTTTTTTAGCCTCCTTTTTTTAAAATCCAAATCCAGATTTTCCTAATGGTTTTTTGTAACCTGGTATTTGTAAATGGAAATAATTGGTGGCTTTTATTACTGGCTTTTTATAAACAGAAATAGAGGTAACTGTTAAAAGCTTTCTTTGCAGACCCTGATCAAAAGTCTTTGCAGGTTTTAATCAAAAAGGTCTGATTTTGGTAAAAAAACTGCTGTTTCTGTGTTTATCCTTCCCCCACCTGTATTGCCGTCTCTGTTTTCTTCCCCCTTCCACTTAGACAAAAAGAAATAACATTTCCACGGGCTCAATCAGCATCAAAGAGCCACTTATTTAAAGGGAGGAAGAATATTGTGATGTTTCACTGCCTGTTTTGGATTCTGTGAAGGAATTTCATCCCCTCCCTGTTGCCACGTCTCTGGCATCCCTCCCAGATCCGAACTCTCTGGAGGACGGAGGCAGAATTATCTCTGAGCTTTGCAGCTGCCAGATGTTAACCGATGAAACGGCAGCCTCGCCGCTTCCCTCTTCACTCCGGGTAAACCTCTGCCTGCCTGCCCTGTTTGAAATGCAAAACTCCCTCAAACCCCCTCTCGAAGGGTTCTTGATGTCTCCTGCCAATCAAGCCTGGCGAGGACTCCCTTTATCCCTCTTCCAGCAGCTTGCCTTAAGAATTGCACTCGTGTGTGACTGTGTGGGGCGCCTGGACGTCCTGAGCTGTGGCGTGGAGGGGTGGGAGCTGCGGATGGGGCAGTTGTCACATCCCCAGAGGTTAACTGTCCTCTCCTGCCTGTCAGAAAATGCAGCCTTCCTCCCCCTTCTGTTGGTGGCACGGAGCAGAGCTAGGGATGTGCAGGTCACTGGCAGGGCTATCACAGAATCCATTAGGTTGGAAAACACCTCCCAGACCATCGAGTCCAACCTGTGCCTGATCCCCACCTTGTCACCCAGCCCAGAGCACTGAGTGCCACATCCGCTTGTTCCTTAAACACCTCCAGGGATGGGGACTCCACCACCTCCTTGGGCATCCCCTTCCAACACCTGGACCACCCTTTCCAGGAAGAAATTTCTCCTGATGTCCGACCTGAACCTCTCCTGGCACAGCCTGAGGCCCTTCCCTCTCCTCCTGTCCCTGTTCCCTGGGAGCAGAGCCTGATCCACACTTTGCTCCATCCTCCTGAGTTGTAGAGAGTGAGAAGGTTCCCCCTGAGCCTCCTTTTTCCCAGGCTGAGGCCCCCCAGCTCCCTCAGCTGCTCCTCATGTGCTTGTGAGGCCCTGCCTGAGCAGGAGGATGTGCATGATGGGAGCCAGGACACGGCATCTCGTGGTCTTGACAGCCGGTCCCTTGGGATGAGCTCTGGCAAGGGCAGCCTGGATGTTGCCAACTGCCCCTGGGGTGCCCATGATCCCTGTTTGGAGGGGCCCAGGGGTGCTGCTGGGGCAGTTTGAATGCATCCCTCGGCTATCAAAGCAGTGGCTTGGTAAAGGCTTGGTTGGGAGGCAGTTTTCTCTTGTGAGCAGCGAAATGATCAAGGCAGAAGACACTGGGTGAGGTTTAGTGTGTGCAGGGAGGTCGGGGGGTGCAGCAGGACCTTCTGGCCTTCACCCCCTCTGTGAGATTGATGATCAATACAGCAGGGAGGCTGCAGTGCCTGCAGAGACATTCACTGGCTTGTGTGTGTGACGAGCGGGTTTGTGGCCTTGAATATTCCCGGCTTTGTTCCTTTTACCTGGGAAAAACTGCTGTTATTGCCCTGGTGATGCCAGCAGTAGCAGGCACTTGTGTGCTCCGTGCAAGGGTGCAGGACACATGCTCTTGCCCTTGAGTGCAATCATCCATGTAATTACCCTGTGAGCAATAGGATCGGGGGGAAAATCGTATTATCCTTATGATAGTGTTCATGGGACCATTGATCAAGGTGACAATTGGAAATTCATCACGATAAAGCAGGAAAAAATAGCAAGTTTCCTGTGCGTGAGGTGAGCACCTGATCCAAGCCAGCTTTTTGCACTCTAATGGGTGATTTCGGTAGAAAAATATCTGAATGGGACCCTGGAGCAACAGATATGGGGTGGGCTGGACCGTTCTCCCTCCTCCCTCCTTCTTTGGATGGACTTGCACCTTAAAACCTTCCCACCTCTTGTGTTCTTCCAGACACAGGAACCCAGCTCAGACTGCAACAAGCCAAACGCTCTGATAAAGTGAAACTCTTGTGGCAGGTTCCCCTCCCTGCTGTTTTTTTTTTTTCCGAAGCTTCCAAAGATAAATTGCATTTCACTTCAAGATAATGAAATTTCCTTGGAGGAGCGACATATTTTTCTGTAGCTTTTGCATTTGGAACATGAGGAGAGTTTTTATTTTAAATCTCCATTGAAAGTGTTTGTCTGTCTATATTTTGCTTTCTTCCTCGTGAATGTTCTGACTTCACAGAGCTAGCAGGGACCCGAAGATGGAGTGTTTCTGTCACTTATTATAGCTTGCCTTGGCATAAAATTTAATCTTTGGATTTTTTTTTTCCTCCTAAAGAAATGAAAGTTGAAGCCAGATTAGAAACAGATAAAAAGATGTCATCCATCCTCAGACAAAGGAGTTTTTGTTTTCCTCTTTTGCATTTGCCTTTGTTAATCCTCTGCCTTCAAAGGGAACAAAGAGATCCTTCCACCTGGAGATCCTAGGGAAAAAGAGAGAGAGAGGAGAGAGCGGCATGGCTGATCTGTGCTTGTGTTGTCCCATGGCTGGCACATCTGCTGGGACTTGCACCACCCTGAAAAACCCAATTAAGAGGAAAAGCCGGGCAGCAGAAACTGCAGCATCTATGAATCAAAATGAATTCTTTTGCTCCTAAAGGAACTCCCTGATCTTTACCTGTCTCTGCTGTCCTTTGCTAAAGGAGCACACTCCTTCTGTGCCTCCTTCCCTGTCTCTGTGGCAATGCAGTGGAGGAGGTGGTGTGTCCATCCCGTTCCAGAGTGCCTGGTGTCGCACCAGAGCTGCTGAACACTGCTCCCATCAGTGATTAATATGTTCTCAGGCACCGAGAGGCTCGAGGCACTTGGCACTTGACTGTCTCCTATTTCGGAACTTAATAAACAGAATATTCCACCAGCAGAACCCGCCATTTGTCTTTCAGGGCTGTGTGAGGAGTTACTCCACGGCCCAGCTCTGCCTGCTCCTCCTGCCCAGGGAATTAATAGACTCTTCCATACCCCAGCTCCCTCTGTTCTCACTCTGGTTGCCAAATTAACCTTCATCTCACCTACTTTTTCTTCACGTCTGGATGCAATTTACTCCTCAAATTGTTCACATGACAAAGGAGTTGTCCTTCCTACATCTTCTTCTGCTCTGATAAGACACCTGAATTTTCTGTGAATGCCTGGAGAGGACAACAACTTCTCTCCCTCCCTCTCTGCCTTTAGCTTCCCGATGGTATTTAAGCCTGGAAGTCTCCCTGAGGTTATTTCCCCCGGGAGAAGGGTAAGCAGTTTGGGCTGCACTGTGCCAAGTGGCGGAGTTGTGCCCTGAATACACTGAACATTTAATGATGCTAATTAATGTTATTACATCATATTACATTTATTTGGACTGGCAGGAGAGGGTTCAATTGCTCAGGAGGTGCTGCAGGGGCTGGATGTTGCTCGCCAGCATTGCCCTTGTTACCTGTCTCACCTGGTTCTTGTGTTGTGGTGCACATTAGACAAGTCTGGAATGCTGGAATATTGAAGGAATCTGCCTTTCTTATCAGGGAGAGGATTTACCAGCTCCTCAGGCTTTGACTCCTGGGAGGATGCTGTAGGTGCAGCCTTTTCCTCTGCAATTAATGCACAGGCAAGCTGCTGGGAGCAGCCTGTGCTGCCTTGGCAGGATTAGGGATGCGGGAGCACTGCTCCTGCGCTGTGTGGAAAGCTCCCTGCCCTCCCTGCAGGCCTGGCCTCAGCTTGGAAAATAAACCGGGAGTGTCACGGCTGCTGTAGCCCTGTGCTCCTTCTGGCTGGGGAGGCTCCGTGTCCCCTGCCAGCTCTGCTGCTCCACGAGGCTGACGCAGGGGAGGCTTGTTTGACCTTTATCCTGCTCCGAGCTGCTCCTACGTTAGCGAGTGGCTCACCAGGATCCTCCTGCCACCAAGGGCAGAGTCACAGCAAGCCCCCAGTCTGAGCTGGGTGGTAACTGGTGCAGGGCAAGAGCCTTGGTCATCTTCCACCTGATGTCACAGGAGATATCAGGCTCCCATGGCGTGGGCTTGCTGCTTTGCAGCTCGAAGGATTTGGGGTGACCCCTCCAGAGCCCCCCTTGCAGCACAGTTGCTGCCAACAGGTGCACAAGGAGGGCCTGGTGGGATTCATGTTTGTGCTTTGGCTGGTCCTGCATGGCAGGCGTGGTGGGGACGGACAGGACCGGCGCAGGCTGTGACCCCCCTGGTCCCAAAGGTGGCTACAAGGGTTTTTTGAGGAGGAGATCAGTGCCGCGCCGTACGATAAGTCTTGATGCTTCCTTTCACTGGGATCCCAGATCTTCATCCTTCACAAAGGCTTTGGCATCGCCTGAAGCAGCATCTGAGAACAAAGGCAAAGCTGTTAATTAAGACAGAGCTAATTCTGGCAGCTGACTGCCGCCATCTCGATGTGCTGTGGGCTGTGAGTGCAGAGGGACCGGCCGTGCACCCCGGGCACGGCACTGCCCAAAGCCTTCCCGGGGGCTGCTCCTGCTCGGAGCAGCTCTTTGCTCCGTGTCCTTCCCGCACAGGGGCCTGGTGGGCAGAACTGCAGGTTGCTGGTGGCCCGGAGGGTGGGTTTGAGTTTTGCCTTCTGCGGGGTGTTTGCCTCCCACACGTGGCTGGCTCAGAGAGGAAAATAGAGCAAAACATGCCAAAAACCCCATCAGGCTTTAAATGCCCTTGACATGCCCTCCAAGGTGACACTGGTGGGCATCGTCTCTGGGGCAGGTGATGACCACAATCCCACGGGGTGAGCAAGGAAGAGTGGCCCTGTGACACAGTGCTGCTGCCTTCCTGCTTCCACCCTCCGGATGGTACCCGGCTCTTTTGGAGCTGTGTCCTCCAGACACAAGAAGCAAAGCCTTGCTGTTGGGAGACTCGGAGCAAGGCTGACGGAACTGAAAACATTTTGAACAAACACAGCTGGCTTTCACCCAGCGCAGCCAACTCTTTGGCCAGATGAAAAGAAATCAGAAGAATATTGATGTATTATTCTTTTTTTTACCCTACAAAAATTGTCAGGCTTTTTTTGGTCAAATGTTGGTTTCTGAATGCGAGTTTTTCAGTTGATAACTATTATTTGGGAGGAAAAAAAAAATCCCCCAAACTGAGGCATTTCTCTGGATAACTCACAGGCTCAGCTCTTCGTCTCTTGTATTCTCAAACGATTAACATTTTTTTGCTTTGCACATCATGAATATTCTATACTTGAGCTGTTACTGAGTTGTGCTAGATCAGATAAATAACATGGTGTTGCTTTTATGGCAGACTGGATAAAGATGCAAATAATACTGACATTTACTTCACAGTTTTCTTTCTGTGATCCTCTGAGTGAGTAAACTGGATTGCTGAGATATTCATGGGAAGGAAATGAAGAAGGGTTGTCAAGATGAAAGCAAATTTCCTTAAAACTTAGCCAGAAGGTTCTTGGCAATTTTTTCTGTTATTTGCTCAGCTGAATAGGAGCTGCTTGAAAATATATTTTGCACAACCGCAAAAGGAAAACTCTCGTTCCCGCGGCACCGCTGACTGTTTTTTGCATGCTCTTTCCCTGGAAAGCTGATGGTTTTCCAGCGTTCGGTGTCTCTGCAGGGTTTCTGGTCCCACGGCGACGGCAGGCGAGAGGCTGTGACCGGAATGAACCCTTGCTGCTGCCCTGCCCGTGCTATTTTTCCTAACCCACGTGTGCTGGGATGCTATTTTTCCTCAGACCCCTGCAGCCCGTGCCCTCGGCTGCTGAGCAGGAGGGATGGGGTCAGCTTTGCTGCCTGGGTGGGGAGCGGAGCAGCGGGGGATGCTGAGCCCTGCCAAGGGTGAGCAGGGCGGTGTGTGGGATGAGTGGGACAGGATGAGCGTCCTTCGGGACGGCTCCTTTTGGAGGAGCGTAGACCTGGGGGTGTAGATCACTCCTGGCTGTGCTTGTGGGTACCAGCGCACGGCCCTGGGCTGGCAGTGACAGGGCTGCTGGTGGGGGGTGCAGAGCATCCCCGTGTCCCCCGAGCGAGGCCGCTGTTCCCGGGTGCCCATCTGGCCGCGAGTGGTGCCCAGCGAAGGGTGAGCGTGGTATGGGAGAAGGCGGGAGGCTGACGGGCCCCGCGCCGTGTCCGACCCCTGCGGCCGAGGTGTCTGAGCGTGAGGGGAGCGGCCACGCTGGGGGCGGACGGGCAGAGGGGCCGCACCTCTGTGGGGCTGACGGTTCGCTCCGGACTCCTTTTGGTGGTGAGAGAGGGGAGCGGGATCGCGGCGGTGTGAGCCCGCCGGCCCCTCCCGTCCCCTGTCCCCGCTCCTG
>VZRJ01012919.1:677344-712676 GCA_013397565.1 Ptilonorhynchus violaceus
TGGGATGCTGAGCCGAGGGTCCTTGCGCCGCCCGCGGCGTGAGCACCCGGGGAGCGGCTTCCCCGCCGTAGGGCACCGGCACGGAGATGGATCCCGGCACCGTGGCCTCGACCGGGGGACCCGGCCCGCGGGCGATGCTGGCAGCCCGTGCCCTCGGCTGCCCTCGGGAAGGGGCCCGGGATGGATGGGGGAACCCGCCCGCATCCGCGTAGGGCGGGCGGCTCGTCCCGCTCGGCTCGCCTTCCCCGCGGCGCCCTGCCCGGGGCCGCGGTGGGGCCGTCTCCGAGGTCCCCTCTGGTCCCGGGGGCCACGGTGGGGCCGTCTCCGGAGTCCCCTCTGGGTCCCCTCTGGTCCCCGGGGCCGCCTCCGGGCGCCGTGGTGGTGCGCGGAGCCGCCTCTGCCAACCCTCCTCCTCCTCCCAGCACCGGCGGTGGAGGGATGCGCCGGGAGCCGTGGGCAGGTGGTCTCCGTTCCTCGGGATGAATTGAGCCGGGGGACGCTTGGTCCGTCCGTGGAGCCACAGGGCAGTGCGTGCCCGTCCCCTCAGCACGGTCCGTGCCGGTGGGCTGGGGTCTTTTCCCCGTCTCCCGCCTGGTCGTAGGATTCGCTGGGCACCGGGAAGGTGCTTGCAGCCAAACCCAGGCTCCGGGCAGTGGGCCTGGTGGGACAGCCAGCCCACCCCAGCCGTGGTGCTGCGTGGCTGCTCCCTGCCCGGCATGGCTCTTGAAGTATTGCTTCTATTATTTTTTTTTCTTTATTTTGCCGCTGCCACCTTTCTTGCTGGTACAGCACAGGCTCGTGGCAGAGTTGCCTAGCGCTGGCGCGGTGGCCGTGAGCAGGGGACGTGGTGCAGCCCCTCGGCTGTGGGCAGCGAGAAGTGCGTGGTTGCGGGAGATGATGCGCGGGGTCTCAAGCCGCTCTGGCCGGCGTGGGGCTGGGCCCTCCTGGGGGGTGGGGGGTGGTTAATGTGAGTATGGTTGTGACTGAACCGGAGGCTGCGGGCAGCGAGGAGCCGGTTCGGGAGGTGGTTTAGGAGCCGGAATGCTGCTGCCGTGGTCTCCAGCGGGGTTTGGCCGCAGCTGCGCTCCGCTCGCAAGCGCGGCTGCCGGATCGTGGCGGGCAGGCCCGCTTGCTGCAGCATCGCCTTCCCGCTGCCTTTTGGCTGACACAGGTGTTTGCTTTCCGTATTTCTCGGGCTTCCTCGTCGCAGCTCCGTAGGAATACCTGGAGGTGGGAATGCTGGTGCCAGAGCGTGATGCAAGCGGGCGCGCGTTTGCTCGGTGGCGAAGCCGCACGTGAAGAGGCAAGACCTGTTAGCAGCGCTTCCCTCGCCGCGTTTGCAGCGTCAGCGGCTTGAGGCACTGCTGGAATTGCGGCTGCCTGGGAGACCCTGGCTCCCTCCTCGTCTGAGGGCACTCCTGGGTCTCACCCAGAGTGGTCTCCGGCTTGCCCCAGCTCTCCCCGGGAGCACTGGCAGAGCCAGAGCCTGGGACCGAACCTGTTGAGGAGCGGTGATATTTCTACTCTGCTGAGGAAGTTGCTTGGATAGTGAAGTAGCATCCTGGGAGAGCTCTCAGATTTCAGGGAGAATTTTGGACGGGGAATTTCTGAGGCAGAGCAATCGAATCTGACTTGGAGTTAAGGCGAGAATCTTCTGCCGCGGTCATATAAAGAAAATGCCTTTTTATGGGGTTTATTTAAATCCTATTGAATCTCTTGACGCAGAAGTTGAATTTGCTAGATTGAAACATGGGTTTCTCTGATGGAGCCGAAGCACCTCCTAGGACCTGCCCTGCCCTGGGGTCCGGCTTTCCCCCTGGAGCACGGGCGAGGTTGGATTTGCCGGCAGCAAGGCAAACCCACGGCGGGCACTCGGCTCTGCCCTGGGCTGCAGGAGCAGCTGAGCGAGGGATGGCTCCCTGCATCCCAAATCAGCCAACGAGACAAAAAGTCTTTTTTTCTGTGATGGCGGGGGAGGCGTCTGGGGGTCTGGACCCGGCTGGAGGGGGAGGAGGATGCGGCCGGGGTCAGGGCCCGGGCTGCCTCCAAACCTCCCTCGTTATCCTCCATAAAACCTTGCTAACTCATTGCCTGCGGCACGCGAACCGGGACGTAGTTGAGTCGCTTATCTGACTTTTTTTATGGTTCCTTGATTTTTTACCAAATCCTGTGGCTTAGCTGAGCCTTTTCTGCCGTACACCTGGACGTTTATAGTAATTTTTAAATATTTTGGGGCTTGTGAAGAGGAAGAAGGATGCGAGAAGATGACAGCACCAAATACTCCGTCTCTCCCACACCCTGCAATCACTCAGGAGCCGCTCGCGTGCTCTCTCTCGTGTTAGCTGAACCAAATATAATCCATTTAGCATATAGAGAGGGTGGTAATGGGCTGACGTTACGTGTTTTAACTCGGGTTGGAGCTGTTGGTAGGTCAGATGGGGCCGGTGACCATTTCGGTGCAGCTGCTCCATGTACTCTATTTCACCTGCCTGCCTGCTCACCTCTCCATCATCTCCCTGCCTCGCGCCTGCTCTTTTAAAATCCAGGTTTTTCTCTCCGTGCTGGCAGCATCACGATAAGCAAAGCACAGGAGGGAGGTGGAAAGCCCTGCTTGGGGCTGGCGGATCCGGCTTAGTTTTTCTTCCCCTGCTTTATCCTCTCGCTTCGGAAGCGGAGCCCGAGAGAGGAGCAGGGATGGGGTTTGACTGGAGAGCGACGGCCCTGGCTCCTGCTCCGTGCGTGCTGCCTGCCCCGGGCGCCCGCTCTCCTCCCGTCTTGGCTCGGGATGCACACATCTGTTGCAGGCATCCTTCGGGCTTCCTCCGCTTCCGCCAGGCGCCGGAGCGGTGCCTGTGCCGGGCCGGCTGGGAGCCGGCGGCCGCCTCCCTCAGCACCGTCGCCCTGTGCGCTGCCACCTCTGGCCCCGCTGCTCCGCCCGCAGCAGAGCCCGTCTCAAGGAGAAGCTAGAAATAAGTCTTCAGGAGGGAATTTGCAGGTGCTAGTAACCTCCGTGGGAATTTACAAGTGCTACTATCCGGCCATCCCTTTACTTTTGCTTTCTTTGCACAAACTGTCTGGGAAAAAAAAAAAGCCCTAAGGGAAAACCCCTTATTCTTGGTGTGATGAGTGAGCTGAGATCTTGTGAGCCTGAAGGGAAAGTGTTTTGTCAAGTCATGGAAAAGGGGCCTGACACTGCAGGTGCCTGTATTGCCCTTTTTTTTTGACTAATTGCTGATGTCTCCACTCATGAAAAAGGTGGGGATCTGTGATATATAGATGAAATTTGTTTTCCTGTTCTTTTGGATATTGGAGTGCTGCGTGTGCTCCCCTGGCATGAGCTGCCAGGGGTTTTGCAAGGTGGCCTCTCACCCATCCTGGGTGCAGCTCCTGAGACAACAGGACGGAGTAAAAACCTTCCATTTGCCTTAGAAATCAGAAGAAAATATGGATGCTTGATGATGGAGCCTGAATGTGTTCATCGGGCTCTGAATCCAGTCCATGGTGCCGAATAATAGATGTTTCTAGTTCTGCAAGCTAAAGCAATGCTCAGATGTGTTGAAAAGCGGGAAATGGTACCTTGGGCAACGGGTAACTCGATGCTGATCAGGTCAGCAAAGTCCTGGAGACCCTGGTCCTGGTGCAGCGGGAGTGCTGTGGGGTGAGGCTGGTGGAAGCGATGCTTGGAGCAAGGCTGGGATTGCTTCTCTTGTGGTGTGTGCTGTACTGTGCTGGCTGAGTCCAGCCAGCTCCAGGAGGCTTTTTTAGCTCTCTCAGCTGTGGGTATCCCAAGCTCATCGTACCCTGGCATGGAAAGGGGTTCCTGCAGGATCCCCAAACCTGCGTGCTGCACCCTGAAGGGCGCCGCTCTGCTTTGTTCCCTCTGAACAGCCACTGTCGGTGTAAGGAGTCCTTTAACAGCACAGCAAGGCTGAGCAGATAGCTGGGGTTGGGAATGCTTTCCCCAAATTTGCATTAGGATTTGAAAGCGCATTTCAACTCGACCTTGTTCTCCTGCTGCAAACATTTGAGCTTTCAAGTGTTGCAAGCATCGATACTTGAGCAAGGCAAACGCTAAGCTCGGATGTTGGCTGGGTGGCAATTTGGGAAGGCACTGCCTCAGCTGGAATGGTGGGAAGTTGAAGTAAGTGTTGCTTGTCCCTGGTGTGATGGAAGTGGTGCACGGGTCCCATGGGTGGGAATTCGGGCCCACTGGTGACCGAGAGCACTTTGTGAAGCGGTGGTGGCTGGTGGGGATGGCAAATGGACATGAATCCAGAGGGCATTCGGATGCATCGTGACCTGTGAGTGGTGCTTTGCCAGCTGAGCCCCCGGCTCCCCCCATCCCCTCGGGTTAGTGTGGGGGCAGAAAGGTGTGGAAAGGGATGGAGTGATGGCAGAGTGGCATCAGGAGGGGGCTGGGACCTTGGGTAGCCCCTGGCCACCAAGCTGGTTATTGCACAGTCCAGCTTTTAGGGGTAACCCACAGACTTTCCAAAAATGAGCGGCTTGAGAGGCTGCTTGGGAGTGTGTAGGGAAGGGAATGGGCACGGACCTGATGCAAGCAGCAGGCAGAGGCAACCCAGCCCTTTCCTTAGGGACAAGAGAGCAAACTCTTGCCCAGATCAGCTCCACAGCTTTCCAGATACGTGACAAATGTGGATGGGCTCCCTCCTTCCCAATAAATGTTGCTCACAGCCACAGCTGAGTTTCTGGAGTTCTTTTATTTTGGTCACCATCCATTTTCCCACCAAGTCACATCATGAGAAATGAAGAGAAAAACAGGACACGTGTTTCGTAGGCACGAAAGGATCTGTGCTTTATTTATTTCTTTCTCACAACTTTTGAATTATTAAAGCACGTTCAGGGGAGATTAACTTTCTCTGCTCAATATTTATTATTGTTTCATTTCCCTGAAAGTTGGAGCTACAAGAGCTTTGATGAATGGGCTGGAAGGTTCTGTAGTTTCTCTATGGCTAATCTAAATACGTCTGTATCCTTTGCTGAAAAGCTAATTTGTAATTTCCTTCGGTAATGCCGCTTAGTGAATTATAATGATACACCGGGGCCTGCCTTTCCTCCCGGCCGCTGTCAGGGGAGCAGCGCTACCATCGGAAAATGGTGTGAAACCTGGAAGCTGGCCATTAGTCCCCTAAATTTTTGCTCTAATAACAGGAATCCAGAAAGCCTGTGGACCATCTGGTCTGCTTTGTCAGGTGTGGGCTGGGGAGCGTCTGTGTGCCCCCAGTTTGGCTGCAGGGATGGGAGCGGTGGCCGGAGCCGTGCCGGAGCTGGTGCCCTGTGCTGATGCCACGGCCCGTGGGTTTGCATCAGCGACCAGAGCAGTCCCTGCTTCTGGAAACCTCTCCCACCACCCCAATTATATCTGAGCGTTATCAGTCTTTTGAATAATTGAAGAGGCTTTCTGTTGAATATTTAATTACAATAATATTTGGTTAGCAGGGGTTGTTGGGCTCAGTTTGAGCAATTGAGAATTGCTGCAAGAAAACCTGTTAAAAGAAAATGTTGTTGTCTATGATCATTGATTTATCTTTTTTTTTTGTTTTTAAGCTAATCAGTTACTTAGTTGAAATTGGTTAATTAGCTGAGCTCCATTAAGATTCTTTGGCATTTAAACTTGATGTTTCTAAATAATTATAGTTTTGCCTGCTAAGCCCACAACCCAGGGTGACCTAATTACTATTAAAGCAAGACGTGCTTTGGTCTGGCTTTAATAAGTTCCTGCTGGGAGCCCTGCGGTGAAAAATCACAGAGGCAACGGTTCAAAGGGGAAGGGGCTTGTGCCGAGCCCTGGGTGAGGAAGATGACAGTTCTTCGGCCTCACTTCTTCCAGCTTAAACCAGGGATGCTCTTGGTTGGGGAGGAGGGGAGTCCCAGAGCATGCCCATGCTGCCCGTTTATGTCAGGATGGAAGGTCATGGAAAGCGGTTGCTTGTAAGAGGTGAGGGTTAGGATGGGTTTTGGTTAATTAATGTGTTGCTTTTTTTCTCTTCTAAGTCATTCCCCTTAATAAGCAGGTGGAGTCCTTTCAAGGTCTTTCTAGATGGGGGGAGAAAAAAACCTGGTGTTAAATTAATCTTGGGAGTTTTTAACAGTATTAGGGTTATTTAGGTTATTACTGAGATCTAGTAGAAGGTGTCCCTGCCCATGATCTTTAAGGTCCCTTCCAACCCAAACCATTCTGGGTTTCTAGGATTTTATTTATTTATTTATTTATTTACTTATTTATTTAAAATTTGGAAATAGCCAGGCCAAGTAATGAGGGATTAGGAAGGCCTCGGGTATGTGCTCGTTAGTGTAGTGAATGAAATGTTTCTTATCTGGGGGTCATCCAGTCAGGGCTACTGGTGGCTGGAGCTGACCAAGCTTTAATTTGTTACACGATGAGTCCAAGTGGTGGGTGGGAATAGTGGCTGTGCAAGAGGCTGTGGAAATCCACACTTTCAGGCTATTTCCTGCCATCCTTGATGGGGGCTTCATCATGACTTCAAAGGATTGTTTCATGACACTTCCTCCTCAAAAGCCCTTCTCTCATCCCACCTGCCTCTCCAATGCACTGGTTCCCAGTGTGCCACATCCCAGCAGAGACTGGCCACCAAGCTTTGGATTATTCAAACCCAACCACCATTGTCCTTGGATTTCTCAGAGCACAGCTGGGTTTTGGTGTCTTTTCCTGGCTATATATTATTTTTTTGAGGGGATGGGCAGCTCAGCCTGCTAGATGCTCCCTGCTCTTGGCTCTGCTGTCTCCCAGGAAGCCTCTGCAGTCCTGCAAAGCCCGAGACCTGTTGCACGTCCACATCTTTCCCTCCCTTTCTCGTCTTTTCTTTCTGTTTGCAGGGCAGAGCAGGGGGACACCTTTTTTTGCGTGTCCTGGGGCAGGGCAGGTCACCTTCTTGTCACCTTCCAGGCTCGACTCGAGCCCCCAAACCTTGGAAAACAGGGCTGCTGTGTCTGCTTCGAGCAGCAGGTCGATGTCCCCGTGCCCCCTCCCTGCCATGGGGTGCTGCAGGTGAGCCTGCAAGTGCCCCCCAAAATGCAGCTGGGGGGACCCGGAGCTGGTGTTGGTGCCTTGTTGGTCTCCTGGTGCTAAAACCCACACCACGGGCGGAGGGGTGGAGAGGGAACGGCAGCGTTTGAAGTTTTATGGATGTTTTTCATTTCTTTTTGAGCAATCAGAGGCCAGGGACGGGCCTTTGATTACTCGAGGCCTCCGCTTGCTTCAGCCGCTTCCGTAGCCGCGGGGTCGGAGCCGGCTCATTATCGTCCTCGCTAGGGCCCTGTTGATATGAGGATAATTGCTTTTTGCTCAAAAGACGTTAAATCACCGCGGAACAGGCGAAGGGGTGTGAATTACACGTTCCCCGGGAAAACCGGGAGCTCAGCAGAAGAGTTGAAAGGGAAACGCCGTCCTCAGGAGGCAGGGGGAGAATGGGGCTGGCCGTGGGGGTCTGCTCTGGGCCCACCGGGCATTCCTGCCCTCTGGATGGGGGAACGGGGAGGGACACAGCCTGGTGTACTGGAGGCAGTCTGGGGCTGACCTTGGTGTTTTCACCCAGCACCTGTAGCTGCCTATCTCCAAATGCCCAAGGAACGAGATGGACGTGCAGGGAGAGAGCAGGAGTGGGATGCTCTCGGAGTGCTCTGTTTGGCGCCGGCTCTGCTTTTCATTCGACACAAATGCATTTGGAAATATCAAAATTGTCAGAATTGCACTGTTAGAAATGTTTCTTGTAATGACTTTGACTAGTCCAGGATCTTTGCCTCCCACCATGTACCCATGGAGCTGGCGAGGTTGCTCCATAGATGTGTTTGCCCTCACCATGTGGCCACTCCATCCCTGCACTTCTGCTGTGATTATTTTTAAAGAAGTGATCCTTTATTTAGTCCTGGAAGTTATGGGCATAATGTGGCTGCAAGCGAACCCACAACGCACAGAGCTTCTCCCCAGCCCGTGGAATTTGCCTGGAGCTCTCCAGAAGCTCCACACAAGTGGCTGAATCTCCTGGAGATCTATGGCCTTTTCTGCCTGTGCTTTGCTCCTTGAAGTGGAATTGCTGGTGAGGGTCTAAGTCATTCGAGCCCATCAGGCTCTCGACAGAGGCACTGTGAAGTCACATATAACGATGTTATTGGGACCAGAGATGGACTGTAAAGTGGTAATTTCTGGTTTAATGAAATAAAGGAGGATCAGCTCTGTGCTGTGTTTTCTGGGGAGGGATGTGTGGCTCCTTGAGCCACCTGCATCGTGCCAGGTAACCTCCCTCCTGCTCAGTGAAGTGGAGAAAAGCACCACCTGGGCAGGAATTAAAGGTGTCAACGCTTTTTCTTTGGACCCAGCTTGGGTCGAGCCCTCCTGAGCTCTGTCCATGGGCTGGCAGTGCCCCCCTGGCCCCTGGAAGCTGCAGCCAGCTTGGCAGAGGAGAGGAGATGGCTGCTGGCTGGTGGGAGCTGTAAGGTCACGAGCTAATTGTGTTCAGTATCTTTCTAAAAATCCGCTTTTCTTCTCAGGCCGTGCGTGGGTTCTCACCACGCTGGCGGCACCGCTGTGCACACGCGGGAGGCTGCTCAGAGCCTGGCTCCAGAGCCTGCTCAAAGCCATGGAAAGCTGCTCCTTAACTTCAGTGGGCTGTGGCTGAGGCAGGAGGAAAGGGGCTGCTTTGAGAAGGACGCCGCTTTGAGCCCCCTCCAGCTCTGCCTTTGTGTGCCAGCGCCGGGCTCCGCCTTCCCCAAGGATGGGGAAATCCCTGCTTTTGCCCTGTCTGGTCCTTAACTCGTGGGAAGATGGTCTGGCTGCCTCCCACCAGTGGGAACCGCTTGGCAGCATCCCCGAAAACAGTCCAGCTGCCTCCCACCAGTGGGAACCGCTTGGCAGCATCCCTGAAAATGGTCCAGCTGCCTCCCACCAGTGGGAACCACTCGGCAGCATCCCCAAAAATGGCCTGGCTGCCTCCTACCAGTGGGACACACGCACGTCATCCCCAAGAGAATGTTTTGTTAATGAATCCTGCCAGCTCCCTGGCAAGGGGGCTCAGGAAGTGATGAGTGGGCACCCACCTTACCCTGCACCCTGATAACTCCTGTGGTTTCCCACTCCAGGCCCCTCCGGGCTGGCGCGCAGCTCGGTCACTCCCATCTCCTGAGTCACCAGCCCAGCAGATTTTTGGAGGTGGTTTGCAGCAAGGCACGTTTTTATTTTGTTCTTTAAAGCTTTGCGGCGTTCAGGGGAAACTGGGATGTCTTTGAACCGTTTAAAGTATTCCTAATAGGTTACCTTGAAAGCTTTCTGCAGTCTTGAATGAATCAAAGTGCAAATGTTTATAATGCAACACCCACACAGGCTGGGAGAGGAATTTTATTAAGGCAGGAGAGTCAGAAAACAATAATAATAAAACATGTTTTATGAAGTTGGTGAGAAACTTATAAACTAGGTGAAGTTTTACAGCAGATGAATTTGATACAAGTTGTAAATTTGAATTCCCAGGCTGGTCCTCAGGTCTTGCTCTTTATTACCTGAAATAACATTCTCCACTTTTAATAGCTGGCTGCGGCAGAGCGAGCGCGGTTTTATCTCTCTAAATGATCCGCCGTGCGTGTCTCATAATCAAACCTCTGCCCATCCTCAAGGCTCCAGCCCTCTCCTGCAGCAGCGCCGTGGCCGGTGCCAATTAGCAAATTGCTGCTCTTTGCTTTGCTGTTACAGGGGGGACTTTGGAAATCCTTCCATACGTCCCCGTGTCTGGATTACTGAGATTTCTTTTTCCCCAGCAGAAACCACTTTGCTTTCTGATAAGAGGATGTTTTGTTAAGACATCAGCAAAAAGGGACTGAGAGATGCTCTTGGTAAATCAGTGTTTTGCGGTATCAACCTGCTGTGTTTGCGTGCTCCTGGCACTGCTGGGAGGGAAGTGGGCACTTGGCAGGGCATCACTGTGAGGGGACAGATGACCTTTTGAGGTGTTTGGGGCTCTGTTCCCATTTTTCTTTCCCATGTTTCCTTTAGAGCCCCCCATTTTCCCAATAAGGTTTCTTTGTGGTGCAATCCAGGGCCTGGCGAGGTGTCAGTGCATGAGCTGGCTTTGTCCCCATTCCAGGGGTGGTCTCCCAAGGGTGGCCTGTGATGACCCCCACTGCCCTCTGTGCCTCCAACCCCTCCGTGCCACTCAGCTGTCAGCAGCTGCACCTGAAGAAAGGCTGTAAAAATGGTTTCTCAGCCCCTGTCCCGTCTGTGCACACACCAGCAGATTATTCCTCTCGAAAAATAAGTGATTGCTTAAGTAAAGCACTGGAGCTAATGGCCAGATTATTCCCTTTAAAATGGGAAAGTAATTAGGGATGTTTTTTAAATAGGCTTCCCACCCTTGGATCTGCTGGGATTAGCCTATGTGGGTGTGTAAATATTTAGTTTCCAAGGACCTTCCCCCCCCTCCCCTTCCTTGAAGTAACAGCAGCGATAAGCGACAGAAATGAGGCAGCAGCTGTGCTTGGATGCTTTCCCCAGCATCCAAAATATAATTGAAATTAAATATGACCCTCAAAGGAAAGTGAAATTGAGGTTTTGCTGGTGTCATTCACTGACAAGGGTTTCCTGTGCTTGTGTGTGGAGTTGAAGAGAAGTTGTTGGGTGCTGGGGTGTTTGGGGTGATGGAGAACAAGTCCAACCCCGAGTAAGAGCTGTGGTTGAGCATGGTGGGCTTGGTGGGATCTGCCTCCGGCTGCCTGCTAGCCTTAGGGAATTTTTGAGCTTGTTTCCGTGCGTGGAGGTCTCTCACATCCAAACAATTTAGACTTTGTGCACCGAGGCGCTTTGATGCTTGGCTTCAAAACCACGTCTTGTTTTGAAACTTGTTGCAGTGCTTGCAATGTGTTGGTGAAGCTGGGAAGGCGAGCGAAAAGAAGCTGAAAGCAGAAGCAAAATGTGCAATTAGATGCAAAAAGGGTTTTAAGTGAGTGATGTGATGGAGCTGCAGATCAAAGGAATGGTTGGAACCAGTCACTCGTGCAGCTCTCTTTGAGTTCTGCATCCCCTGAGACTCCTGCAGCCGATGAGCACCTTGCCAATCCAGAGGAGGCCAGACCTTGCATTCCCCCCATCCATCCAATGGATAAATCCCAAGCCCTAGCGAGCCACCAGAAGAAAACCTGGCTCAGAAGAAGACCTGCAGAGCCCCAAGGCTGGAGCTGTCATCGATGTGCTGCGTGGTTTTGGTCCCCATCCTGCTGCTGGGAGGTGCTAGGAGATCCTTCTGAGCCATCAGAGCTTCAAATGTTCACGCACCCATCATTTTTCTTTTTGGCAGGGGTTATTTATTGCAAGCATTAACCTGGAGCTGCTTTGTGGTGCCTCAGTCATTTTTTAAAGGCTACATTTGTGCTGTTCAGCTGTTTTTGGCAACTTTGGGACTTTTTGTTTGCTCGCCTGCCTGCTGGAAAGCCTTCAGAGGTTGTTTAGGAGGCGAGGGGAGCCTGTAGATCCAGAGAAATATTTTTTTTTGGTTATTATTATTATTATATATTATTATAATTAAAACATATTTTTAGCAGCTGAAATTCGAACCCGTCTGGGTATTTATACAGCAAGATGTTTTGGATGAGGAATAGGCCGAGAGAGTCACGTGGTTGGGGCCAACGTGAAACAAAAGAATCCATTTATTATCCAGGCAGGAAATTTGTTCCTCGGGATGTTGTAGCTGCAGACATAATGATTTCATTTCCTCTGGTTCACCCAGATTAATGGCTTGTGCTCTTTTGTTTGTGTGCCTGTGTTATTCCTTCAGCCCGGCTTCCCCTCCCGCTCCGTGCCGGCGTGTGCGAACATGTGTGCGAGTGCCCTGGGCAAGGAGGGGGCACGGCGGTCTCCAGGCTGAGCAGGATGGCTGGGATGGCGGGGTGGGATGCTGGGAGAGCCGAGCAAAGCCTCTGGGACCACCTGGGAATCCTTCCTGGCTGTGATGGATGACCTGTCTGTGGTCTTCTCCTGCGTCTCTGGGGATCGTCTGCATCTGCGGGATTTTTCTCCTGCTTACATCTCTGGGGATCTTCTCCTGCATCTGCAGAGTTTTTCTCCTATTTATCTTTCTGGGGATCTTCTCCTGCATCTCCAGGTTTTTCTCCTCTTTGCACTTCTGGAGGTCTTCTCCCGCCGTGGTCGCCAGAGCAGCAAGAGGTGTTTTCCTGTGCTGGGGTGGGGGAGACGGAGGGTTTTAGACAAGCGTGAATGTTGACCTGATGGAAGGAGTGAGAGCAGTGTGTCTTCTCCACGGCCACGCTCCAGGGGTTATGTAGGTGTTGTGTACTTGGTGGGAAGCCCAAACCTTTGCACCCTCCCAAATATCAGGCCGGGAAACAGCTGCTTTTCCCAGGGAGCTGTGCTGATGCCCAGGGATGCAGGCATCGGACGCATGGCCGTGGATGAGCAGCTCCTTCCTCGCCGTCTGAATTTGCTTTTGATTCCAGGCAGGTCCCAGCCCCTCACAGGATCCTTGGCCATCTGGAGGCCGGTGGTACTTACACTCTGCCCTTGATAAAAACCCAACAGACCCCTCTTTGTGGACACTCCAAGATTAGCAGCAGCCTTAATCACTCTCTCTCTCGCTTTCTGAGTGTTTGCCTTTCAAAAGTGATGCGACAGGCAAACAGTGCCTTTGTGTTGCTGTTGCCTGATGGGTCCTTGTGGGTTTTGGCACAGAGCTTTTAATTTACTGTGTGCAGCACGACCTGATCTGTTCTGGATTAATCTGGAGCAACCTCACGGAGTTGGACGCACCCATCTGTGATGAGGGGTTCAACGTGGTGCTGCCTAGGATACACCTGGAGAAGGATTGGTGACCATCTTGCTGCCCCCGTGCCTGGCTCTTCCTCCTTCCCTCCTTCAGGTGTTCTACTCTAAACTGGAGGAGAGGTTCTTCCTCCTCTTCTGGAGGAGGTTTTCCAGCAGGGACATAACTTGCTGAAGGAAGACCCTCTTGGCCATCAAGGTGCATCTGCCACCCCTCATTCTGGGTCCTTGGTGCACCAATTCCATCTTGCACACGTTGCACCTTCTTGCTTTTGTTCTCCTGAGTTTTTGTGCTATGAGGGGTGCCAGGCCACCATCCAAAAGCTGCAGAGGAGAGGAATGGGAAGCTCCTGGGTGCTGTGGTTGAGCCGTGGGTGCTTTCACCCCTCTGCCTGCCCTCCCAAATGGCTCCCGTGTCGCCCAGGTGACAGAGTTTGCGAGGATGTGACAGCTCCGTTGCGCAGAAGATGATGAACAGTAATGAGACCCAGAGCACAATGTGCACTTAAAGTGATTTATTTCAGTCAGGAAACCACAATCAGGGAGGATGGGTCACCGTCATCAGGAGAAGAGGTGGGTATGGAGATGAGCTTCGGGGGAACTTTATCATCAACCAGCAATGCTTTAAAAATGAGCAGAGCTGGCGTTGCGTGAAATGGAGCTGTGCTGGCCATGAAGGGACCACCCCTCGCCTGCGATGGATCGTAGGCACTTCCTGGGCTTTGGCCAGTGACCGGGCTGGCTGGCTGGGAGACTTCTCCTTGGTTAATTCCCTGCAACTGTCCTGAAGTGTTTTGGTGAGGTGTCACCCGTATGGAAAGTCAGGATTTGGGAAGGAGCCTGTCCTGGCGAGGAGGGGGAAGAACAATCCCTGAACCCGCCTTGGCGCGGCTCCCGGCGCGCAGATGGCCGTCCTCGTGCTGGAGCCTTTTCCCAGCTCGCGCAGGCGCCGGGGCTGGAGGCAGGGGTGTGCCAGGCAGGCCGGCTGCCAAGCGGCACCTCCTGCCAGCACCCTCCTCTTCCTCCTCCTCTTCCTCACGCCTGGGGCCCGTGGGAGCCGTGGCCGCACAGCACAGCAGCTCAGCTGGGTGCTGCAGCTTGCAGGAAAAGCTCGGCCTAAGAGCAAAATGTTGTGGTTGAAGGTTGAATTAGAGCAGGGCTCATGGATCCTCCCTTCTCACGGAAGAGGCTCCTGGCGTGGGGGGATCCCTGGCGCTGCCTCTGTGCCGACAGGAGCTGGGGGAGGGAGGCAGCGTTTGCCCACTGCTTCCCGCACCTTTCGGATGATGCATTAAGAGCTCATAACAACGGGTCCTGAAGCCCCTGTTGGTTAAGAGCATCTTCCAAGGGGGTGATTGCAGTCGCTGGTAGCTGGTGGTGAATTTGGGCAAGGATTTAACCCAGCCCCACTGACCCATTGGAGCTGGCACCTTGTGTGGGTGCGTGTTTGGAAATCTTGGCAAACACGTGTTGTTATTTACTCCCCAGACCAGCTGTGTGTGTATGCACCTAAAGATGGCTCAGACTGATAGGAAAGTTTTTTGGGTAGGATGCAGGATAGTTACAGATCTTGGTCACTGCTTGTTTTGTCCAAATCGAAAAGTGGAGAAGAACAAGAAAAAAAAGGCAAAGCTAGGAGAGCCCAGGATGAGTTTCTGCTGCTGGGAAGCAGCATTTGGATGTAGAACCAGAGCAAAAACCCAGCAGGGTCTGCTGGTGGGGTGCTCTGCCCTTTCCAATGGACCTGTTGGCTCTGCCACATCCCCTTGCCCACGTGTGCGGCCCGATGGTTGGGAGGACTGGGCGGGTATGGGGCTCTCCACCTCGCCATCCCCAGGAGATGCAGGTGGAACCTTCCCCCATCCCACCCGTGTCCCGACGGAGGCTTCCCTGTGCTGCCGGCGGCCCCGTGCGCCGCGGCGGTGGCACAGATTTATTTCCCAGTGCCTCTCGTGCTCTGTGCCTCGTTGGCACTCCCGAGCCGCCTCCATCTGGCGCGGGAGCCGCGGAGACGCTGCTCGGCACAGCGGCCGGCGCCGGGCTGGGGGCGGCGCGGGAGCTTCTGCAGTTTGCTCCGTTTGAGGTTCAATATTTCCACCTCCTCCCCTTGACGACTCTGCTCCCGCAGCTGCCGACGCGCTCGTCATCTCCAGCAGCAGCCGGAGCATCCCTGCGTGATTCCGCTCTCGCCCCGCCGCTTTCCCTCTTCTCCCCCCGAGATCCCCAGTGCATGGGTGGACCAGAAATGCTATTTTTTTTTTAGTTTTATTTACTCATGAAATTTTCATCTGGCCCACCGGAAGGCTTTAGTAAGTGTCAGATGCTGCATTGAGAAACAGAGGATCAGCGTGGCTGCAGCTGCTCCGTGCCGGGGTGAGAAGTGAGGCTCTTCCCCCAAATGTTGGTGTCTGGGGGAAGCACCGAGCCCTCGGCTGCGCTGGGAGCAGTTGTGCCTGGGCTAAGCTCGAGTCCCCTGGCAGTGCTTGCTCTGAGCAGCCTGTCGTGTTTGTGGCTCACACAGAATCCCTCTGACATTTTAAAATAGGATCTAGTAAATAGGAGCGGGCCGGCGCGAGGGCTCTCCGACAGCAGGGCTGGCATTTCGGATTCAGGGCTCCGCGAGGCGCTTGTTGTTGTAGCGAGTGCAAAGCTTTTCTGCAGAACGTGGTCCAAGACAGTGACTGACTCATCCTGATTCTCTAAAGAAGGGATGGTGTGTAGGGAAACGCAGGATAAATGTTTTGATTTTCAGAGTTTTCCTCATAGGCGGTGCTACCCTGGAGTAAGGCAAAATAAATCCAGCGGGGAAGGAGAGCCGTGGGGAAAGGGGGACAGGTCTGGCACGTGAATTCAGCACAGCTTAGTGCACCCACCGTGCTCCAGCACTGGAAGTTGGCTTTGTAGCCAGTCACAGTGCCCCTGTAAGACACGTGTGAGCCTGCTGCTGGGGAGATCCCCTGCAATCCCATGGGTCCCATGGATCCAGGCGTGAACACTGTGTGTCCTGTTTATTCATCCCAGCACGCGTAATTGCAGATGCTATTGATGTTTATGGCAGCTCTGACTTCTCAGGCGGCTAATTCTGTATTTAGAGGCTCTCATTTCCAAGGGAATCCCAGCTGATAAGGAGCCCACTTCCATGGAACTCATTAGGCTTCAATGGCCCTTGTCTGCAAAATCTCAAACGTTTCTCTTATTTATTATTTTTTACCTCTTTTTGGAGTTCCCTGCTTTCTGACAGTGTGATGGAGATCGCATTCTCTTTTCACAAGAGGGGAGCTCCTGGCAGAATGTCCTTTTTGTGGACGAGCTCGCTCTCTTCCATTGAACCTGGCTGGAGCACACCACAAGCAGCCAGTCTGGATGTAGACCAAGGAGTGAGCTATGGAAAAGTAGCAGAAAATAGGAAGTTGTTGACATTATTACCCAATAATGTTTGGATTACCCTTAAGACTGTGTTCTTCTGGGATGTGTGATGGGTTGGGGTTCTGGATCCTCCTCGCTCTCTGGGCTGGTGAGGTGGATGTCCAGGCCAGCTGGTCTCCACCCAAGGAGTCCAGTGATGGGAGGCCGCTGTTCCCAGCCTGTGCTGAAACCACCTGACTACATGGACAACGGATGGAGTATCCTCAGGCACCCAACTGCATCTGCTTTCCCTGTGCTCCTGGGAGGTGATCTCATGGATGCTGCAGAGCAGACGAGTGCTCTTCCCAGCCTAAGTGACCCTTCCTTCAAACCGGACCTTCTCTCACCACTTAGCTGGACCCTCTCCTGGGCAGCCTCGCAAAGCTTTTTGGAGGTTAAAGTTTCTGGGAATGCCTCTGCCCATCCATGGTTGGCTGAGTTCCTCTTCCACATCTTGTGCAGGATGCAAGGAGTGAGTGCCAAGCCTGACATATGGTGATTTCTGGGGCAGGCTGCGGCGTTCAGAGAGGTTTGCTGGCAACCCCGCCTCGAGAAAGCAGGGACGGGGATTTAAATGCATAGTGACGTTGTTCTGGAAAATGTTCTTCTGAAAGACAACCGTGTCACCTCCCTGCCCTGGATGGGCCCTTGGCAGGGCTGGGTCTGTGTTGGAGGGCCAGAGTGTTCCTTAAAGTGCTCTCTCAGCCCTTGGTGCTGCTTGACTTTGAGGTGCCAAACCGCAAATGATGATGAATGGACGGTGATCTGAGCGTATGGTGCGTGTGGATTGTGGGTATCCAGGGTCTGTGTGCAATTATAGAAAGTGTGATATCAGCAACTGGTTCTGTCATGACAGGAGCAAATGAGCTCCTGATACTTGAAAACTTGTTTCCAAATTTTCCAAAATAGGTTTGCAATTTGGAGAACGAAAGGTATTGAAAGCCCTGTCTTTTCTCTCTTATCTTTCCATTTGATTTGGTCCCCTTTGTTTGTTTTTTTTTCCTGTCATGCCTGCATTTTTGGGTAATTCTCTGTCATTTCCTTCCCTTTCTCTTATCTCTCCCTCTGCAGTTTTCTCTCTTTTCCTCTCTATCCCTCTCCCGCTCTCCCTCCCCTCAGTAATTTGTTTGCAAGCGGGTTGTCTCTTTGATTTACTGTCTCTCTCCTCGGTAGGATTATGATAAATGGATTGTATGGCTTCGTCTGAGCTTGTCCAACATCACGTACCCACGCTGGGTCACGTCCCTTCGGAGCCTGGAAACCGAGGGGAGATGCTGGGGCTGGAGGTGGAGTGAGTGTTGGAAACAGGACTTGGTCCTTGTGGTCCTGACTCTGCATCACCTCCTGACCTATTCCAGGCTGGAGTTTCGGTTTGGGCTTTCCTCGCGCGCGTGTGAGCGCATGGGTGCTTGCAAAAACGGAGGCAGGTGTTTGATGGGGTGCTTTCAGGCACATCAACCAGCCTTTTTCTCTTGGCATGTCCTGATGTGGGGAGTGCTTGCCGCTTGTAATTAGAGCGTCTCCTCCCGCGGCCGCAGCGGGCGGCGCGTTATTGATAAAGTTGTTCTGTAGTTGCTGAGCAAACACCCCCAAACCTGAGCTTCATTAAGTTATCGCCCGCCCTGCTGCGATGCATCTTCATTGCACGCTGAAATCCATGGCATTGACGGCGGATCCCGGAGGAGGCCGGGACTGTGCTGTGCAGCCACAGCTTAATGCATCCCGTCACAAATTGACACAGCACGCTCGTCCTTGCCTGATATATATAAATTCCTCCCCTTTCCAACTGGAAGTGAGGGGTTTTTTGGCCACCGCAGATCCCCTCGTGCTGGCAACGGCCGGGATGTCTTTGCAGAGCAGGCTCGGCTGCTCCCCTCTCCCGAGAGGTTCGCACAGACCCTTAAAACACAGGAAGGCAATATTTTGTGTTGACTTGTTGTTGTTTAGCTCATCCTCTCCCTCTCCGTCTGGGTCTGTTCCTCGGTGGGTAATCCTTCATAACGAACCCGCGGGAGATTGATGGGGAGAGCTCGTTATGCACTTGCGGAGCCGTTTCGCCGTTGTTCTGTAGCAGCAAAATGCACCATTAAAGGCAGAGAGCCCTGGGAACGATGGCACGTAATTAGCTGTTGCTGTAATATTTTTGATTGAAAGCGTGTAGATGCTGGAAGCGGCTTTGGGAAGTCGGTGCTCTCAGGGAGCTGTGAAGAGCAGCAGCTCTTGTCAAAGGGGAGAGGCTGATCCTGCTCGTACCTTTCCCGCCGCTCCAGCACCGTAATTAAACCGTCTGGGAGATGCCACAGCGTTCCTGCCGCTGGCTCCGGCACGGCAGCGCTCCCCTCACAATCCCGAGCAGGAACCTAATGGGGAATCCTCCAACAGAAAGAACTTTTTGGTGGGATGCACACCCAGCAGCTCACTGCCTTAATCCCTGCAGCAGCTCCGTGTGGATTTTGTGTTCCTGCTTTTTCCCAGCTTAGTCTGAATTTCAGGATATGTTAAAACCTTGCACAGGCAAACCTGGACTGTGTCCGTGGGATGTTGTGGTTGGAAATGTGGCCAGAGAGAGGAACGTGGAATTATTCAGGCAACTTCCTGGCGTGTGCTTGAACCCTTTCATGGAATCATAGGATCCCAGAATGGTTTGGGCTGGAAGGGACCTTAAAGCTCGTATTGTTCCACCCCCTGCCATGGGCAGGGACACCTTTCACTATCCCAGGTTGCTCCAAGCCCCGTCCAACCTGGCCTTGGACACTTCCAGGGAAGAGATAGCCACAGATTCCCTGGACAACCTGTGCCAGTGCCTCCCCACCCTCACAGGGAACAATTTCTTCCCAGTATCTCGTCTGAATATACTGTTTTTCAGTGTATTTCCTTTCAATGTATTTCATTTCCCCTTGTCCTTCATTCCAGGCCCTTGTCCACAGTTCCTCTCCAGCTCTCTTGGAACCCCTTTATGTACTGAAACACCAATATAAGATCACCCCAAAGCCTTCTCTTCCCCAGGCTGATCAATCCCAATTCCCTCAGCCTTTCCTCATAGCAGAGGTGCTCCATCCTTCTAATTATCTCTGTGGCCTCCTCTGGACTCACTCCAACAGGTTGATGTCCTTGCTGTGCTGGGGACCCCAGAGCTGGGTACAGTGCTCCAGGTGGGATCTCACCGGAGCAGAGTAGAGGATAAATTAACCTACGGGAACAGTGAGAATTAAATCCAAATTATTCTCCCATCACCTGTGGGACTTTCCTTCCATTGGCATCGAGAGATGTGATGCAAACCACGAGAGTATGGAATGGTGATGATGGAAGCCATGGTGCCACCTGGACATGGCGTGAAGTCATGACAGCCCCGGGAAGGCAGAGCTTGTGATACCGTAGCAGTTAATGTTATTTAGCACTAGGCTTTGGAATAAAGCGTCTTGGCTCTGTTCCCCTGTCATTCCCTTTCTCTGGTAATGTCACCAAACTTGGACAGAAGCTTCCCAAGCTGTGCGTTCGCCTTGGGCTGATTTTGCTGAAGCTCTTGGAAGAGAAGGAAGAGGTAGGAAGCAGGCTTGGCATTTATGAGTATGAAATAGAAGGGAAAATGTGGTGCTTTCTTTATGGAAAAGAAGTCTTTCTGTTGTTCCCCTTCGTAAAGTGACACTGGGGCTGGGGCTGCCCAGGGATGTGCTCTGGGGCTGTACTGTGTGCTGACCCCATTGACACTTGCTGAGGGACATCGGGATGAGTGTCTGCAGATCCCGCCTGTGGAGCATCCTGTGTCCCCCGGACCCGAGCCCCGTGTGCCCTGCCTTGCCCTCCCGTCCCCCTCCCTCCAAAGGCTCCGCTATCAGCACCCACCTCTCTGCTCCTCACGCATCTCGGGGGGCTTATTTCCAGCAGCTGGCATCCTTTCCAAATCTCCCTCTCCCCATCTGTTGTTATCAAGCCTCCTCTCTCCTTATTTTGCTTAATTTCTATCTTTTTCCTCTTGGTTGTCTAAGACATGCCTGCGTCTCTCTGCATATGCCCAAGCATTTGCTTTCGAGTGCCTTAGGCTGGTTCCTGCCGTTCTCTTCTTGCAGGAGGGAGAGAGCTGCTGTTCCTTGCTTCGGGAGAGGGACCCGAGGCAGTTTTTGAGGAGTGATGCACTCATATAAGTTGCTTTGTGGCCTCCCTGAGCAGAAAATTTGTTGTTATAGCTCTTTCTTTCCAGATGACAATGTCAAAACATGATGGGGTGGGGTTGGGTTGGTTTGGGTTGGCCCCCTTGCCGTGTGTCTCTGCCCACAGTCAGCCACCCCTTCTCAGGGCACAGCTGGCATGAGCCCGCCACGCTGGGAGGTCTGAAATACAGATTTCGGGCTGGGAATTTTGGGAAATAAGTTCTGCTTCGTTTTGGACAGTTCAGAAAGGTTTTTCTGGAAGAGGCTTCAGTCCTGTCGGGAAGGGTGCTTGGCAAGGCGGCATCAGCCGGTGTGAGATGAAGGCTATTCTCGCCCAAATAACTTGTTTTTGCCGTGCTGCTGGAGCGATGCCAGCCCATCCCTCACTCCTGTGAGGCGCAGCTTATCCCGCCTCAGGCATCATCTCTGGCCAGGTTTGCCCGCGAGGGTGCGGGGAGCCCGGGACGGCAGCGAGCCCTCCCTGCCTGGATCGCACGAGTGCCATCCCAGATGGATGCGCCGCTCGGCGCGGGGAAGCTGGTGCATTCTAATTGCTGGCATCTTTACTTGTTACGAGTGTAATTGTGAGTAGACGTTTGTTTTTGTATTGATAATTAGGGACTGGAACAGATGGCGAAGGCTTAGTTTAAAGTAATGTGTCCATTAAAGAAAATCTACTGTATACAGCTGAAGATTCTTCACTCCAAGAGAGCTCAGCTCTCGGTGGCAGAGCTGCTCTGTCCCTAATGAGGGCTCCGGCCGTCACAGCCTGGCCGGCACATCCTGAGGTCCCTGACACTTCTCCCAGCGAGCGCGTTGAGCTCCGTCCCGGCAGAGCATCCCCGGCACCCGCCGTGCCCGCGGCAGGAGGGCAGGTGTGGAGGGAGGGAGGGAAGGAGCTGCTGGGCAGCGGGGCCCGGGGCAGGAGAGGCGCTGGCAGTGCCCTGGGCACGGAGCCTGCCTGCTGGCACGTGGGGGACAGCTGACGGCGCTCACCCCAATGATGGATGCTGGAGCACAGGGAGAGGATGTACCCCTGGGGGTTTAATTAATGCCCTGTGCCAATTAACGAGGACCGGTCCTCATGGAAGGGCGAAGCAGGTGGGAGGAGAGGTGTGAGGTGTCCGTGTGGTTTCTCCATTCATTACGGATGCTCAGGCACTGATCTGCACTAATCCCCTCGTTAGCAGCATTCCCTGCCTGTCCCTCCTTTGCCCGCTCCCAAGGGATGGATGGTTGGGGGCTGATCCTTGTGTCCCCCTTCCTGGTATTTTGCAGATGTGGGTGCTGGGATCTCCGTTTTGTCCCCCATTTCTCTGCGAGGACTTGGGATCCGCAAACCCTCTCCTGCTGAAGGAGGCTGCTCAGCAGCCTTAGCCCCGAGCAGCCTGGCCATAAATGCCCCACCAAGGTCACAGTGTCACTTTTACGTCCCAGAAAATGAAGTAAAATCCAGGGTTTCCTCCAAGAGGAAATGGGAGAGGTCAATGGGAAGTTGCTGAGCCGAGTCCTTCTGGTGCCAGTGCCTCTGCAGTCACAGGGTTGGGTGAGCTCAGCAGGAGGGGGTGGGATTGAAACATTTTATTTTATTTAACCATCTTATTTTATTTAACAAAAACCTCCCAAATTAACCATTTTGCCAGGTTATGGATCTTCTTGTCTATGGCAGTGTCCTTGGGAGATAGGGCAGGATCTGAGCAGGAAGTGGTCGGGAGAGGGTCCGGCTCCCAGCCCTCTTTTTCCTTTGCTTTGCAAATTGCTTTGGAAACATGGAGCTGTGGAAGTGCAAGTGTTGTCCACAAAAATTGGAGTCGTTTTCCAGTGTGCAATAAGCCAATAATTACACACTCGAGAGAGACATTGATTATTTATTTCAGAGCTGCCCAAGCCCGAGTGCTCGGTGTTGTCCAAGTACCCCAACTATAAAAACTTATTACTATTTATACATTTTAGCAATCAAAAGAATTAGCATTTATTGGCTACAATGTTCTCTTATTAATCAGTCTTCTATCTTCCATTGGTTAAAGAATCTCTCCTTTCTCATGCTGATGAGTCCACATGCTCAGTCTTCCTCGTCTCTTGGGTCAGAGGTTTCTTGGGTCTGTGCTCTGTGAGTCGGTGGTTGTGCTCTGCCCCTGCTGGAATTACCTTTTACCCATCAGAGCTGATTTCAGCACAGTTGCTGAGTTGGCTTTATTAGTTTTTCCTTCTCTTGGGGGTTCTGCCAGGTGTCCTTGTGGCCCATAAATTCTGCATTCTCACTGTCAGTGGCACATCCTTCTTCCCAAGCTTTGTTAACCTCACCCTAGGACTGAGATCATTGAAACATGTGGAGCCCTAAACCTTTACAAGGCAATTCTACCAACAAGTGATTTGTCCTTCTGACACCTAGACATCACTTAGAGCTCGTGAGCTGCTGTTTCACAGATTAAATCTCCCTTCTTGTTGATTATGCTTGAAAGCCACAAAGATCAAATGTCAAAGAACATCCTTTCTTAAGAAAATTTTACATTTTCCACATTTCACAACACAAGCTCTGCATCTGTGGTGGAAACTTCATGAGTGTGACCTCCCTGGCCACAGGCCACAGAATCCCCTTAGGACTCCAGAACATCCAAAGTGAAAGCTTCTCTGTGGTTCTTTTCCATTTGTTAATTTATTGTTAATTCATTTCTCTATTTATGTAGTTATTTTGAAGTCTCCTGCTTCAACATTGCCGCTGTGCCTTCCTGCTTTCCTTCCAGAATGTGGAGGCTTTGGGGAGGAACACAGGAGGAGGGAAGGGGTGAGATTTTGGGAGGGGTCCTGGTGAGTGTCTCCTCGGAGCAGAGCTGGTCCTCGCGTGCTGCCGTCCCCCAGGGCGGCTGTGCTTTATCAAAAGTACATTCCTCTGTCAAACCCCGGCGCAGGAAGCTGTAAGTGCATGGAACAGGAAGGGAGATGATGGAGTGAAAAGCCTTTCTGAATAAACCCTTGGGAGGAGTGCCCTTCCTGTAACGGAGCGTGTCCTTATTTATCACAGAGGGTGGATGAGCCAGCTCAGGTCCCAGCCTGGCCATGCTCCCTGTGTCTCCCTGTTCTCCGCTGCCTCAGTTTCCCCTGCCTGGCACACGAACACTCTGTTTGCCTTGGGAGAGAACTCCAAGTGTTGCAGGGGCTCTGAGAGCATCCCTGCCCATGTAGCCCACTGGCAGGGGCACTGGGAGATGTTTGCATGGCCCGTCACTTCCACCTCCACATCCATGCACACATCTGCCTGCGCCTTTGAAGGGCTGTTGCAAGGATGAATGGCTGTTTAATTAGAGGCTGGGCTGTTTGGAAGGGAAGAAAGGCTTGGAGGAGGTGGGAAAGTGAAGGGTGGTGAGAGTAGAAACTTGCTGGAGGTCTGGCTCCATTTTGACAAGGGCATGAAGTGACAGGACAGAGGGAATGGCTTCCCACTGCCAGAGGGCAGGGATAGATGGGATATTGGGAAGAAATTCTTCCCTGTGAGGGTGGGGAGGCCCTGGCACAGGTTGCCCAGAGAAGCTGTGGCTGCCCTATCCCTGGAAGTGTCCAAGGCCGGGCTGGATGGAGCTTGGAGCAACCTGGGATAGTGGAAGGTGTCCCTGCCCATGGCAGGGGTGGGATGGGATGAGCTTTAAGGTCTCTTCCAACCCAAACCAGTCTGGGATTCCATGATTCAAGGCTGGAGAGGAGTTGCAGCTGGGATACCTCGTTTTTAGCTGCCTTTTGCCGGATGGAAAATGACTAACCCTGTATGAAGTGCCGTGTGATAGCAGGAAGGTCACCACGCTTCTCTGTTTCCCATAGGGAGCGGGAGTGAAAGGTCTCCTCTCCGAGGGCACTGGGAGCAGGAGCAGCCTGGCCCCAGGCAAACCAGGGGGGCTGTGGGCTTTGAGCCCCCCTGGCAGTGCCCCCGCAGCGTCCCGGGGCTGGTTTGGGGTGCAGAAGCTTTGCCAGCTCCCAACCCCTTTCCACCCCATCCCTGGGGACTGCCCTGCTCTCCCTGCCCCGGGGGCCACGCTCTCCCCCGGGAGGGATTTGGGAGCCTTTATCGCTCCCGTCAGGGTGGGGAGTTCCTGGTCACGCTTCTCCAGTTTCCCATCCCGGAGCGGCCGGCAAAGGGAGGGGTCGGAAGATTAATCGGAGTCTTGTTTCCCGGTTTGTGATTGCTGGAGCAGGCGCGGAGAGATTAAAAGCAGCAGCCCGGCGGCAGCACAGATTCCTGGGCTGATTTTTATTTCCTGACCTTTATTTCTGTGGTCGCACCCGTTTTCCTGGCACTGCTGTGAGTACCTGGGACCACGCAGGAAAGGGGAGGGGTGGGGGATGCTCAGCTCTGCCAGCTGCCAGCGGCACATCTCCTCCTCCTGTTCGGTCGGGACACAGGAATCGAGGCAATTAATCTGCATGTCTGCTTGCTGCAAACAAATAAATAAAACCTGGAGGGTTTTCCCCATCTGTTTCTTTATGGTGTTTCTCTCACTATTATTCTTGTTGTGTTTTGTTGGTTTGTTTATTCTGAAAGTCTAAAAGTAGGGAATGGTGTGACTCTGAGATACAGCATCCTCTAATTTTTTAACTTTTTTGTGTGTTGGTAATAGTATTTTCCTTTCCTGGGCGTGGAAGGGTCAGAGGTGGCAGTGTGGGCTGGGTTCAGGCCGTGAGTGTTTGCACAGAGTCTTGTCCTGCACCGTTTGCTCTGGAGCAAAGCTGCCCTGATGCTTTCTGTGTGTTAGGGGAGCTGCTCTTGATTCCTCAGCTCTCCGAGGGTCAGGTGCACGCTCCAGGAAAGCAACCCAGTGTTTTCCTACGTCTCTGTGCTCATAATGTAATCAAAAACTTAGGGAATAACTAGTTTACTTTTCTTTTCTTCTGTTTCCTCAGAGACTTTGATGGATACGCGGACGGCGACGGCCGAGCTGGGCTGGACCGCCAATCCCCCTTCAGGGGTAAGTTCCACTTGTCCAGCTGATCCTTACGTCATCTGGGGGGGGTTCAGGCTTTTAACCCCACTGTTTATGGAGGTAAAATGCTGGTGGGAAGGCAGAGGAGTCACAGTGGGAGCAGTGGTGCCCCACAGGGCTGGTGTGGGGTGGCCAGGGTGTTGCTGTGCCGAGCTGTGCTGTTGGTCCAGGCTGGGCATCCCTTCCCTGAGCCACTCCTGGGGCTTTGGTGAAGATGGAGCTTTTCTCCATCTCCATGCTCTCTCTTCCCCTTCCTGTCCTCCTTCCTGGTGATGGGGTTCAGCCCCATCACCACTCTCCATCCCCCTGCTCGTGCCTTCCCTCTCCCTGTGCCAAAAGGCTTGTAATTAGGAAACATTAGCAGGCTCCAAACAGCTTTCATACCTGGAACATCATCCATAATTGCACTCGGCAGTGCTCTTCCTTGGCTATTAATGTCACTTTTATGAAGTAATGAGGAACCAAACACCCTGAGGCACTTAAAACATCTTTTTTATATAATATGAGCCTTTGAGGAATGGAAGCATAAAATAACCTGACTCACATTCTCCTGGCAGCAAAAGTGAGAGATGGAGCTGCGGGTGGGAGGGGATGTGAGCTGATGGATGGGCACCACGGTGGGACAGGCAGGCTGGGTGCAGCAGCAGGGCCCATCCCTGGGGACTCCAGGATGTGGCACTGGAGGGGAAAGCATGCCAGCTGCATCTTTGTTAGGGTGTCACTGGCTTGGCCAGGTCTTCAAAAGAAATGATTTCGCACACCATCACCAAAGCTGGGCCACAGCTGCAACGGGCACGAAATCCACTCCAGGCGTGTCAGAGCCCCTTGAATTGGGGCATTTTGCTACTGAATTGCTTTGGAAAAATTCTGGGCCCAGATAAATTGCAGGAAAAATGCAGGAGGGGCACGTGCAGGTGATGGAGACGGGATATAAATAGCTGCCTGCAGCTGCTGTCACTGAAAGCCTGTGCAAGGCAGGCAGGGAGCTTCTGTTGTAAGGCACGGTGGTCTCACCCTTGCATAGGAACAGAGTGAAGCCCCTCCCCAGCCCTGCATCCCACTGTGTGCATCCCTCTGTGCATCCCTGCAGCCATCCAGCTCTCTGAGAATTGCTGGTGAGGCTTCTCCTTTACAGGACTGTGTATGAGATCTTCCACTAAGTATTTTAAATGCCAAGTCTTTTATTTAAAATCACAGAATCACAGAATCTTTTAGGCTGGAAAAACCCTCTCAGACCATCGAGTCCAACCATTCCCCCAGTGCTGCCAAGGCCACCACTGACCCATGTCCCCAAGTGCCACATCCACATGGCTTTGAAATCCCTCCAGGAGTGGGTACTCCACCCCTGCCCTGGGCAGCTGTGACTTTTGGGGAAGGAATTTTCCTTAATATCCAATCTAAACCTCCCCTGGCACAACTCGAGGCCATTTCCTCTCATCCTGTCCCTTCTTCCCTGGGAGCAGAGCCTGGCTGCCCCCTCCTGTCAGGGAGTTGTGGAGGGCCAGAAGGTCCCTCCTGAGCCTCCTTTTCTCCAGGCTGAGCCCCCCCAGCTCCCTCAGCCTCTCCTGGTGCTCCAGCCCCTTTCCCAGCTCTGTTCCCTTCCCTGGACACGCACCAGCCCCTCAATGTTCTTTTTGTTGTGAGGGGCCCAAAATCGCCCCCAGGACTGGAGGTGCCCCAGCAGTGCCCAGCACAGGGATGGTCGCGCCCTGGTCCTGCTGGTCACACTATTCCTGACAGGGAGAGAGGCTCCTGGCTGCTGCTGGGCATCAGCTCCTTCTCCCAAACTCCTCTCATCTCTCTTGGGGCTGCAGGCACAGGGGTTTGATGAGCCACCTCTCCTGACCTTGGGGTTGCCAGCTCCGTGCAGGCTTTGGGTCCCTTTGGGTGGTGGCACCTCCTCTCGGTGTGCTGAGCTCCCAGAGGGGCTGTTCACCCCAGCTCACAGATGTGGGGCTCGGGGGGCTGTTGGTGCCCGTGCTGGGGCCCGGGGCCAGCCTGGCTGCAGGGGCTGTGGTCCCTGAGGACGGGCTGTGGCAGGATGTGGGCTCTCCTTCTGCTCTCCCTGACGGACGTGCTTTAAATCTTAGTGGAGACAGAGAACAACATTGACTTAATCCCCAGCTCCCTGTGAATTATTTAGCAGCATCTCATCAAAATGATGCATTTGTTGCTGATAGAGCATTGGTGGCAGCAGCTGCTGGCACTGTGGGTCCTTCCAGCCACGGGGACCTGCTGCTCCCAGTGCCTGGTAACGGGAGCGCTCAACCCAAGGGATGCACAGGGCAGTGTCAGGATGTGGCCCTGGACCCTCATGTGGGTTTTCCAAGGGGCATTTCACGTTGTTCCTAAATGCAGGAAACCCTGAAGCGCAGCAGGGTCTCCTGGCAGGTTTTGGCTCGGAGTTTTGAGGCTCTGAGGTTTGTGAGGATGAAGGGGCGGCTTCCCTCAGCAAAGACAGCAGAGCCATGGGACTGGTGTTAATGGGGGAGGAGAGCTCGTTGTCTGGCCTTAATTGGAGGCAGGGCTGCAATGCAAAGCCCGTGTGGGAACAGCAAACAATGCCAACCCCCTTGGTCGGGGAGGATTGTGCAGCTCCTGCTCTGAAAAGGTGTCTGGTAATGAAGGGGCACTGAATCCCCACGCCCTGTTCACGGGGGAGAGGGGGTTTTGCAGCGCTTTCAGGGCGTGGGATGGGAAGGAAGAGCCTCGGCTGGATGCAGGAGGCTTTATTGCAGGTTTGGTAACCATGGCTTAACAACAATGTGCAGCCTTGAGCTCTGATCTTGGCTGAAGTGTAGCCGGGGTGGACCTGGGAGTGAACGTTCTGCTGTGCTTGTTGGCAGAGCGTGGAGGACCCTGCTTTGAAAACAGAATAAAAACCTGTGTTTTGTTACGTCAGGGCTGTGGCTTACAGGAGGGAAGCTTGGGGACGAGTTGAGTAATGTGGTTGCTCAATGGAAAAGGGAAGAGGGAAAAATCTGTGAGGTTTCAGGGTTGGTAGTGATGCATCAGCTCGTCAGGACTCGGCGTGACAGGGCAGGGTGGCCTCCCCCGTGTGCCCCATGTAAACGCAGGCGTGAGAGCTGCTGCAGCATCGCCCCTGGAAATGATCCCTGATACTGAGGGAGCTGCTTAAAGATTGCCATATGAATAATGCTGTTATGAGGAGACTGTAAACATGGATTAGTTAAAATGAATGGATTATGAGGTTGTAAATCTGTCTGTAGGACTCTAATGCCATCATAGACTATTCACAGTTTGCCGCTGTCCCTTAATTGAAATTGTAGCCTGGATTATATTAATGCCCTTCTATAAATCGAATTGCGAATCCATATTCCCTCTCTCCACGGCAGTAATGTTTTATTTAGTTGGTTTTCTTTGCCGGGGGAAATGATCCCGTTGTGCCGGGAGCTCGGGGTCAGGCTCGCTCTCCAGCCCACGTGCTGGCTCGGGCTTTGATGAAGCTGTGGCCTCATGTGCTGCCTTCCCTCCTACCTCCCGGTGCCCAGGCCATCTTTCTTCCCAATTTTACATCTTCTCAGGGCAGCTCAAGCAGTTGCCCACGTGGAAAAGATGTTTTAGCATCGGTTGGGAGCAATGGGGAGAGGCACGGAGGGGCAAGAGGGTGAGGATTTCTTCTGGTGCTGGCCTGGTTGGTGTTTCTGCATGTTTACCACATTGTGTGTCCATAACCACATTCCCAGTCGCCTTTGGAGCTTTGGGATTGTTCGCTCCATGCGGGGTGAGCGGCCATCGCCGGTCCCTCTTCCTCCTTCTCCTCACTTCTCCCTGCTCCCTTCTGCAGTGGGAAGAAGTCAGCGGCTACGACGAGAACCTCAACACCATCCGTACGTACCAGGTGTGCAACGTCTTCGAGCCCAACCAGAACAACTGGCTGCTCACCACGTTCATCAACCGGCGCGGCGCTCACCGCATCTACACCGAGATGCGCTTCACCGTGCGGGACTGCAGCAGCCTCCCCAACGTCCCCGGCTCCTGCAAGGAGACCTTCAACCTCTACTACTACGAGACGGACTCTGTCATCGCCACCAAGAAGTCCGCCTTCTGGACGGAGGCGCCCTACCTCAAAGTGGACACCATCGCTGCTGACGAGAGCTTCTCCCAGGTGGACTTCGGGGGCCGCTTGATGAAGGTGAACACGGAAGTGAGAAGTTTCGGGCCCCTGACCCGCAATGGCTTTTACCTGGCTTTCCAGGACTACGGGGCCTGCATGTCTCTGCTGTCCGTCAGGGTCTTCTTCAAGAAGTGCCCCAGCGTGGTGCAGAACTTCGCCATCTTCCCGGAGACGATGACGGGAGCGGAGAGCACGTCGCTGGTGACGGCGCGCGGCACCTGCATCCCCCACGCCGAGGAGGTGGACGTGCCCATCAAGCTGTACTGCAACGGCGACGGCGAGTGGATGGTGCCCATCGGCCGCTGCACCTGCAAGGCTGGCTACGAGCCGGAGAACAACGTGGCCTGCAAAGGTAAGGCTGGATTTGGGCAACAAGCCCTTCCTATCGGTTTTAAGAGAAAACGTTTGCTCCCAAACAAACTGTTTTGTGCGGTGGGCAGTATCTCCCCTGACGTCGTTTTGCACCAGGGACCGGACAGGAATTTGGGAGCAGTGGTCAACCTGTGGCTTTTTGGTCTGCTCTGGTCAGTGGCCAGACTTTGGCAAGCAGCGTGGCGAGGGTGCGGGTGGCAGTGCTGGAAGCCACCACCTCTGTGCTGTGGTGCCTTCCAAGTGCCATGCTCACCAGCCCAGCTCTTTCATCTCCTCGTTACTTCCCTGGCAGAGCGGGGCTGCTCTGATTCTCGGCGTTAATTGGAATTGTTGTGCTGGTTTTTGGGTTCCCCCGGCCATGCTGCCGGTGTGCTGCTGCCTGCTGGAGTCCTGCAGTGTGGGGTTATAAATATGGAAATAGTGCTCGCTGCTTTTCATCTCCCTCTGCCCTTCTGATGAATATTTCCCAAATACCATTGGAGGGTTATTTTTTTTCTGTTGACCGCCCTTTCCTTCTCCTCTCCCAGTTTAAGGTGTTGGGTTTGCACACTGCTTGGACGGAGAGAAGAGGAGAGGGCTTTTTGCATGAGGTGCTAACCCTGCTTTATCAGTTCCAAGTAGCTTCTAGAGGGTCAGCACCATCAGGACAAGGAGGAGAAGGTCAAAGTGCTTTAGGGCAGGTTTTGGGGGTTGTGATAGGAAGGTCTGAATGGGATCTCTTTTGGTGCAGGTGGTAGTAACGTGTGCACCACCACGCTTGGCTGTGATGCTCCTTGGGCAGTCCCCCACGGTGTTGCTTCTCCACCTGTAACTCTGGATATGTGAAAATGGCAAAGCTGGGATTCAAGCTGTGGGGTACTTGTTTGATGGTTTGCTTTAAACCTGGGCACTTGTGTAGCTTTTCACCATGGAAAGCCTCATTCCCACCTGGCCGAGGTGGGGATGGCGGCACCTTCCCGTGCCAGGGCTCCAACAACCAGGACACCACCGGAATCTTTGCTCAAGCAGCATTGCTGGCGGGTTCCTGTGAGTTTTGTGTTTGACCCTGAAGGTGGCTTTGTTCCCACCGGGAGACTCCTGCGAGGAGCTGCAGGGAGGGAGGGCTCTTTGCAAACGGAGCGTTGCTGGCGAGGCGTTCCTCTGCTATTGAACCAACAGACAGAAAGCGCACATGGTTTTATGGCAGAATGACATTTTCTCATCACGGGAAAACAAACACTAATTTGAGCTAAACACTGGAATTGGGAAGAAACATCACTTTGCCAGAAATGTAGGAGAACAGGGATAATGTGAAACTGCAGGTTTTGGTGGTGTTGGCCTCTGTGCCAGCTGGAGGAAGGTGGGGTCTTGAGTGCTTCTCACCCCTGGGAAGAGCGTGATGCACCTACTCAATGCTTGTAGTTTGGGGAAGGGCGGAGGATTGAGAGCAGCAGGACCTGAGAGGCGTGGCAGCAAACCTGCTGAGGGTGGGTGTTAGACCCCACTCCATGGCTTTTTTGGTTTCCTTCTCCTCCATGGCTTTTTTGGTTTCCTTTTCTTGTGTGAACCCCACAAGGGTCATGAGGTGTTTGTGCCATCAAAGCTACACCGAGCAGACCCCAGGAAACTGGGGATTTGTTGGGTTTTCTGTGTCCTAGTGCCTGTCTCCAGCTGTGCTCCCACTCCTCCTCAGTGCTGGTCCCCAAGGAGGAACTGCTGAGCTCCTGGCGAGCGTTTTGCCTTTGCATGGGGAGCGTGCTTTGTATTCAGACTCCTTGAGGCAAAAATTAGGGATCCTGGCAGCTCCAAGGGAGTAGAAATATCCTTTATAGATTGACTGGCAGCATGTAGGATCCTGAAAGGCACCGAAGTACGCAGTGGGTGCAGGGCAAGCGGGTGTTCCATGGCAGCAGGCACTCTGTGATGACAGGAATGTGCTGTTTGATGATTCCATGGTGCTGGTAAGATGCTGTCTGCAGAGCAGAGCTCCAATGACTCCCTTCTCCCAGTCCTGTGTGAGTATTTTCTGGTTCCTGTGTCAGGAGGACAGAGAAGAGGCTGGGATTGCACGAGACCTGTGTGTCTGGAGTCCCTGCTCAGTGCTGGTGAGGAACCCAAATCCAATACATCCCCATCCCCTGGAAGTTCATTAAAACCTCTCCTAAAGGTTTGATCCCAGGTTAAAATCAGGGCTTTTGGAAAATTACTGTGTTTGAGTAAAGATCTGACCTTGCGTTGTACTCTGGCTCCATGGCAATTCATTGGCCACCAAGCTCCTCGTTGTATCCCCACGGACCTTGGAGCTGCCAGGGGAGGACCTAAGCCCACTGCTGCCCTTCATGAAGGTCGGTGGGCAGGAGGTGGCAAAGTTTAGAAATAATAATTCCTTGGTTTTCTATTTTGACTGTGTCTCCAAAGGGGTTGTATTCCCCTGCCTGGTGTGCCTCGCAGGGAAGGTGCCAGGATTGCACCCTGGCTCCTGGGAAGCACACACTCCTAACATCTGCTCCAAGCCTTCATCAGCCTGAGATGAGCCACTTAACCAGCCTGTGGGAATTGTCACCACGGCAAAAAAAAAATAAAAAAGAAAATCCCTCAGTATTTGAAGGCTGAGAAAATGGGCTTAATTCCTCCGTGGTGGGGAAAAAAATAGGGTTGGATTGTTTAGCTCCCCCAGCTCCCTCTCGTGCCTCGCTCCCCTGGGACAGAGGCTGTGCCTATCACGGGGCCATTAGACCGGAGCGGGCTCGTGCTGACAGCGGAGCTCGGGGCGCTCAGGGATTCATTAATCCCGGCTTTTAGCGGCACTTACGGCTCGCGGGAGGCACGGGCACAACGTCATCTTCGTCGGGGGTCCTTGGAGCCCCGAGGAGATTGTCCTCATGTTTTGGGGTCAGAGGGATGGGGGGCCGTTACCGCCACCGTGCCAGGATGGGTGTGGGAGCGAGGGAACTGTCTTCATGGATCAGCCCCGTTATTTGTGCCCATCCCAGGCTGGTTTGGCACAGAGTTCCTGGCACAGCTCTGAGCCGTGCCCCAAAGCCCAGTGGACTACCCAGCCCATCCCCTTGAGCCCCCCGTGCCCGTGGGGGCGGTGGGTCGGTGCGAGATGGAGGCTCCGACTGAATCCCCAATGAATAATTCATGTGGTGCCGGAGCCCACGCTCCGCTCGGGCTGATATTAAATCCATTCGTCTTGCTGTGCCCCGGCCCTCGGCCCTGCTTTATGGCTTCCCTGCGTGGTCAAGGGGCAATGCATCATCCTGCTGGGGAGGAGGTGGGAGGGAACGTGGCAGCGGGGATCGCAGGGAGGCGGGGGAAACCTTGGGTGAGCACGCGGGGTGGATTTCACTTGTTCTCCTCAAGGAGGATGGTTACACCCTTTCTCTGCTGGTGTTTGAAAGCTGATGATGGCAAAGTAACCCCTCACTAGACTGTTGGCAGTTGTGTCTCCTGGCTTTCATCCCTTCTGACTTTGAGGACTGGGCACTGTGTTTTTGTCTGCTGGAATCACGCTGACTTCCTCTCTGACCTTCCCAGTGCCAGGCACTAACTTGGCTGCACGGAGATGGAAAAAATCTGGGACTAAACCAGCTTTGTGCTGAATTTCTATGTTGTATTTATAAACCCAGGAAGAAGGGGTGAGAGAGCACTCCTGCTGCTTCCCGGCCTCGTCTCACTTTCAGTTTTCCCCTCCTGGCAAATCCCTGTCCTGGCGCGTTCGGGAGCCTCCGAGCTGCCGCTGCCGCCCTGTTTGCTGCAGCAGCTGGAACTCTGAGCTGGCAGGGGGGCAAAATCAAACAAAACCCCACGAAATAAGATCAAAGCCTGGCCCTGATGCCTGCAATGCAAAAGCTGCTCATCAGGCATCTTTGCTTCCAGACCTCCCTGGCTTTCCACACAGCAGCCAGTCCCCTATCCCATCTCCATCCTTCCTCACCTCTGGCGGACGTGCCAGGCTCTGCCCAGCCTTTGCCAAAGCTCTGTGTGGGTTTATCCTGGTCTCCTTCATCCCTTTGGTTTCTCTGTTCGTCCTTCCTTCCTGCCTTTTGTGTGGAGGAATGGATTTGGGAAAGGAGCAGTGGGAAGGGCACGTCTGACCTTGAATGTCAAGGAGTGAGCAGCTCCGTGCTGGTCCCCGTTATCCTCCCCTCCCGTCGAGCAGCCCTGGTGGTAATTATTGATTTCCTCTACTTATCCATCACAGAAGATTGGAAACAATGTGATTTAGAAAGTGATTTTTTAAATAACTGCGAACACTTTGTAATTAATAGTAGAACAATTTGCTGTCACTTAAAACAAGGGAAATGTCACCTTTGCCCAATGAAATTGTTGCTTGTGTTGAGAACTGGGACTTTTTGGTTGCTGACTGTGCCCTTGGCTGCCTTTTCCCTCCTCCATGGCCCAGCCTGGTGCCCCTGTACCATTTTGGGGCACCCAGGAAAGGTTTTCTCGGGTGATGAAGGTGATGTTGGTTTTGTCCCATGGGCAAATGGCAGCAGGGGAGGTCCTGGGGACACAGGGCCCTGCTCCCCCATGCCTTTGGCAGTATCCATCCCATCCCAGGGTGCTGCAGCTCCGTGCCCAGCTGTCCGGATGCCTGGGGCAAGGTGAGCAAACCAGGCATTGGCAGAGGCTGCAGAAAAGCCTTTTTTTTTGCTTTTTAAGGTGGTTTAATATTTTACTTTTTCTCTAATTTGCTGGTCTGTGCACTTCCCCACGGTTGGGAATCACCTTCTTTCCAGCCTCTGTGCTGATCTCACCACCTCTCACCTCCCCACCAGTCCAGCATCTCATTCCAGCTTACCTGGCCTATAAGTGATCTCTTTTTGAACATTTTCTCCTCTAAAGCAGAAGAGGAAAATCAAAGAGCTAAAAAGAGAGTGCTTGCCCTGCCCTTCTCCCCTTCCACCTGCTGGATCCAAAACCTGTTGGATTTGGTTTAGCAGGGCGTGGGATGGGGCTGGCAGCATCCCAGAGCTGGGGCACATGCAACAAGGGCTGGGGATAAAAAGTAAATAATTTGGCTTAAAACCAATCAGCGCTTCCTCAAGCTCTTTCCTAGGGACCAGGACTAAGACAACCAGGTTGTTCCCAAACCTTTCCATGCAAATCTGCTCCCATGGACACACAGCTGATGGATGCTGGGGTCTCTGCTGGGTGCAAGGGAGGGTCTGTGCCTGATGCTCATCATGATTTAGGTGGTTTTCCAGGGAAAATGTTTCCCTGCGGGTTTGGAATTGGGATTTCAGGCTTTCCTCCTGTCCAGCATCCCACGGGGGGGACCCAGTGGAGCTGTGTGCATCTCCTCCTGCCCGTGCACTGCTGTGCCTCTGCTCCCTGGGGCCCGGGCACTGTGGCACTACCCCGCTAACCATCCCAAAAGCTGCTTTTAGCCCCAAATCAGAGCAGCTGAGGCACTTTCCACCCTGAATGGCAGCAGAGATGTCCAGGGGGTGTTTTATTCCAGGTTTAGCTGAGCCACAGACCTCCAACCGCTCAAAATGGGCCTTTTCCTCCTTTC
>VZRJ01012921.1:0-17545 GCA_013397565.1 Ptilonorhynchus violaceus
GTCTCCACCAATGGGCTGCAGTCAAACTGGGCCAGTGGCCTCCTTGATTGTGCAGTCAATAAGAACTCTGGAGGAGGAACAAGATCTTAATTCAATGATTAATATTTCTTCTGTTTCTGACGAACAGAGAAAATATTTCAGTTATGAAGACCACAATTCAACACCTGTAGCCCTGACATTTACCTACCTGTCATGTACTATGAGACCAGAGTTAGGTACTGTAGGTTTGACGAAGCCTTCCATTCCTCTCTGCAGGAATTTTATTTCATCCTTCTTTTCCTGTTTATTGTTATGACTGAAGGAGATGTACAAGACATATGCTTGCATGAAACCTATCTTATTAATTGCTTGAATAGCTGTAGGCAGAGTTGATGAGCACAAGCTGAATAGATAGGAATTAAATCCGGAGGTGAAGGGATTATGTTCTGAGAAAATCAATGTTTCATATGGATATATCCTTGGGCTTTGTAGCTTTGGGGATTGGGGATTTTGGGAATGCATTTAAAATAGATCATTCACATTTAATTCTCAAATACTTAGTGAAAGCATTCAGCTGAGGAATCTGGACAGGTTGTAAGCATCCTTCCCAGGAAGGCTACTGCCATGTGTTAGACCCAGGTAGACAGTGGACTTTGCCAAATCCTTCTCTCCTGCTGTCTCTTTTGAGATCCAAGGGAAGCGATGTCAGTTTGAAGCAATAAAAAGATGGATACAAGTATCTGTGGGCTCCACACTCTTCAAGGCTCCTCATTTAGATTTATCCCAGTCATTTCAACCGTGGTTGAAGGGGTTTAAATACATACCTGTATCAAGAGGAAAAGAAAACTTATGTAAGTCCAAAGCAAACGTACTTAGTTGAGTATTTTTGCCTTTCATTATTTTTTAATCTATTTTCCACATATATAAGAGAGAGCATATGAAACAGTAATAATCTGAACACAGAAAGGTATATGGCATGATCACAGATCAGTTTACTGACAGATTAGTGAAGAGAATCCTAGTGTATAGGATTTTCCACAGATGACCTGCTGAAAGACTTCTCAACCAAACTTCCAAGTTCCAAAGGGTATGGATTTAACTTCTAAAAAAACTTCAAAACTTCATTTGCATTTCAGTTGTTTTGATTCAAAAATGACATTGAAAAAAAGTTCTTATCTTTTTATTTTTCAGCTTGAAAATTCAGTAGTTAATTTATAAAACTACTATAAAACTAAAATGTTAAAAAAAGTTAAATATTAATTTAAAAATTTAAGCAAAATTATCCAAGGTTAACATTTCATTTAATAAAGATTTTTTTTTGTCTTGGCTGTGAACGGTAAATAAAGATCAGCCCTCTAATTGGATGCTACAGGAAGTGATTTATATCCAGAGTACTCAGTACTCTATGAATGTCACACTCAGCCTTCTGTTTATTAAAATCTGAGAATACACCCTTAAGATTACATTTCAACTCTTCATCTCATTAACTGCTTCACTGGACTTTGATTTAAATCAGATAGGAAAACCTCTGTTCTTAGAATCCTAATGGAAGCAGACAATCCCTAACTAAACGTTTACAGGCATTAAGGAGTGCCTAATAAAGAGCTTTCTGTTGGTTTAATGCCTTACCCCAAATCATAGCAAATGTTCAAGATTTTTTGATACAAACACATAAAATTTCTGAGGATACGATTTTAAGCAGTTCCTGGCTTTCCACGTAAACCCACTGCATGTCTGAACCTGGCTATACAGATGGCACTCATTACTATTCATCTTGCTCTGGTTCTGCCTGCAGACCCATACCTTCATGCCTCACTCATCCAGCAGTGATGTGAACAAGGGACCCATGTGCTCTGTGCCCATTTCAAACTTGGCTTCACTGAGTATCTCCAGAAGGCCTTTGTTTTTCCCTTTCTTTCCTCTCCTAGATTTTCTATAAATGCTCCAAACACTTCCTTCTATTTTTAGAAATCCTCTGCCATTCCCAAATGATGAGCCCCCTGCCAGGGCTCAAAGTTGCAGCTCAGAGTGCTCTGTTGTCCCACTTTCAAAAGCTACTGTTCTCTGCTTGATACTCACTCACATGCCATGGACTCTGTGTGCTCCCTCCTGTTAGGCATTACTTACTTCTGCCCTCCTCCCCTTTCTAACAGTCCCATATGTTGTTCACATATATGTTCTATACATGCTTGCATTGTACATTTGGCTCCATCCCAAAAGTGCCATTTTCTCCCACGCCTCCCCTCTCACTATTGCCATCGTTTTGGTTCCTGCCTGAGTAAGGACTCCCTGGTCCCAGGACAACACACTTCCTTCCCTTTGGCAGATTTCCTACTTTCTATTTTATACTTTATCTTTCTACCTGGATGAAATCAACAAAACCCATGGTGGTGTCAGATTTCCAGAAAGGTATCAACACTCTCCTGCACCACAGAGCACAACTGGAATGGGGCACGTGGGCTGATGAGGCACAGTGCAACATCCACTCCGTTTTCTGATTCCTGCCAAAATCTGCAGGCTTATCCACTCTCCTGCCACATGGCACACTCATAAACAGCCAAAAGACATTAGACTGACTGTGCTGTAGGTCCTCAGCCTTTGACCACAAACCAGAATGTGGCAGCATATATTTTAAGCATTAGCAGATAGTAGGGGGAATAATTCAAAGATTGTCATTGAATAATAGTAAGGTGCTTTCTTTTTATGACAGGGGCCTGCAGCAACCCAGTTTTTCAATGTGACCTTTTTCCTGGTTGTTAGGAACAGCTACATCCTGACCAAAAAAAACCCCCAATTTTCAGACTTAATCCTGAGGTGTTTATTATCCAGGAAGATGCAATTATTATTAATTTAGCAGGAAACGCAAGTTATAATTATACAGAGAAGCCTAGCTCTGGAGACGTAATTGGCCTAAAAATAATAGTGATATTTAGGCTGGAATAAACACTAAATTGAAGCTGCCAAATTAGCAGTGGTCTTGCAGATGATTAGTTGTGAAAGAAGGAGTAAGTTTGAGTATACCATTTTATGCAATGTACCCATAAAGGCACTATAACACTGTGAGTAGATAATTACATGACAGCCGTAAACAATAATTGATCAGGGAAATAATCAAAAACTCAGTGTGATGTGGAGAGTGACATCTATTATTATAAGATGAAATAATTCCTTTTGGAAATTTTCATTTTAACTCAGTTTTTATCATACTGAGGATTTTAATTGTTCATGCATGTAAATTCTACTTGTTTAAAAAAAAAATAAGAGAAATGCCACAACTGAGGTGAGAAACCATTATTGTTAAAAAAACCCGAACTTCTTATTTCTGATATGCAGGCAAAAATAATTTAGGCACCGCTAAAGAAACAACTTTTCTTCACATCTTATCAATCAAAATAAAGTGTATCCTACTTGTATGTTTCCCGAATCCTCCAGACTTCTAGATTGAACAGGTGAAAGGGAAAGTTGAGCATTTACTCTGACAGTGAGATGTCAGGAGAGTTGACTTTGTGCTGCCAGCCAGCCCACAGTGTTTGTGTTCCCCATCCCTCCATAGTTTTGAGAAAAGAAAAACGTTTGTATCAGGAACCATCAAGCCATCACTACGCTGTATTCACTTCCCAGGAAAGACATTTCAGCTCATGTCTAACAATTCCTTCACATTTCATTGCTCCCAATTCCTGACTGAATTTTCCCTGTATTTCAGATATTCTCAAGTCAGAAGCAATGTGATTTTGAACTGCCTCATCTTACCTGAAGCAACGTTTAAAGAACAGAGAGGAATAACTGCTTTCTGTCGTGAGTTTCCTGCTGGGGTAACACAGCCACAAAGCACTACCATAACAAATAATCAACTTCATCTGCCTTGGGCTGGATTTCAGTGCAGCTACAAATGCTGGGGGCACAGAGCTGCTCAGCTGTGAGCACACAGACACAGAAACCGTGCACCTAAAACAACACCAGCATGGTTTCACATTGTGCAACACCTCCAGAGGGTGTGTTTAGACTCTGAAACTGAAGATGGAAAGCGCCAGACTGGCGTGTTTGAACTCACTTCCTGAGAGGGCCTGAAAACTTCTACTCTGTAAAAAGGTATTTCAGCTTCTGGTCCCAAAAACAGTCAAAAAAATCCCTAACCAATTATGCTGATCTTTTAACACCCCTGTTTATTCATGTTTAAAAAATGCTTCTTAGAATTCTTGGTATTATTTAGCTACACATGGGAAAACACAGGCCAGCCACAGAAAACTCATATTTGGTTATTAAAAATTATATCAGTGCATCACTTCCCTTCATCCTCTTTATTTCGATTTTCTCCTCTTACTAATCAATCCACAATACTTAGCATATGCTTTATGCTAAAGCACAGTTCACATTTAATAATTCATCTACCTTACAGACTCATTTCCAGTTAGCATCCTTATAAGATCATGGTGTTTATTTTGATGAGGCAAATGACAACTTGTATCACTTTAGTTCATTCTTTTTAAGTGACAAAAGAAAACCATAATACTCATTGCTATTATATTGGTTTTATATAATCTCTTGTTTTCCTAAGGCTCTTGTACCACTGCACTACATCTGTTTTTAACACTTGCAACAACTTAGTACCAAGTATTTATTACACAGTATTGTTTATATTACCATAGCACTTTGAAGCCATAGAAATGCATCAGGAATATGTTGTTCCTCTTCAGTCATTCTTAAACTAAGCTAGACATATACCTTGGCCCTATAATCTTTCTTCATAAAAAGTTCAAAAATTCTACTCTTTTTTTTTTCCCTTAGAATTCTGTTGTGGTTTAACTCAGCAGGTAGTTAAACACCACAGAGATGCTCACTCATTCCCAAACCCCCACTGGGATGGGGGAGAGAATTGGGGGAAAAAAAGTAAAATTCATGGGTGGAGATGACGTTTAATAGAACAGAAATGGGACAGAAAATAATAACAACAATAAAGCCAGAATTATGATATACAAAACAAGTACGCAAAATGCAATTGCTCACCACCCACCAGCGACCAATGCCCAGCCTGCTCCCGAGCAGCAGCTTCCCAACCAGCTTTCCCCCAGTTTGTGTATTGAGCATGATGCCCCAGAGTATGGAATATCCCTTGGGTGAGTTGGGATCAGTTGTCCAGGCCATGTCCCCTCCCAGCTTCCTGTGCCCCATAAGCTTCTCACTGGTGGGGCAGCACAAGAAGCAGCAAAGGCAAGCTGTGCCCTGCAAGTCCTGCTCAGCAGTGAGAAAAACATCCCTATGTTGTCAACATTACTCTCATATTAAATTCAAACAGCACTGTACCAGCTGCTTGGAAGAAAATTAGCTCTGTCCCAGCCAAAACCGGGACAAATTCTAGTTACTCTTTATTACCCTATATATGACATTTGGGTGCATACTATATCCAAGGTTTAGTTTCAGGATTATACCACACTGTTTTAGCAAAACTTGATTCCATTGAGAAATAACTATACTTTTCTGCTAATAGTCACACAGTTGAATATATGATTTGAAGGTGCAGCTCCTTTTTCTTTTGAAGCATGAATCCTATAAGTCATTCAACAAAAAGAGCTGACATGGATTGTTAATAAAGCTAAATATTACTACAAGAGATATTTCTGACTGAAAGGTTTTGGATTTTTTTTTAATAGATTCCCACTCTTGCATTTTATTCTGCCATTTAGACATTGGCTTTCTAGTGCACAAATTCAGACACCAAAACTCCTTTTATTCAAGTGCAGATGTGGAATGGTATACCTTACCATACTTAATGCCACCTCACTGCTTTTGCAAAGTGCACAATTAAAATTCCTACCACTGAAAAACCAGCAAGAGTTTACTTAAAAAAAATAAAGTTCACTTTCTACAGGAAAGGACATTTCTTTTAAACTTCCCTAAATCCTAGCTTTAAAACAATAAAATTTCAGCGTTCTTTTTTCTGCTCCCCTCAACTGGTATGATTAATTTCAAGCTGATTTTACTATTGCACACCTCCTGGCTGTAGTTATCCTGCACTTTATCTTTAGTAAAAAAATCTATTTTAGAGTTCAAGAATACAAAATAATCCTCCCATATTAGTACTGCCATCAAGGTGGAAGACAGGATACACCTGGAAAAACCTAGAACCAGCACTACCTGAGAATAGATCCTATTATCGATGACCTAATTGTGGCCTTCCAGTACCTGAAGGGAGCCCACAGGACAGACGGAGAGACTAATTACAGGAGCATGGAGTGACAAGGGAAAATGGCTCCAAACGGAAAGAGGGTAGGTTTAGATCATATATTATTATCATCTCTAAGGGTCACAATATCTAGAAGCCTGCAACAAAAGAGATGCTGTACAACAATGTCCAAAGAGATAAACCCTTTAACCAAAACAGAAGTTCTAACTTAAGTGAAAAAGAACAAAAAATAAAGGAGCAACAAAGAGAGTGATTACGGTGGCAGGTGACAAGAGAAGTGAACTGACTCTGTCCAGCCTTTCATGGACTAGATTTGCAATAAATACCTAACTACATGTGATGTCACTCACATTCAGAGCCGTGTCCAGCTGAGTCAAGCAGCTATCTTAGCAGAATGTGTTATTTCAAGCACTGAGCTGCAATACTGCAATTAGGCTGCCCTCACACTCGATGTAGGTATTGTGGCAATCTTCTTCACCATGATCCTATTTCCCAACTCTTCTGCAAAGAAAATGAATGATTTCTGCAAGGCTATACAGGAAACAGGGTCATAGATACAAAAAGAACGTAGCTTTGCGGTATGCCTCCTAAAATCATTCCTAGTTATGTCTAGAAATCCAAACAGTCTCATTTCAGATGCTCAGATCACATTTTTGGGAAACTATCAAAGAAAATTTACGACTACCTTTCTTCATTGTGAGCCTCTCTGCTGATCTGATGATGAATCTTTTTAAGCACCATTTTAAAAATTGCTCAGCTGCTTTTCACTGATCTAGGATACATATGGAAACATCAGTTAAAAGTAACAGACATTTTTGTGTGCCTTATTTAATAAACCTAACAAAAGCTGTTAAGTATCTTGACACAGCAAAAGGAGCTTTCTCAACAAGGTTTATTTTAGCCTGTACAATTGCAGATGAGAGGGAAGGATGATAACATCAGAGAGACAAGTTTCTTACCATCCAGACAGAGATGTGTTCACAGCACCAAGCCTGACAGAGTTCAAGAAGTGTTTGGACAATGCTCTCAGGCCCATGGTGTGACTCTTGGGGAGGGTCCTGTGCAGGGCTAGGAACTGGGCTTTGGTGATCCTTATGGGTCCCCTCCAACTCAGCATATTCTGTGATCCCTTTAAAAACTGTTTAGAAAATTCAGAATGAGCTTGTAAAGTTTGGAGAATGGCTAAGGGGAATTACCACCTTTATGTTCAGGCTGTTAAAATAATTTTTTTCTTGTGTTTTAATAAACATCAACTACAATGTCTAAAACCAGAAGAAAGTATACCACCAGTGAGGAGGTGTGGGGTCATCTTAAGTTCTTCAGCTTAAGTCAATTACCCTTGTCAGACATGAATGCCTAAAATCCCCTAATTCGCGCCCATACTTTGTATTTTGACTTTTTGGCTGCAGTAAGAGCAGCAAGTATTCATATCTTTAATAAAAGATCATTCACATTCAGAAGGAAACAGCTTCGTTTTTTCAAAGGATATGGGGAAAATGACCAAAAGCAAAGCATTTATTTAAAGAAATCATTGTGACATTTAATTTTCATACAAGTAGAACAAGTTGCAGTATCTTCTGAAACCAAGTAGGTTGGTTGCTAAGGCTGCACTGAATATAGTAGGCTTTTCCAGCTTCCCTCCAGATTTATTTTTATCAAATAACAACAACAACAAAAAAGATGGTTTGGCAATAAAATCATATCAAATAGCATATTTCTACCAGTTTCTAAGTAAAAACCCCACTGTTGTTGGGCTTTTTTTACAAAAAAGCCTTCAGTGAGCATAATTTTCATGAAAATGATCAGAAATAGATGTTCCACTTTTAAGCAGAATACACTTGCAAATGTGTTTTAAAATAAATAACAAGATGTTATTTATGTAATAAATAAAGTAACAAGATGTCAAATGGAAGAAAAAATTTAAAAGCAAACTCATTGCATTGCTTGTAGTCCTCTCTTCCTTTTTGCTATGAATAGGCAAAATGCTGTACTCTTTCCATAGCTGCTACAGTTTAAAAAAAAAAAAAAGAAATCTATGAAATGTTTACACTTTATTATGTCTATGAAATGTTACACTTTAAAATGTTGACATTTTATTCTCTTTTTGCAAATACTGTTCTATTTTTGCTTTGGATTCCTATGAAATCAGATTGAATTACGATAAGAAGTAAGATGACAGAGCTCAGTATTTCCCAGCTAATTTTATTTTGCTTAAAGCATTTGTGCTGTCAGCAGGAGCAAAATTTACTGCGACAGAAAAGCCTGGAAAAGTCAAATGTGCTCTTCTAAAATTCAACGTATCTTGCACATATAAATGAGGCCACACTTGTGAAAGCCTCACTCTTTCTACTAAAGTAGGGGTCAAACACCCATCATGTGTTGCTCCAAAAAAAAGGGGGGAAATGAAATGCCACTTGCCATCCCTTTTTTAGGTGAGAAAAAGAGAATTTAAAAAGGAAGAAAGAAGAGCCCCCTCATAAAGAGAAGTTCTTATAGTCAGCAGCCACAAATAATCTCGTTACCCTAGCAACTGCCACATCCCATGGGATTCAGTTTGCCCTCAGGCTCCACAGCACATTACAGGAATTTTCTGGGTTTTGGTCTTGAGAAATAGTTTATGTTCACACACATGCGCTCCAGAGGGTTAATACCCAAGAAAGGAATGCACTCATGTTTCTGAGTAATGTCTGTATGCTTCCTAACATTACTACTTAGTTCTGGAGCCTTGTTTGAAAGTCGTTTGCATAATTTTTTAACACTGAATTTGAGATGAAGTTAGCTTTGTGTTGATGCAGAGAAAAATAGCACTAATTGGGACCATTGAGGTAATGAGGAAACAAGAATTCAAAATAAACTATGTGGATAATATGCACCGGGTTATTGCAGAGCACAGGTGGCATGAGTGTGCCACTTGTCCCAGAAGAATTTATCTGTTTTGTGTCATTCTAGCAGATAAAGAAGTTCATAGTTGGTGGTGCACTGTTACTGCTAACACAAAGTGAGGAGTGGGAACATAATGGAAGGGGCACTGAATTTAAAATCTTAATTCATGAGACATACTAAGCCAAAATAAATAGCAAAACTGTTAATTTTCATAGTTTTGGTAGCATAGAACACTATAACTTTTGAGTTCTAACCTTTTTTTTTTAAAAAGAAGATGTACGTTAAGAAAAAAAAACCTTTTTGAATTATTACAGTCAACAAATCAGATGCTGCCTTTCATCTATAGTAATTCAGTCCAAATTTAGATTAGGACAGAATAGCCTAGGATATTATTTCACACAAGAAATGTTCTTTAATTTATAGCCGCCTCCCATCAATAGGGAAAATGTGAGACTGGAAGTAATTATTACACAAGAATTAGCCAGAATTTTGTCTTTAACGCTTTGCTGTTGCAGTAGTTTTCACAAAATAGGAACAGGGAGGTTTTGAACATGTGTGATACAGCGGCCTGCTGCCAGCCTTTTAGTATGCAGACTGCACTGCCATGTAGCAAACTCTTGGCTACATCCTGCTCGACACAAACACCAGCACAATAACTCAAAGAAAACTTTTTCAGTAAACCAGTCCATGTGCAGCCCCCTGCTCAGTCTATGATTGCAGCTTGGGACTTGAAAAAGAGAGAAAGCTTTTAATGCCAGCCAATGCCTTGCTCAGGAAAGTCTAAAATCTAAGTCTGCACTGCTGTCTAGGGAAGCCCTGGCAACCGTGAATTTTAGGGGGGTTTTTATTATAAAAAGCAATTCCTGTTTTAAATAAAACCAGAGTTTTTAATTGGAAATAAAAAGCATTTAGAAATATCTGTTTTAATATGCCTAGTGACAGTGAAATAAGAAGGCATAAATGCAAAGATGTAGCTCAGTTGAACATTCAGTTCAATTAGAAATTATGGATCTCATATGGATATACCGGATGTTATATTAAGATCAGGCTGAACACCACAGTGGTTTCTCACAGTCTAAACTCTTTCAGCCTGAGAACTGGAAACACATATGTGTTCTTAAAAGTGCACTTTCCAGACTTTCTCAGAACAATACAAGCCTTCAGTCATTCCAGACTTTATAAAAGCCTTCTCTTTTTAAAAAGAGTCATCTAACAAATTCATAGGTTTTGCTTATTCATTACATGCCGGGATAATCCAAAAACCCACACAATATTAACCTTCCAAAACCCAACCATAGACTTTGCTTTCAATTAGACGTGTAAAAAAAAGTTGATGTTTACACTTAGCAGCCAAGACACATGCAGCCTTCATGGATAGCTCCCAAAAAGAGGTGTTCATTTCTAATAAGTACAGCTGAGAGTGGCCAAATTTAGCTCAAAGTTTCCAATCATAATTACTCTTGGACTGAGAACAAGACAAATTGTGGTAGAAGATAGAAACAATCTAATAGGAAAAGAAGGAAAGAAAAGAATACAGAAATTCAATCTTCAGTAAAAGAATTTCACCAACCCAAGGTTCAAGCCAATGGAAAATACATTTCAACCCACAGACATCTTTGAAAAGCCAATCAAGAACATTATAAACCATTATGAATTATGGATCTACTTTCAACAGGGATGTTTGAATTAAGAGGTTTCATCCACTATGTGTAGCAACAATTATTAACTGCTCTCTCAAGAATATTTCCTGCATCTTCATCCATTACTAGAGTTTAAGGCAATAACTGCAAATAAAGCCTTAGGATGCTGGAAAAAATTTGAGCTGTTAAGTCTGACATGAGACAAAAGATACAGTGTAAGTAGTTTCATTTGTCACATTCCGTCATAATCTCCAAAGCAGATTACACCTGATATTAATAATATAATAGCAATTTATGAGAAAAAGTAATTTTAAAGTTTAAAAAATTTTAAATTTAAAAAACAAACATCCATGAGGGTGACAACCCTCAGTATGTGAGAACTGCCAAAATATAGCTCCTCTAGGCCATGGTATCTTATACCATTTTTATTTTGGCTTTAAGGAACACCTATGAACAAATAGGATTCCCTTTCATATTCCACTACACAAAGAAAGAAAACTTCTATTCTGGTTTTTGCCCCTGAGAGTATCCATCAAAACCCAACCAGCTTCCAAAATCTTCTTCACTTTCCAAGGTCTGCTGCTGCCTCCTGTGCATTGGCCATCTCTCCTCCAACGCTCTGGAAGTTTTCATGCTTTAATAACCTCAGGTGTACACCCTCATCAAAGGCTTTCTGAAAACTCACTGGACAGCTTTACCTGTATCCTTTCTGACTCACTCAGGGCACACACACCAAGTGTAGTCAGCTGGGATTTCCCCTCAGAGGGAAGCCACGCAGTCCCAACAGCCCACGCTTCTTATGTGTGCTGAGGTCTCTCAGGCGATGCCACACAGCCCAGGCAGCTTATTTACACTGCATTCCACAGGGTTCAACACTTGCATGGGTTTCCTTTACATCCAGCTGGCTCCTCTGCTCCCTCGTCCTCTCTGTTAGCAAGAGGATGCCAGAGATGACTTAGTCAAGCGAGTCAGAACGTGGAGTGTAACACAGACTTATCCTCCAACTGTGTTGGCTGCAGACAGGTATTTCTGCACCATCCAGCTGTGCTTTAACAGCTGTTGCTCCATCTGCAGACTTAATAAATATGTTCCTAATCAAGAGGTCAGAGGGACACCGCAAGACAGCCAAGCCTGGCATCACCTCAGCTTTGATGGGCACCACCCATGTACTCCTGTTCTGAGCACAGTAACTCCTGCGTGGCTGGAACACGTTTTTTCAGAAGGGACTTCACCCCTGTCTGAAAATGGGACAACTCCCTTAATAATCTGTTTTTGACACCAGTTGATTGATTCAGTGTTTAAGAAAGAAAAAGAAAAAAATCAATCCAATTTCCTTGGGCTGAGTTTTCATGCAGTTTTTTTCCCTCCCATTTCTAAATTAAAGGGCCTTTTAAGTACCCTCTACTTTCAATTAATTATAAATAGATCATTCTTAATTGTTTTGATAACCTGTTTTCTGATCCCTCTGGTACAAATAATTTATTGTGTGCGTGACACAAGGAATTCACTGAGTCTCTCTGTCACAATCTCATCACTGGAGCACCTCTTTGACATGTGTTCGTCCTGTCATCTCCTGCATTGTTCCCTACATGACTTCCTGCTTTTGATGCATTCAGAGAACTTTTCACTACCACCTTTTGTTTCTTTAGAAAAGCAAATTTTCAAACCATCTTACACTCCTGTTTTCAATTGAGCAGTCCATCGTATATTGTCTGCCTTGTCCTGGGTATTTAAGCAGGCTTTTAAATTCTTAATATCAGCCTCTCCCCTGTGATAGCTACCCAAAGTCTTCTAATGAGTCAGACATGGTTTTATTGCAACACTTTGTTTGTAGGTTTCTTGCTCTTTGGACTGCATCATTTTTACATAATTAAAACGTTGGATTTCTGTGGAAAAATTCTGTGAGTTACCTGGCTTCCTCGTTCCTATAACAATTATAAATTTAACTGTATTGTGAATGTTCCTGCAGAGGTATCCCAGTAATTCATCCTGAGGTAAGTCTTCAGTGTTGTGTGGGACCTAGTGCAGAAAAGTATCTTCCCATAAATTGTCCAAGAATAATTCTTTGAGAAAGCAGTTATCTACTGAGTTAAAAAAAAAAAAAAAAGAAAAGATTATCATTATATTTAGCATACATTCTAATACAGATATTTTTCTTCAGCTATAGCATGTAGTTAGGGCTCATATTAACTAATTATTAACTAATTAATATTAACTAATGCTGATCAAAGAACTAAAAAAAGGCAGCCTTTTAGTTTTCCAACTTCAGGATTAAGTTTGCGTTTGATAGTGGGCATTTAATCTTTCAGACAGTTTATAGCATCCTGATGATGTCATCTTATCTCGATGATTAAAGGCAGATTTAGTCTTCGATCAGAGAAAATATTCAGTCTCAATGGGAGCTTTAATCAGAATGATTACTTGTTGTGTAGAAACTGCCCCAGCAAACTGCACTGCTGACCTTCCCTCTGCAGGAAATTTAAACTTCTGCCACTTGATCAGTCAGGATTACCATCATTTCACACCAGATCAGGATTAAATTTGGACTTCCCAGTTCAAAGATATGAGAAAACTTCTCACTTGTGCAAGTAGAATACTGCAAATATCTATTGTTACGGGTTTGTTTTTCTAAGTTGTCTTTAAAAGATACCTAGGGTGGTTCCAATTACTGAACAAAGCCACTGTCATCTATCTTCTGATTAATCACATATACTTTTTGGGTTTGGGTTTGGGTTTTTTTTGGCAGTATATTTAAAAATTAGTATTAAGCATTAGCTGCTCTCAGACTAATGTTCCTGCCTTCTTCCTTTAGATCATTGTCAAATAAAAATAAAAATAGCATCCCCAAAATTATTTCTCCTGACATAGACAAGTCTTGAGAATATCTTTCAAACACACAAACCAAGAAAGAGTTTTTTTCCCCAGAAAACTACCCACTTGAGGCAATCTCTTCATTCCAAAGACATCTTACCTTCTGGCTGAAGTTCTAAATTAATCAAAGAGAACTCCACAGGAGATAGGAATGCAGGCAGCTGATTGGAGGTTCTACAGCAAATAGAGTGTCACAGCTTTATTTTTCCTGAAGTCTAGATCCTCCAATATTAAAACCAATTGCCGTTTTCCCATTGACTGGGACCCTAAATCATGTAAGGGAACAAGCCATCATTTATATACATTTTAAAAGATACCTCTTTTTGAGGCCAGATAGAAAAGTTACCAATTATTGCAGCAGCAATTTCAATACTGATTAAAATCTTGGATTAATCTGCACAGTTAACCATATAAAGCATATATATTAGGACAAGAGTATGTAAGAATAAGAAAGGGTTTTTTTTCTCTCAAAGTTTTTTAAAACCTAGACCTAAGACAGAAGTAGTCATATCAAGTGTATGACTGGGTTTCTGAAACTGGATGGCAGATACAAACATTCAAATACTCAAAAGGAGCTGTACCTTGAATCCTGTGTTCAATGTTGGGCCCCTCACAACAACAAAGACATTGAGGTGCTGGAGCAAATCTGGAGAAGGGAACAGAGCTGGGGAAGGGTCTGGAACACAAGTCTGATGAGGAGAGGCTGAGGGAGCCGGAGGGGCTCAGCCTGGAGAAAAGGAGGCTTAGGGGGGATCTTATCACTCTTTACAACTCCCCGAGAGAAGGCTGCATCCAGGTGGGAGGTTGGGCTCCTCTCCCAAAGAGCAAGCAACAGGACAATAGGAAACAGCCTCAAGTTGCACCAGGGGAGGTTTAGTCTGGATATTAGGGGAAATTTTTTCGTAGAAAGGGTTATCAAGCACTGGAACAGGCTGTCCAGGGAAGTGGTGTGCCGCGGCGTGNCAAGCTGATATATAGGGACTGAGGGGCGGGGAAAGGTTTCCAGCCAACAGGCTGAGGGCTAGGAGGTGGGGTAAGGGTAAAGGTCCAATGGGAGGGAAGGGAAGGAAGGATTAAGGGAAAGGGACCAATGGGGGTTCTAACCAAAATTTCCAGAGAAACATACATATATGGTTAACACAAGGTGGAGCAACAAACCACTCCCCTAATGGGAGAAACCATTTGACAGAAGTAGGGGGTTTAAGCTGTTAACATTGCCCACCAACTGGGTTGGGCATTCTGTGGTCTTTCTGCAGTGGTTTGGACCACCGCAACATCTCCCCCTTCTTTATCTTTAAAGAGAGAGTTGGTTACGACTTGCATAAGAACTCTCTTTAAGCAGCTAAACACTAATACAATCAAAAAAATAAGTAAAGCAATCCAAAGTAGAGTCTTAATAACTGAAATAGCCCAATTGAAGAGCCCAGTATTCTTGAAAAGTCCCTCAAACCACCCGCCGGCTTCCTTCTTCAGTTCTTGTAGTTGGTCCCTCATCTTCTGGAGAGTTGCGTGAATGCTTTGGCTGTTAGATGACAAATTGAGGCAGCAAAGTCCTTCAAATTCCTCACAGCCATGGCCACGTGCCAGGAGGAGGAAATCTATGGCCGCTCTGTTCTGGAGGGTAGCCCGCCTGGTGGTCTCCTCATCTTCAAGGAGCTGACTTAAAGCACTAGATGTTAGGTTTGCCTGCTTACCCATCCAGCACTCCAAATGGCCGATGTCTCCCAGGGCCTTGGCGGCTGTGATCCATGGCAGAAAAATGGATACCTCCACCTTTTTTTGTATGTGTCCAATCTGTAATTTCGCTATTGCAATTTTCCTCCAAATTTTGAGCATTTCTTTTTTGTCGTGCCAATTGATTATTCTTTCACCAATGAATAATTTGGGTCTTATTTGGAGCTAGGACGGTAAGCTGGCCTAGTGTGCATGGTCCTCCTCGAAGGCAGGAGGGGATCTCTGCCCAAACCCTGTCCCCACAGATGAAAAACACTCCCTTAGGGAGTACCCTGGGTTTGCTAGTTGAGGCGGACAATGTATTGGTGGTGTGATTGCACCAGAAAGCGGTTTGATACTCTCTTTTAGTAGGGTTCACATCCTTGGTATAGCTTTTTCTAACCCTAGCCGATTCGAGCCATTCTGAGTTAGATAATTTATACCCGAATCGGATGCATTAATTGGCCTTGGAGGACCCCAGCAGTGCCAACTCCTGGGGTTCCTCTGGTGCGCGCAGAAGGATCCTTGTCCACTGATCCCAGGAATCTACAGGGTTGCGCTGCTTACCCGCAAATGGATAGTCATTGGCCTGTAAGGGGATCCCCACCAGGCAGGTAGACAGGGGATCCTCAACTCCTGACATTGATAGGCACATATGATCCTGGCCGATGGCTTTGGCCAGGGTGACCCATACATTGGCCTTAGGCTGTGAGACCAGCCAAGAATCACCTCTCGGTATCAGCAGGAGGGTCCACGTCGCACATAGAAGCCAGGGGCAGATGAGGTACGTCTTTTTGGGCTGTCTCTCGTTGGGCCTTTTGAAAATAAAATGTTATTAGTTTAGCATCAAAGTATAAAAGGAAAGAACTGTGACCAATATTCCCTTCCCCCAAAACCTCCCCGACTCCTCCTTCCTTATTTTTAAAAGGAGTGAGTAAAAGGAGGGGGTGATAAGTTAGGGTGGGGAGGTAGGAGGGAGGGATATCTAGGGCAACACATGAGGGAAAGTTATGGGTCCGCTGGGGTATTGGGGTCATAAGGTTCAGCTCGGGGTGGAGACAATTTGTTGTTCTTGTAGTCGTCATTTCTTCATCTCCTTCGCTTCCAAGCTGAAGTTACATCCTGTTCGGTGATTTCCTCGTCCTGTTTTCGATGAGGTGTCCTTTTCTCCGGTGCGTTCTCAATGTAGGGCTTGATGTTTCTCCCAGGGATCCATCGCGGCCCTGTTGGTGTCGAGACACAGGTATATCCCCTTCCCCACATAATCAATTCATAGGGGCCCTGAACCTGGTGGGTCTCCGGATCCTTGACCAACACCAGCGGTCTTTCTTTCAATTTAGCTCTGGTCGAATTAGAGACGTGCCGGAACACGGGAGGGTCAGGCTCCTCGAACGAACTGTTCAAAAAGTTGATGGTAAAGAGGGCCTTACAGAGCCTCTCAATGGGAGAGCTGGTCTCTGCCCCTCCTTGCTGCTGGTCAAGGACTCGTTTAATATTCTGATGTGCTCTTTTTACCATGGATTGTCCTGTGGGGGAATGAGGAATGCCTGTGCTATGCTGTATGCCCCACTGTTGAAAGAAATCTCTCAACTTTTGTGAGGCATAAGCTAGGCCGTTGTCTGTTTTTATTTCTTTAGGGAACCCCAGGGTGGCAAAGGCTAGTAGGTAATGTCTGATCACGTCCTTCGCTTTCTCGCCCATATGTGCGGAAGCGAAAACCGCACCGGAGAACGTGTCAATGGACATGTGCATATATTTTAATCTCCCAAATGGGGCGAAGTGGGTTACGTCTGATTGCCAGATTTGGCAGCTTTGGAGGCCCCTGGGATTAGTTCCCATAAATCCCAGGGATGGTAATTGGAACTGCTGGCACAAAGGACAGGTGGCAACAATAGCCCTAGCCTGATCTCGTGAGAGCCGATACATTCAAATAAGAGCTGGGACATTTTGATGAAAAAATGAATGGCTCAATTTTGCCTGTGCAAATGTATCGGGGGTATTAGGCATTTGCACCGCCATTGCCGATGCGTCCGCCCTCTCATTACCTTCCGAGATAAAACCCGGGAGGTTGGTGTGTGACCTTACATGTACGACATGATAAGGTTGCTTTCGGTGGAATATATCTTCGGAACAGATATATTAATCTCAAAAGCAAGCTTTGCAATTTTGGATTGGAGACCTCCTTTAGTAAAGAGTGTTCAGCTCGGGCAGTTAGTCCGGCGACATAAGCCGAATCGGTTACCAAATTGATAGGGCAGGAATTAAACTTTTCAAAGGC
>VZRJ01012925.1:2814-36800 GCA_013397565.1 Ptilonorhynchus violaceus
GGAAGACAGTATTTTATTGTTTGTAACTCTTTGAAAAAAATTGAAAAATGCTATATTTAAATCTTGGACAGTTTAAGATGTTGCTAAGTTCTGCATAAACAGCTACATATATTTCTTCATGTACAGTTTTGGTTATTCATATATATTTTGCCTCTTTAGTATAAGACATAATGTCACTCTTTAATGTACTTTTTTTACATATTTGGTTCACTAATCATTTCTAATCTGTGTACCTCAGCTTGTACTTCTTGCTTGCTTTTTTTCTCCTTCTAAACAATGCACAAAGAGATATCCTCTATCTTCATCTAACCTGTATGCATTTGGCTGTGTGCGATAGTTTCATGCGTGTATCAGTCTGCTGACTTATTTTAAAAACTAGACAAGCTATGATTTTCCTTCACCCAAAAGGTCAGAAATAAAAGTGAGCAAACTCTGAAGAATATCTAAATGCCACTTGCTTCCCTGCTCCTTTTCAGTATTGAAATATATTTGGTTTCAAGTCACTAGGCAAGGGAAGAGTATCTGAGTATCGAGCAACTAAAATATTGAAAATGTTTTTTGGTAGTAATGTGCATTGTTTAGTTGGTACCACTCTTCTGCCCTTCTGATAAGCCTTAGGGCAAGAACGTGTCTGTCTCCTGCTCCCTGGATATCTCTACAAATTACTTGGCAGCTTGTGATCACCTAACTGTGAAGTTATGTCGTACCAATGTAGGCCTGTGTCAGGTACATGTTCAACATATTGTTCTCAACTGAAAAAGCTTTCGGCAATCAGTATGTACAAGTACATCATGGATTAGAACATTTCCATTTAATATCACTTTGAGTTATTTCTTCAGCTGTTTCTTTAGGTTTATTTTGAGGTCTGTTCTACAAATTTCTTATTGCAGCTATTCTGCCGTATTTCTTATGGTAATTGAACACAATATATGTCTTTTGGCATACAAAATATATTGCATAAAGCTGTTTGATACATCTTAAGGAAAAAAAAAGCTTGACATGATTATTGTGTAAGCAGTTCTTTTTTTAAAGTTGATGGCTAGGTATTTTAAAGCAGATCAATTAAAAAATAAGCTATTGTTGAAGAATACTGCAGAAGACTGTTTGCCTCATGTTGTCATATAGACAAAGAGTAGGTTTTACTCATTTAGAGATGATATATGCAAAACAAATATTCTGCTAAATTCTCCCATAATAGTACTGTCTGGGAAATAGTAAGTTATCTGAAAAAGTAAACAGGGATTAAAATTTTTATTTTTATTTAATTGCTTTGTCTTTAATACTTGCATATACTTTTTTTTAAAAGTAAGGATTTGGAAAGGGTAGGTGTGGGACCACGAGCCCCTTCTAGAGCTGGTGCTGCAGCGGGCTTTTGATTCGAGTGAATGTGAAGCCCTGGGACCCATACAAGGACTGAAGATGTGTGATTGCTTGGGTGACCCAAAGAGTACCATATAAGGAATGAGACTGATATATAACCCATATAAGGACTGAAGATGTGTGATTGGTTGGGTGACTGAAAGAATACCACAAGGAATGAGACGGGTGGCCAAAAGTACGTATATAAACTGCATGTTCTCTCAATAAAGTTGATTTTCCTCATCCACAGCGTAGTCCGGCTGGCTTTGCTTGCGCTGGGCAGGGTTCAGGTTAGGAATCACCGACAGGTAGGGAGGAACCTGTACAAGGAGGGAGATAAACACAAAGGCAGAAATTAAAATTGCCAGGAGAGATGAATGTGCTCAGGAAATGGACCTACACCATTGTCATGATTTTCAGTATGGTATGAATTAATGTATCAGTCTTTATTCTACTGTTTATGTATGCCAAATTAAGTTGCTATTTTTCTGCATGGTAACTGAAAAGAAGGTTTAATTTTATACATCCAACAAAAAAGTAAGAAGAAGCACTATTTCCTATATTAAAATCTATATTGTATATTTCATTATCAGAAGGAAAACAGTGAAGCAGAACCTTAAAATGATCTTTCAGATAAAATATGTTCTTTCATTTTTATGTACAGAATTTTTTTTATTGTTTACTTAAAGATATTTCTGCTGTTTCCAAATTACACATTCAGTGCTTGACCTTTCTTCATTGAAATTTTAAAATAAATTTGCTTACAATTAATCCAGTTTATGGCATACAAAAAAAAAGGATGTATTTTAGTTATTATTTACATACTTATTTTTTATTTAGTTAATTGCCTAAATTTCAGTGTTAAATATGGATGGAGATCAAAGGTTTAATGTTGAGCTAAGACAGAGAGCTTCATTTGACTGGGTTCTCATTTTAATTAATATCTTCAAAAGACTGTCTGTGGCAGTAACAAACCGCAAACAAATTGTAGACAAAACCAATTAGCTAAAATAATCTAACTTGCTAAAATAACGTCAGGTCTTGTTTTGGTTATGTTAGCAAAAGAATAATCCTAACACATGCCCTGTTGAGCATCTCTGGAGCAAGCAGAGATTTTATTTCAAGTTAATTGCAGGTTTTAAAGTTGGAGTATTTTCTAATGAATTTCTGAGAAGACAGTACAGCATCCACTTTTAAAGCATTTAATGCATTTTCTTACAATTATATGTAGAGTTTTGAAATCTGAACTATTAAAATTGCTGTGGTGCAGTTTTTCCTGTGATTCACCCTTAAAACAACAATTATCAGTAAACATCTGTGAATGAGATGTGTAATTTCAGCTGTGTTGATTTATTGAGCAACTTATGAACAGCATTATCACAACACTGTACAGAGCCATACACTGTTGAACTTGTGTTCCTGCAAAGAAAAACTCTGAGTTCTTGAGTGTCCCCTTTCTTTTGCTTCATACACTGAATTATAGATTTATGGGTAAAAGATTCTTGGAGTTTGAAAGACAGAGAATTTCTTACCATCAGGTTGGCTGGAGCTTCAACTCAGATATTTTAAGTTTTCTGAGAGTGTTCAAATCAGTAGGCTTTACAGAAAAGAGGACTATGTCTTCTAATAAATGTTGTGTGTTTGTTATACACATCTTTGACTTCAGTTCCTGCAGTTTTTGATTCAGTGAGTGCGAGAGCACTCTATAAATGCTAAGATCAGCCTCTTTCAGAGTCATTGGTCATATTAGATCTAGTGCCTATACTTATATTTGAATCCTGATCAGTTATGTTCAGTGGCTTGTAAAGACTTAAAGAGCACAGTTGCCTGTCTCAAACCCTGCCAAAGCCACAGAAAGAACTTGCCATAAGATAAGCCACCACTGCAGGAGCTTGAGAGAACCACAGAAGGGAGGAATTTGTCATAATATGTATTAACCTTCCTAGTTCTGCCTCAGAATTCTTTAGACTTATGAAGATTTGGCTAAATTTTTCAGAGATATTAACAAATGAACTCAATAGTCTTAACAAAACAAAAGAAAATGGTTGAGTCCCCTGTCCTAGACCAGAAAGAAGGACAGTCATGAACCACAAATGCGACATGGATAGAATACAAGGAATCCTTTTACTAGCTCCCAGGCAATTCTACCTGGAACCACTTGTGGAACCAAACATGTTATTGATCATTAGACGTTACATCACAAAGTGCAATTTCTCTTCCCTGAGTGACAGTACTAGGGTGGGATTCTAATGTCAGGAGTGGGTTTTTCCAAAGTGAATCAGAGACTTGTGTTCCCATTTGAACATGTCTGTTGTACTTGTAGTTAACTTGTGTCCCAATGGCTTTTAACTTTACCTGTGTTTGTAACTTTGTTAATAATAAGGGATGTGATTTTAGCTATTCAGGTCCTGGTTTATCCCATCAATTGTTACAATCTAATCACACCCCATGTATTCTTCTGATGCTTACTGTTTTATTTTTTGCACTGGTAATCGCATTGTATTGGACAATGAGTCACTTTATCTGTCTTCTTTGTCTTCTTTCTTTTTTGCTGTCTTTTCTCCTACTATCTTCTACACATGCATCAGCCCTGGTGGACAAACTGTGAACTGTGGAAAAGTCCCTGAAAGACAGTGGTTGAGCCACAGGATGGGGTAAGGACTTAAAGAGAACAGTTACTTGTCTCAAACACTGTCAAGGCCACAAAAGAAACTTGCCATAAGATAAGCCACCATAGTAGGCTTGAGATAAGCACAGAAGGGAGGAATTTTCAACAGAAAGGTGCTAATTCTGGGCCTAGAGGCAAGATCTGGTTAGCATATCCTGATGTAATCTTAATGTATCTGGACAAAAATTCCCACTATGGCAAACTGTGGGAAAGGAAGCAACTGCTCATATTCTCAGCACCCCAAGTTATTGGATAAATGGCATCTGTGACAACCAATGAACACCAAAGCACCCCCAGACTCATTTCTGAGCCTTTCACCAGAGAACTGCACATGATCTACAGCCTTAAGGCTCCCCACACCCCGTCCCCAGGAGACGTACCTGGATTTTCTAATGAACCTGAAAGTATATCAACCCATTGAACTCTTTGTTTCATGGAGCCTTCCCCACGCCTGATGGATCAAGACTGTGACCCATGGTCGTCTAAATTCCTCGTCACTGGATCCATGGGTTATCTTTCCTCTTCACTGTCTGATCTTATCCTTTCTTTCTGTTTCTTTCTTTACCTTATATACTTTCTTAAATTATATTTTCATACCTCTATATTGACATATTATTATAGATAATAATCAAAACCATAATAACTACATATCTCCTTTCCATTGCAACCAAATTGTTCTGAAATATACATGTGTATATATGTCTATACACGTCTATACACGTCTATACACACACACACACTGATCGTGCAGTGTTCTTTCACTCTAATCTTCCCCAAGGGATATATTAACAAGAAACTCAGTTACCTAACCTCAGTGGCAGGTAGTAACATGGATACATACCAGTTTTCAACTGAAATTGGCAGATAGGACTCAGCTCCAGGTACAACGAAATCCTAAGGAAGGAATTGACTCCAAGGCAGTGATATTCAGAATAAACTGTCTGATCAATAAACAGATCAAGTGCCGGATAAAAGGAAGTCGCCACTACCATCTTTTCTGAAAGACACTTTTCCTGTTCATCAGGGACATAAAGTCGTATAAGAAGTTGATTCCTGGAAGTGAGAAAAGCATAGGAACATCTGATATAAGAAGGAATTTTATCAGCAGAAAATGTGATGCTAGGGACAAATAAGAGAGAGTAATGAGAGCACTATATGCCTAACTGGTTGAACTTTGTAGCTTTCATTCTCTTTTGAGACATCTAAAAGACAGACACCTTTTTTCAGACAACAGACCACTGACTGTGACTGAAATAAAGATAATGATATCCAGCTCTCAAGTGGAGGTTTTGAGGTAGTTTCATATCCACATTTCTTGGAGCAGAATGTAAAACACAAAGCCATAGGATGTTATGAACAGAGATGATCAGAATACTTTGTGATGAAGTTGCTGGTTTTTTGCAAGGATTTAATAGTAGAGAGGAAGGGAAAAAACATTGCGCAGCCTCATTTCAGAACATCCTTGAACTACAGACCTGAATAATTGTCTAATATCAAACATACAGCACAGAATAAAATTAAGAGCAATTTCTTTTAGACAGATTGTCTTGTTTTAGGAATGGTATTCTCCAATTTAGTACTCCTACTAAAATCGTGCACCACTCCCCCTTCCCCCTCCAAGTGGAGGCACAAAAGGCAAAGATCATGGGTTAAGATAAGAACAATTTACTGGAAACTGCAGCGAGAGAAGAAAATGAACAGTAACAGCAACAATATTAATAACAAAAGTTATAAGAAACAATTTACATGGAAAAATAAACCCAACGACAGACAATACCAGATGGCTCCCTTCACCACATTTTCTCAACTGCACAGAGACCCTTCTCCCCAGAACAGAGACTCTTTCCCCCGCCCCCAGCAATGATGTAAGGTGGCATAGAATAATCTCTGGGTCCTAACCATGCCCCCTCCTGACTACTGTAAATATTAACCCTGTCCTGCAAGCAGGACATTATTCTAAGTTTTAAGAACGGTCTTCCTGGAAAATCTAAATTACTAGATTTTATTATTACATAATCCCTATTAAAGTTTTATTTTTTTTAGTTTTATTAAAAAATAAGATTAAATGCTGGTTTAAAAAAGCTGTATTATCATATATAAAGTTATCAGCATAGTCTCTGAAAAGTGTTTTTCTTTTAACATTTATTTCTGTGGTGAAGATATTTTTCATATTCTGAAAAAAAAATGTTATTCTGACATTTTTTAAAGTATAAAGACTGAATATTGAAATCATCAGACTCTTAGTGCTACTGAATTTGCTTATTTTCAAGTCAGAGCTACACCTATTTGTCCTGCTGAATGGATTCATAAGTCTGTTTCTACTAACTGTAAAGATTATTTCACAGGGTAACATTCTGCAGCTGCTATCTTGATATCCATTTTTATATTGCTGTAGCCCATCGGCACCTCATATTGCTATGCTACTATTATTTTTTTTCTGTAATAATTCAAAATGACATAATAGAAAAAGTAATTATAGGCATGAGAGCTATTTTATTCTACTTTTTCTAGTACAGACATTTTCCCCTGTGTACACAACTGTAGTAATTAGTTCTGGTTTGTTTTCTGCCTCCTCTGGGAGTTAGCAGGAATTTGGCCATAACTAATAAGTGCATGATTAGTTTAGAACCTTTTAAACCATACACTCCTTTCTACTGACAATCCTAATAATATTTCTAGAGGCTCCACTGGGATTCTGAGTGCTGTAATCATGTTAATATAATCACAAATTACATTCTAGTAATCCAGCATTTATTAAAGAGGATTCCCATTAGAAGAATAAATGCAGCTAGTCTCATACTTGGCTGATTTCAAGAAAAAGTAAGTTACTTGCTTGAAGTCTCCAGCTCTTTCCAGTGGCTCACAAGCATTTTCATACAAATGTGAGATTTACTTAATCCAGCCAACACACACTGAATTCAAATGTAATTCCCATTTCCATGATCATATAATACTTACTGGTAAAGAATTAGTAATTTGGGGGAATAATTAAGTAAAGGTCTGATTTGATGAGGTCATTCTCAGATCTGACTCTTTCAAGTGAGAAAGAAATGTTTCATGTATCATTGCTGCCGTATGTCAGCATTCAGAAGATGTAGCTTAGACCAGGAACCTTCATTCTCTTAGTTGCAGAAAAATACAATTAACTAATGTCCTTGCACTAAAAGGAATGTAGAATGGAAAAATGAATACTGGTCACTTTACAGACTGGACATGAAGAAAAGCTAAGTGACTTACACAACGTCAAGCAATAAGACTAGAGCAGGAATAGAAGACCACTTAACAACAAAATAATTTAATGTGTTTTCTGAGAGCAAAAACAATTTTAACAAGGTATATGGTTAGATAGTCATATTGTGCAAATAATACCACTTAGGTATTATTATTAACTTGAGTACTAGTAACTTGTGTAATATAGCTCATATCAGCTGGTGGATTGATGGCTTTGATTAACCAATAAATCAACAAAAATATTTTGAATAAATATTTTTTTAAAATCTGGATTTGATTTTATTTAAAAAATGAGATGCAGTGAGAACAATCATGCGAACAGGCCTGGTCAGGATAGATTTATGAAAGGCAGGTGAAAAGTCTGGAGCACAGGTCTTATGACAAGCAGCTGGGGGAACTGAAGTTGTTTAGCCTGGAGAAAAGGACTCTCAGGGGAGACCTCATTGCTCTCTACAACTACCTGAAAGGAGGTTAAAATGAGTGGAGAGTTGGTCTCTTATCCCAAGTAACAAGGCATAGGACAAGAGGAAATGGCCTCAAGTTGCACCAAGAAGGTTTAGATGAATATTAGGGAACATTTCTCCACCAAAAGTGTTGCCAAGCATTGAAACAGGCTGACTGGGGAAGTGATTGAGTCACCATTCCTGGAGGTATTTTAAAGACATGTAGATGTGGCACTTAGGGACATGGTTCAGTGGTGGACTTGTTAGCTTTACAGTTGGACTCTATGGTCTTAGAGGTTTTTCCAACCTATATGAAAATGATTCCTAATGAAAACGAGATGAGGATTTTGCCGAGTAAAAAGTTGAATAACTTGTAAAAGTATTAGTAATATTTTACAGAAAATATTTTCAGTCTAAATGTAGAAATGTTTTGAAATTATCTTGATTAGATGTGCAAAGTAATGCTTAATTCCTTTTGTACTACCATAGTGCAGTACTATTACACTATACACTACACTTAATGAGCTATTAGATCAGTCTTACTGAAGAGGCTAATGTCATCATAATACAGAACATAATCGTGTTGCTATGTCTTTTTTGGCACATGATCTAAGAAAGCTTGACTTCAATTGTAGAATATATTGCTTTTTTGTTCTAGGATTCCTTTCAACCCTTTCTTCTATTTTTTTTTTTTTATTCCTCCTGCCCTGTGGAAGCGCAAACAATCAAGAATATGACAGCCGGGGGGGTCATGTTCCATGAGCTAGGCTGACTTGGCAACTAGTGAAAAGGAGACGTGTCCTCCAGAGTTCAAGCAGAGCCAAGACATTCCTGAGTCCTGCCCTGGCAGATGCTTTTACCATGGGAGAGCACTGTGCCTTTTTATAATAGGGTACTGGGGAATCATTCTGATTAAAATGAAATTACCTTTTCTTTCTCTTTCCTCATAATTGATCCAATTACTGGATTTAGAGTGTTGAAAAGAACTCTGAATATTTAAGGCAGACATAGACTAATTCTAAGGAAAATGTGCTTATCTGGAAAGAGCTTGTATTGCCTCATCAGTTCAGAGTATTGGTATCAGTTCTTCTTCAACTACTGCACCACAAAGGTGAAGGAAATCATATAATTATTCCTTCTTAAACAAAGTTTAAAGGATTTCTGAAATTCATCACCTTATTACCATATCTTCTGTGACAATGGAAGAATACTGACATGAAAGACATGAAAGCACCTTTTTTTTGCTTAGGAAAGATAAGCCAGGTATGTGCCACAAAACAGCAAATTACTTGTCCCAGTAATGATGAGTTTTTTTCTAGTAATGATTTTTTTTTTTTTGCTGATAGTTACAGAACTACTTGAATACTCATATAAGAAGAATTCCCTTAATCATTCCCAAAAAGAAATTTCCAGTAGAGCAGGAAGGGAAATCATGCTCATGTCAGAACAATTAACAGGAGGACAAAATCCCTATCCTCCACTCCCTGTCATGTCTATTTACACACAAAGTATTCCTGCTGCCTCAAATTAGGTTAAAAAAAAATCACTTCCTCATTTTTGTAGCTTTGATCACCAGGAGAAATGGACTTGATGCTAAGCAGTGACCTGGTAAGATTTTCCTGCTAGTTATTTTTCAGCTACTTGTGAAATTACTTCTTAGCTGAGAGAAAACAATGTACTGTTCCAGCACTGGGCTGTGCCTAACTGATATAACTAAGTCACATTTATCTACTTAGACTGTGATTTGGCTTTAGGCTTTGCCACTTCTCTTGAGAGTGGATATTCATCTATCTGTTAAAACACTTGCAGTTTAGCTGCAGGTCTGATTTCCATTCTTCAGTGATATTTCCAGATTTCACAGATCTATTTGATACATATAAGCTGTAAGATTTCACTGAGTCATCTGCAAGGCTATTTCATACACATTTCCTCCAGGATCTCTCATAAACAGATGTGTGTTAAATTGCTCAGTACTAATATTGTCTATCCATTACACATAAAGGCCTCAGGAAATTAGAAACAAAATACAGATGAGCAAAACCAATGTTTCTGAATTTTTTTTCCTGAGTGGACACCAGCTTTTTAAAAGAAATTCTTGAACAGCCTTGTTTGTTTTAAGTAATCACAGTAATGGTCCTGTAAAGCATCATTCATAAATATTCATTTCTCACCATTTCCTCAGAAGGTATTTTTACTTCACTTCTTATTTTCCAGTCTTCAGTGATGCCTTTAGAATTACTGAGGGTATAGATACCCACTCTCTGGTATAGGGTATAGGTACCCACTCTCTGGTATAGGTACCAGAAATTTAAAATAGCGTTGTTATCATTAACTTCCGTAAAATTAGAAATTTGTGCAAGGAGAAAATACCAATGAAACTTTTTTTTTCATGCAATACTGATTATTCTTAAATACTCCAAATAAGTGAGTGTTATGAATGGGATAAGTGTTTAAACCAGGCTTTTGTCCCTGCTCAGATTTGTGGAGGAAAGCAGTCCTTACTAAGGTGGCCTGCACCTTAGCACAAAGTAAAATCACTTTTGTTTGCAGGTTCTTAATGATGGCCAATCAGGTCTATTACAAATGGATTATTTATTTAATAGACACCAAAACAACAGACATAAGATTCTAAACAAACTATGTACTACACAAGGTAGACAAGAGAGGTAACATTAGTAAGACACTGTTCCACCGTAAGTAATATGCTGACCACACAAATTACTAACTACAGAGGATAACAAGAAATATCACTAGTGAGTTACAATATAAATATACAGTGCACGATATACATACCAATACTATGGCTAGCCAAGGAATAATACAATTTAGAAGCCTATATGACTTACCAGACTGAATTACTATGGTGTGGTGTGCTGAGGCTCCTTTCACTCAGCTTCTAGAAGAGAAGTACTCAAACTGGCATCCCAGCTTGAGGGGTTTTCCCTCTTGCACACTTTGGGGTGCCTAGAAGGTTTTTTCCAACTTGTGAGAGCTACAGTGGATCTTTTGTAGTTTGTAAAGTTTTAGTGTCTGTGAGTCACAAAATCTCTGCATAATCCCTTTCACAGCAGCTGTTTATTGTCAGCTAATTATGTCAATATTCAGGCGTCGGAGTGTCTCACACGGCTCGGCTAGAAAGGGGAGATTCCCTGATTTATGCAAACAGCAGATAACCTTCTTCACCTGAGGAGGAAGGGGGAAGGAGGGCTATGAACTGCCTCACCACACTGAGGAACTGGATAACTGTTGCTATCCCTGTTGTTAATATTACTGTTTCTATTCTTTTACTGTTTTGAGAGTTCTTTGCTCAGAGTTTGGAGTGAGACACAGGAGGCGCTGAGATGTTCTTCTAATCAGGTTGTTTATTAAGTTCTTATCTATGGCATAGCAGCACAGAGTGTTCTCTAAGTTAAGAAGGTGGAAAATGGCCTTGAGTTGTGAGTTCCAAGGCTATTTAAAGTCCAATCTATCCAATTATGAGTTGCCAACTAACATGTTTTTACTTATAACCCAGTAGCTATTCATTTATCGTCATTAAAAGGCATTGTGGGCCTTTTTGAGCCAATGCCAAACTATCCAGATTTGTGAAGAAGAAGGAAGAAAGAAGAAGTAAAAACCCACACCCCAAATCCTCCATCTTGTTACTAATACATTACTAATAACTCATAAACCTAATTTTCTACATCTCCACATATTTCACCCAGTGATATAACAAATTGCTTTTTAATTACAACACTGAAAGATTGAAATTTATCTAAACCCAGAGTTCCAACACCCTGTTCCCTACTGTCAACTGATTTAAGACATCTAACCTCAAAACTATTTTCAGAAACTTTTGTCCTGAATGTTTCCTCCTTGCCTGGTTCTTCTTCCCTATAGATTTACAAACTGTTGGAAAACAATGGACAATAAAACAACTATATATATGTATTTGTTTTGAACATGGGCTAATAATTGCTTTTAGACCGAAGAAAACCCCTCATGTCCACTGCATAAAATATTTTGGTCTGCTCATTGTAAATGAAAATGGAAAACCTCCATTCTGATAACCCTAAAAACATCTCAAAACTTGCCCATAAACAAAGAAACAAACAGAAAAAACCCATAACCCATTGAAAGAAATCCTTTCTGGAACAATTATTTCAGCTGAAATCAGAATTAAAAGCCATGTTTCTGTGCTTTTTGCACTTTTGTGTCAATCCAGTAGATACAAGAAGATGGTATAAAATCTAATTCTGAACATCTTAATAATAATACTGTTTCTATTTCTTCTTTTGCTGTTTCAAGAGTTCTTTGCTCAGAGTTTGGAGTGAGACGCAGGAGGTGCTGAGATGTTCTTCTAATTAGGTTGTTTATTAAGTTCTTATCTATGGCATAGCAGCACAGAGTGTTCTCTAAGTTAAGAAGGTGGAAAATGGCCTTGAGTTGTAATTTCCAAGGCTATTTAAAGTCCAATCTATCCAATTATGAACTGCCAACTAACATGTTTTTACTTATAATCCAGTAACCATTCATTTATCATCCACTTTGCGGGTTTTCTTGAACCAATACCAAACTATCCAGATTTGTGAAGAAGGAGGAAGAAAGAAAAAGTAAAAATCCACACCCAAAATCCCCCATTTTGTTACTAATACATTACTAATAACTCATAAACCTAATTTTTTACATCTCCACATATTCCACCCCGTGACATAACAAATTGCTTTTTAATTACAACACTGAAAGATTGAAATTTATCTAAACGCAGGGTTCCAACACATCTGATTTTGAAATAAACTTTTTTCTTATAATAAAATCATTTGCTTCATGTTCGCTAACTTCACTTGCTCATTTTGCCCCAATGAATGTCAAGATTTTTCAGTCCAGATATATAGACAAGAAATATGTACCAAACATGTTCTAAAGAGCTGTAGCAACCATGAGCTTTCTGATCCTTCTTTATACAGCAGTACATTAAAGAAACATTTGAAAAAAAAATTAATCAAACCAAAAACCTAAACCCTAAACACTAAAATGCTAGGACCTTTTTCTTTCACAGGGAATGATTTGTGGTTTGCATACACCATTTGTAGTTTCTGAGGTTTTCAGTGTACATAGTGAAGCATTTGTTTCTCAAGTGGCTACATAGTAGAGGCAGACAGAATGCACAGAACTACTCTCCCTGTAGCTGACAGTTAGGTTCAGCTCAATTTCCTTTGTTTACAATATTTTGCAGAGCAGTGTGTTTTTCTAATTAATGGTAGTGCCAGCAAAAACAGCAAAGTGATTTCCAGCATTTTGCCAAGGTATGTCAAAGATGGTCTATAAGATCTCTTCCTCGTATTTTAAATATGGGACACTTTGGGATGAACTGCATATTTTTATAGATGATGCAGTATGTTTATGGCAGTGACAAATTTGTACCTGTTCTGAGAAGCTGAGATAATGCTGTGCTCTAGACTAAGGTAAAAAAATTGCATTGCACACATCCCATCTGATTGATATTCAAGTCTGCATGAAGCAATGAAGACACCACCAAATCTTGTATCCTAAGGTTTTAAAATGAATGTAATCATATCTGGTTTTTAGAAAGATAGACAATTTTTTAAAAAGACAATAATTCAGTCTTCAGATTTGGCACTTTATTTGAAAAGAAAATATGCAAAAACACACTTCAATATTTCTCTTCAATCTAATTAAATCTGATGAAAGACACATATCTAAACTCTCTCTGAGATCTTCTTGTCAGATACCAAGCCACCTTTTTTTTTTTTGTCTCATGAAGTAAAATCATAATCTCAAAATACAACTTTTTTTCTGGGTAATTGGACCCATCACTGTACAATGTCTGAAATTTTACATGTATAAGTACAATGTTGGCAAACTCATTAATTTCTAGAAGGAAGCCAAGCCATCAAAAAAATGGATTTATCTAAATGCTCAATAATATGCTCAGGAAGAGTTGATCATATAACTTAAGTAAGTAAGCAAACTTGTGGAAGACTGGGATCACCTGATAATGAGATAAAACATGACTAGCTATAAAATCTAATTCCTGTAATACTATATGAATCATAGATGATGAAGTAAATACCTGATTCTCCACTATGGCAATGAAAGTATATTGACCAAATAGTCTCCATCCATTACTAATCAAAAATCTATCTTGTACGGACACCAATTGATGTCGTTGCTTGAACACAGCTGACCCAAACACAAAGACCTATTGCACTGACTTTAATTAAACTGAAACCTTAGAATTAATCCCTCAGGAATCTGATGCAGAGTTCCAATGTGAAAAAGTTTCACAGATGACAGGCTTGCTTCACCTCTGATTATAAATGCTGACAATTAATTGCTATGACAACCACTTCTGGGAGTATTGTTTGCTGTGATGATAAACACAAATGCTTGATGAATTATGTATGAAAAGCATCTTATAGACTGCTCTGGACCTGCTCCTACAGATGAAGTTACAACACTTAGAGCTTAGTGATACATAAGTGAGGAAGGAACCTCTACTCAACTGGAGAACAGATAAGGAAGTCACTTAAATGAAATCTGCTAGCTTCTCATGTGAATATTTCCAACCTATAAAAAGGCACAGAAAGATTTGCTTAAACCATGCTTAGTCTCTAGGTTAGAGAGGCATAACAGAACTGTACTTGAATAGCCTTCAGTACAAGTCCATATAGTATCATGAACTGCAGCTGGGATAATGCTAATATCATGAAGCACAGCAGATGTTAATGATCATACAGTTCTATATATCTCTTTGCCAATAAACTAATTATACTGGAACCCTACCTGAGATGTCATTTAAATCAGGATTTTGTCATTATATCAGAATTACATTGATCCATTGTGGAAGCCACATACATGGAAAATATTCATCGCTTTCAACAACAAGCTGTCAAGTTTATGCTAGATACTACCGCTTTCAGATTTCTAAGCATCTTTATACATGTGCAAAACTTAGGTCTTAGAGCAGTATCAAAGATGGAAATTATTAAGAAAGATTAATATAAAAGTTCCCCTGGAATACCCGATTTTTCCCAAGTTCTCCTTGAATGCCCTTTAGACAGCCAGCATGGCTTAACCAAGGACCAAATCTTGCCTGACCACCTAGAGGGCTTCTGTGAGAGTGACTACATCAGTGAACAAGGAAAGAGATACAAATGTCATCTATCTGGACCTCTGAAAAGCCTTTGATGTTCCCCACAGGATCCTCTATTCTAAATTAGAAAGAGATGGATTTGTTGGGAGGATCAGTTCAATGTCCAGAAAGACATCAGTGACAAGTGGTGTCCCCCGTTGTAGTGGGACCAATACTGTCTAATATATTCGTCAAGGACATAGACAGTGACATCAAATTCCCCCTCAGCAAGTTTGCAGACAATACTAAACTGACTGTTGCAGGTGACAAACCTGAAGGACAGGGCCATCCAGAGGGCCCATGTAAACCTCACGAGGTTCAACAACACCAAGTGCAAGGTCTTGCACTTGGGTTGGGGCAACCTCTGGTATCAATACAGGCTGGGGGATGAAGGGATTTACTAGTTCAAAGAAATATCTTGAAGTTGCGCCTGTGAAGGTTTAGACTGGGTATTAGGAAACATTTCTTCATGGAAAGGGTTGCCAAGCATTGGAACAGGCTGCTTAGGGCAGTGGTTGAGTCACCAACACAGGAGGTATTTAAAAGACACGTAGATGTGGCAGTTGAGGACACAGTTTAGTGGTGGATTTGGCAGTGCTTGGTTTATGATTAGACTCAATAATCTAAAAGGTCTTTTCCAACTCAAACTATTCAGTGATTCTACTGCCAGGCACCTTTCTCTTAAGGTCCATGAACTTTCAAATTTAGAAAAATGTATTCTCTCTTTTGTATGGATGATACTTGGAAACAATTTCTTTCCATTACCATATTATTTTACTTTAGTGTATTTGCTAGTACTTGTCCTCATCCATATTGCCTTTACTAGTCTGGCAACTAATTGAAGCACAATGTATCCTCACAACTTAATTAGGATTAAGAAATTGGAAGATATCAATAATTTTTCTCCAAAATCTTCTATCCAAGTGTTGCTGAAAAGTAACATTGTACCTTTTCTAGTGACATTCTTTTCGTTAAGTATGTCCTCAGGGCCAGATCAAAACAGATATCTGCAAGGAGTCACAAAACAAAATCAAAAGCCTGTCTCCAGCTCTTTCTGTTAAAATGTTTTTATACATCTCTCAGTGGCCTATTTTTCTCATTCTCAGTGCTGTTTTCACACTTAACTGACACCTTGGTGCTGTTTTAATATTGCTAAAGTGTATGAAAGAGTGCATATAGTAGCTAAGGAAACGTTCTCTATGGATTTCAAGACACTCTTCATCTAAGTGGAGCAGCTGGTAAAATAGAGTAGGGAAAAAGGCAAAAGAGAAGGAATGTTTCTAATGTTTCAGCCATTAGAAGATGTATCCCATTGAAGCCTTCTAGTCCCAGCTACAACAACACATTAAATTAATATAAGGCTCTGGTCCTGATTCTTGACTACCTAATATATTAGCTGAACATATTCTAGGTATTCCTGAGACACATTCTCTTCATTAACAAATCCTTCTTGTACTACAGAACCAACATAAAGTATTCTGCAAAATTTTTGTCTTTAACCAATGCAATTGAGATTATTTGCTTTTGACCAATATTTTCACATCTATGGCAGCATCAGGGCACACACACATTTGCTTCACTCAAGAGAGTGTGGCTAGAGAAACATTTTTTGCCAGGTTTAAGAAGCAAATAAAAAGTTTGGCTTTGCAACAGGATGGCATTTGGGCTATGCTTCCAGACATGGGGCATATTTAAATGAATTTATGACATGCAAACTTCCTAGTTGTGGTTTACTTTTTCTGTTAGTTGTCTTTCTCATTGTAAAGTTTCTCCATTGTAGTATCAAAACCTCATAATACTTAGCCCTAACTTGCATTAAAAAAATTCCTTGGAGAGCATCAAAGAGAGGCAGATTGTAGGTTGGTTTTGATAGCAGAAACATTCACAATCCCAAAAATAATCCCAAGGTTTTGAATTAATTACTGGTGTGATCATGATAAAAGAGGAAATGCAATAATATTATTTCTCAGCTTCATCTCACACTGTTTGTCTGGACCATGAATGTGTCTAAAAACAACCAAAGATCATGAGAATGTCTTTCTGTAAAGTAACTGAAACACAGTTTTAGGATGCTTCTTCCAGTATGTCTGAAGTAAGAAACCTTGATGGTAGGGTGGTATATCATATTTCATTTTCGTGCATTTGAAAAATCAGCAAATTGAAATTCCTGGTAGATTCTAGACAACATGAATGCACAAAAGTATGGAAAATTAAAGTTCTATTACTATTTCAACAAAGTCAAATTGCTCCAGTAAAATGCAGTTTGAGTAAGCTTTTCTCTTTTCTTCAAAAATTGAAATCAGACGTTTTATTGTTATAAATAGTTATACATAGTTTGAAATCAAACTTTTTATAGTTATAATACTTCATACAGCAACTTGTAGTCTGTACATAGTCTGTACCATGAACTTAGCTACAGTCCACTTTAGACATATCTGAGATTCAGTAGAGTTTAATAGCTCTTTCCTTTTTTCATGTTTTCCTGTATCTTACACCTAAAAATGATAGATGAGCTGTGCCCAGTTCTTTTCACATTAACACTTACATAACTTCTTGTGAAAGGTTTTGTGAAAGCACTTTGGGCAATGAGGAAGAATTTATGCTTACATTCAAGTAAGTATCAAAATTGTTTGTTAGCCAAGGCACATAGCTTCCTTAGGATATTCTTAACAACAGAGTCCTAAATTGATGGTTTTGGGAAACATTTCAATTCCCCAGTTCAAACTGGAGATTTTAAAGTTTGAAACAAGCTATTAGTAATTTAGTAGTATGAAAATACTTTACAAACACCCACCCACCTTTACACAAGCCTCTTTTCCCTTCAAAAAGCCTGTCTACACAGACCATTTGTCAAAGTAAGGATGGAGCTTCTAAATGTGAGCACTAAATAGAATTCTTTACTCCTGCAAAATTTCTGTCATTCTGGATTTATGGATTTCTCTATAATTCATTCGAGTTAAAAGTAATGGAATTAGATCTAGTTTCTATGTTAGAAAACTAACACATGTACAACATCTTAAGTATAAAAAAAAAAGGTTGTGAAAAAATAAGGAGTTGTAAAACTTGTTTTTAATCTTGGCAGTGAATTCAGAGCAAGTAGCTTCCTGTAGAAGAACTAATAGGAGTTCCTAGCTCTAGAACTTAGAGCTTGCTTTCTGAAGGCTTTTAGATAATTCTCCAAAATATTTAGAATAGGATAGAATAGAATAGAATAGAATAGAATAGAATAGAATAGAATAGAATAGAATAGAATAGAATAGCTCAGTTGGAAGGGACTTAACCTAGTCCTGACTAAAGATTAAAGCATATTATTAAGGGCATTGTACAATTGTCTCCTATACACTGACAAGTTTGGGATATCAACCACTCTCTAAGAAGCCTGTTCCAGTGTTTGACCACTCTCTCAATAAACAAATTTTTCCTAATGTCCAGCCTGAACCTTCTGTGATGCAGTTTAAAATGATTCTGATACATCCTATCAATGGATACCAGGGCAAAGAGATTAGCACCTCCCTCTCCTCTTCCCCTTCTCAGGAAGATGTAAAGAGCAATGAGGTCACCACTCTACCTTCTTTTGCTGTGTGAAAAAAATTATTGTCTTCATGCCTATTATCTTATTGTCTTAGTGTTGTTGGTTATCACATCATCAAAATAATTATGTCAAGTCAGAGTGAAGATTTTTTTAGACCAGTACTCTTTAGTAGCTAGTAATGGATGTTTAAAGAGAGTGTGCAAGAAACAGGGCGTATATAATGTGATGCTTTTGCTACCATATATTTGTAAAATATAAGATCTGGAAGGAAATTCTGATCCAGATGTTTTTGTTGTGTTATTCTGATTAATTAGTCTCATCCTTTTTGGAACTCATCTGTACTTCTAGGCTCAATAATAGTCCATGAAAATTCCCTTGTCATGCACAAATAGTATTTTGTTTCATTTTGTTTGTTTTAACACAGTTCACTTTTAAACTTGTGAGAAATAGCAACTGGTCATTCCCTCCTTTCTCTATTGTCTCTATTGTCTGTGCGTCTGTAAATCTTTGTCATATCTCTCCTGTGTCATCAACCCTGTCACATTTTTAGAGGAACATATCCTAATTCCTCTGAGACATTTCACCAATTTGCTTTCCCTGTCGGATCCTAACACAACAGCAGTCCCTGGCTCTTCTGTCTTTTTCAAATCTCCACCTCTTCCCCCTGATATATTTAGCTTAAAGGTCTCCATCTAAGTCTGGCCAGCTGTTGGTGAAGACTCTCTTGCCCCACTTGGTCAGGCGAATTCCACCTTCTCCCAATAGAACACCTTCTCAAGCATAGATCCGTCATCATAGACACGAAAACCTTGAGTATGGCACCCATCACGCAGCCAGGCATTCTGTTCAATTAATCTCCTTCCTAAATCTCTTCCTCTGACTGGAAGGATAGAGGAGAACATCACCAATGCACCAGATCTTTTTAACATTGGTTCAAGGGACATATATAGTGGGTTTTGATGGTTCTTGGTTGCCTCGTCACAGTATCATTGGACCCAACACAGAATAATAGGACAGCCTCAGCAGCCTATCAGTGGCATCATGAAGGTGAGCTCCTAGTTGGCAGAAAAGATCTCAAGAGAAATTGTGTACATGGCAAGTGGGTCTTTTGGTCCGTCTTTATAAGGAATATCTGATTACTAATACTTTATGGGCTTTTCTGGTGGCACTGGTTTTTATGCAGGTTGAAAGATGGACCAACTTTGCGTGACTGGCTTCTCCCAGATCCTGCCTGTTACTCACATGCTTAACTATCACTATCCACATTCTATTTCTGTGACTTTTTTCACCAATAGATCAGTATTGTGAAATCTTTCTGGATGTTCTTATAGGGAGCTTTAGATCTGAAAATGAAATCTTCATTCATGTGTCTTCTAATTTCATTTCTATTTTTAGAACGAGTTCGTTTCAAATGGAAATTGCTGTTCTATAATTCTCCAGAAAACATCAGGAAATCTTTATGAACCCTCATTCTTTCGCCACACACTATTCTTCTGATTTTGGAGCTAATTTAAAGGGTATTTTGTGCGTTATACTTTGTAGTTCAGTGAGCATTTTGTAGTTCCTGTAGCATTTTTTTCAGTGAATATATTCAAGTGGTGACACATTACTATTATTTGAATTAGTAGCTTTGAATACCTTCTATTGAAACTTCTATCTGAGGCAATTCCTCAGGTTTCTTCTCCTTTCTCTGCTGCAGAAACTCCTTACATTTCCCTGTAGTAAACACTGAAATTATCTTCCTTGAGTATGGTTTTTGTTATTTATGCTACTTTTTCATCTTAACTGTGCACTGGGTTAGTGCTAGCTTGTAGAAAGCTGTTTGCTTGTTATAAGTTGAAACATTTTATTATTAGTTTTAATGCCTTGAGCATTTGCTTCTCAAAATCTCTAAAAGGTTCTTTTCTATTCTACTCATTTTGATATGGTTTCTACTTTTGAAAGGTACCTTTTATCCACTAATAGCCCCTTGTAGGCTTCTCTCTAATCATACTGAGGAATTGGTTCCTTCTTTATGTGGTTTTTTCAAAGGCCATTTTAAATGGCAATCTACATTTACCCTGAGCTTCTAATATTGCATCCTTCTGCAAGGATGCAATGAATAAGCATTTTATTCTTTCTGGTGAGCAGTGTAATCTTTTTTTTAAATGCACCTCTTCATCTTCAAAGCTCAAAAATAGAAATTTTTGCCTTCCAAGCTACAAGAAACCTGGGTTTACGTACTTTTTTTTTTCCTAATGTGAGGTCGCTTTTATATTCTAACATGTTGAACTAGCACTTTTCAGGATTAAATGAGATATTTTTTCCTATGTGAGCTTTCCAAGTAATTGCTCCAAGAAGCAATGAGTGATAGCTTTAAAATACTTAATCTTCATCATGTGCTGATGTGTAGTTTTTCTGACCTGTATAGTGTCAGTTTACAGTTATTACTTTGTTTTAGGTGTTGGCAGATTGTCTGGTCTCCTGTAGTGTTTCATGGTCCTTGTACTAATTATTCACCCATGCCATGTCCCTCTATACACTGGAACTAGATCAGACATATGTAGAGTGGAACAGTGGATTTACTGTCCTGTTCCAAACTGCTGTATTCAGATACAGATCTGCTTGAAAAGGACTATCAAACAGCACAAATCACACGATTCTCTACTCTTTATATTCTCTTTTTCTTCCCTTTCTTTTCTCTGATTCTTACCCCTTTACCACTCCCATGGCCTACCAAATAAACTCTTTCAATTACTTTTTATTTTTTCCATTAGTTCCAGCTTTGCTACATATGTACCCAAATTTGATATTTCTGATACTGCTAAGTGGGTGACCGTGGCAGTGCATAGCAATACTGTTGTGGAAAGCAAAACCCACAAATACAGGGATATTGCTTCCCATGGAATTGGAATTAAATTATAGAAATGATCAAGTAGACACTGAAGCTTGGCAGGAGGAATGCAAAAGGCTGTTTGTGTAAGAGACCTTAGTCACAGGTGTCATGAGACGGTTTTAAGAGGTTTTAGTTGCATCATTCTGTCTCAAGGACTGATCAAGTATTTTCCTTATTATTTTTACTCTTCCTTGCATTTTTCTAATTCAGCTAATGCCTTCTCATCTATAATATATTGTCTCCCAGAGAATTTTTAAAGAAGATAAATATAACATCTTGGATGTATTTGATATGTGTATCTGGTTCACTTTGGTTCTATATTTTCTTGTATTCCTTTTGTTTAAACAGTGATGTGCAAAAAGGTAAACACTACACTTGTAAGTGAAACCAAGAATTTATTATTATTTTTTTAAAAATATGTACTATTGTAATCAAAATATAACAGACAGTTACTACTATTAACCCAGTTACAATGATGCTAACACTCTCTATCAAAATTATCAATTCTACATAAATTTTATTAATAATACTAAAGTTGCAAGTTCTTATACAAAAATATCTCTAATATCTTCCCCTTTTTTTTTAATTGGTATTGTGCTCTGAGCTTTCCACTGCTCTTCTGGATCTCAATGTCAAGTTTCTTCAGTGAGGAGACAATTGCAACAAGTTGTCAGCATCGCGAGTATGACGTTTACAGAGGTGATTTCTTTCCCTTTTGGTAGTAGGAACAAGACATTAATATTCATTCTTTTTCTCTTCCTCTGTTTAGGGTTTGCTTAGGACTATTTCTGTTTTTTGATTTGCATGTTTCACACCTTCTTTCTTAGAATCAGAGTGATAGAATGGTTTGAGTTGGAAGGGACCTTTAAAAGTAATCTAGTCCAAACTTCCTGCAACAAGTGGGGGAAGACATCTTCAACCAGATCAGGTTGTTCAAAGCTCCATTCAACCTGACCTTGAATGTTTCCCTGGATGGGACATCTACCACCTTTCTGGGCAATCTATTCACCACCCTCGTTGTCAAAAATTTCTTCCTTATATCTAGTCTGAACCTACTCTCTTAGCTTAAAACCAGTCTGTCACCATCTTTCTTATAAGCCCCTTTCAAGTATTAAAAGACTTCAGTAAGGTGAGTAGCATTTATAGCCTTGTCTTCTCCAAGCTGAAAACCCTCAGCTCTCAGCCTATCCTCATGGGAGAAGTGTTTCAGCCCTCTGATCATTTTTGTGGTCTTCTTCATTGAAACACCATGTTATATCTCACCTTGCTACCTTTGGCATGTTTTACATGTGTTAGGTAGAGGTTGGGTTTCATTTTTATTGCACCCGAAACTAGGTTTGTCCAACTCTTATATTTGCTCATATATTTGTCAATATATGGTTACTTGACTTGATAGACTTGGGTTCTCCAGTGTCATCCTCTGCTAACAGTTTCCACTGTCACTATATGCCTGCATTGCTTTCTCTATGTCTTTGTCCTAGGGTCCAGCACAAAGGACAACTACTTGCTATTACTGTCTACACAAAAAATTTTAACAGTGCTTGCTAAAATTTCAAAATATTATACCCCAAGTTAAACATTACATCCCAAATATAAGAATATTATACCCCAAGTTAAACATAAGCAAGCTGAATAACAGCTATATGGTTATTACACAAATGCAGTTATAGATAAATATGCTAAAAGAAAGCTATAGCAAAGACAAGTTCAGAGAAAACACTTGTGATAGGCCCAGGCCTGATGAATGTGATGCTAGCTCAATACAAGTAGTCTGTTATTGTGGAATACCAGTACTTTATTGAATAACTACAGAGCTTAAAGGTCTTTGATAAAGGAGAGCTCCTTCTGTCTTTTAAATATTTCTATGAAAATTGAGTTTTGTTCTTGCCCGAACTACAGTATGTACCATAGAAAGAAAGACAAAGAAAAGGTGGCTGTTGGTCTTGATGACAGAAGTCACACTCCACACAGATAGCTTTTTGGAATGTTTTTACAAAGAAATTACAGAGCAGTTCAGGGGAGAACTCACTCTGGGGATAAATTTATTACAAATGATTCAGAGAAAATATGCTGACTTATCCTACTGTATTACATACACTCCAGTCCTTGATATAGTAGAGAACATAATGAAAAATTAAAGCAAATTAAAGCAAATTAGTTAAGAATTCAAGTTGAAGCCTCTAATGTAGCAAGAAGTAGCTGTAAACAACAGCAAAAAAAAGTCTAAAGAAAATAGTTTGTTATGAAGATTGAACAATCTTAATAACACACAGTCAATCTGTTCATCAGTTAGTTTTGAGCAGAATAGCAGGGGAGTTTTGAGCATCCAAAGTTAGATTTCACATATGGCTTCTTAAACTTTTGAATGGCAGTTATTGCTCCTCAAAATAGAGTATTAAAAATGCAAGTTCTTTGACTTTCCTTTATCAGGCTACATATCTTCAACAGCATTTTAAATTCCTTTCTGTTACTTCAGATTGTTTTTCTTTTCAGTGAACTACTATGTGTCATTGTTCTTATAGTATTTTGGAATGCTGGTTAACTATACTTTCAGCTTTCAGGACAGTTCTGCCAACCAAGACTATAATCAAGGGAGAAACAGCCTCTCATATCTAACTTCATCTAATGTCATAAAAAGATTTAAAAAAATATGAACATCATGTGGTTTGTAAATCTGTCTACAAGCTTGTTGTTTCATAAAACATGTTCCTGATATGTAAACACACTCAGCAAATAAATATCTGTCATGTTTGCCATCTGTGCTAAACCCATCAATACCTCTCTTTCAGAAAACAAAATCATCTCCTCTCCAAAGCAATTTTACCAAGGGAGAATGTTCATTCCCCAAAATATCTATCTGAAAAGAAATAGACAACATCTCTATAGAGTATTTGCTTTGTTTTGTTTTGTTGAGAGTTTTGTGCAGTTGGGGGTTTGGTTTTTTGTTTGTTTGGGAGTTTGGGGTTTTTTTGGAACTGAATTATGCATTCAGCTCATGAAGCAGAATATTGCTGCCTTGTGGGTAGGAAATCTACTTTGTTTTACCAGATGAGTTACTTTCATCGAGTCTGTCATTTGCTTTGCTAAATTCTACACATCAAAGCATGTGTAGTTTTGGTATATAAAATTGTGGTGGTGGCTTGGCCTGAGGATGGGCCAGCCACCTAAAGTCTCTCCCGCAGTTGTAATGGTGAGGAAGGTCTCTCCCCCTCCAAGCCCTGTTTTGGTACATTCCCCTGTTTGGTTTAGTCCTGTCAATCTATGTTCTGTATATGGTTATGTTCTGGAGAGTTCTCCCTCACTCGGTGCCTCGTTGGCCCTGTCCCCCTGCTCCTCCCCTCGCCTACCCTCATTGGCTTGTGTACTGTAGTCCCGCCTTTCTCTCCTCCCTCTTACCCTCGTGTTACTGGTCCGTGGTGTTCTCTCTGCCCCTGTTTTAGTTCCGTATATAATCCTGTGCACCCCTGTGTGTGCTCAGGGCTCTTCTGCCTCGGGTCCCCGNTGGAAAGGTTGCAGCAATTACCATCCGAGCACGCCGCAACATAAAATGAGTTTCTTTGCTGTCACCAAAATGCTGCCCAATATCTTTCCTTGGTGCTCTACATGGGCAGTTCCAATAGTTACTTTGTCTAACATGCACACTGGGTAAAAATGGATGTGACATTGGAGAAATAGGTGGAAGATTAACCTCATAGCAGTGAAAAAATGAGCATTTAGACTAAGAAACCGTGCCTCTAATGAACTGATGGACATCTATTTCATGAGGGAAGAAACAAGTGTATGTGCTAACAAGCTAGATAGTAGGTAATGGAGAGGAAAGAGCTCTTGACAAAAAAATGGAGCTAAAGTATCTAGGTTATGTCAGGTAATAAATGGACTGGAAAGAGAACTCTATCAATGGACTGCACAAAATGGCCCCCATAAAAAAATAGACTGTGAAATAATGAACTCTGAACACTTTTTTAGCTTTATAGTGAAATTAAAACATAAGAATATCTATAGCTATAAAATGCTCCTGACTTATTTATAAAACAACTCTATATTTTTTGTAACAGAGAGTTGCCTATAAGGTTCATTTCCCTATAATAAACTTGCTTTTATTCCTTGAGTGTTTGGTTTGGTGTGGGTTTTATTAATTTATTTTTTTCTCTTTTGAGGTTGGAGGCAATAATAGAGCAGCACAATGTGAACATTGTCATAGAAGAGGGATTGAAGGGATGAAGTATAATTGTGCTTGAATAGTCTTCCAAAAAAAATGCAACCCTCCCTTAATATAGAAGCCATCTGTTCCCTAGTTATAGATCTTCAACAGAACTCCAGCAAAACTTCAGCCATTACTCCAGTAAAAGCCCATCCATCAGCTTTCTTAAGAAGGGTCATTTAAAATATTCATCCGTTTCCCCAACTAACTGCACTCAGAGATCTACTAAGATTTCAAAGATGTTTGAAAACTGATCCATCAATTAGTGTCATCCATGGCCTCTCTTTTCCTTACTTCCTTCTTAAATGTATTCCTCCATTGTTAGCACTATTACAGAAGATGGGACACTAAACAGCTGGACAAGTCACTACAAAAGAATGAAATATGGAAACAAAAAAATGAACAAACAAAACCCAAAAAACCTCTCCAGATTAGTGCAACCATTGCATCCAAATTAGCACCAAGTCTCAGCTGGACCAAAAAACATGTGACATTTACATAGGATAAAGAAAAATATCTCACTCATCAATTCAGAAATTTACTAATAGTTTCATCAGATTGATAACAGTCTATTCAAAATTTATTGCTATTCAAATTACAATGATGGTAGTATTTTTAATCTGAAGTACTTGTAAATAACCTCTCTCCAAGAAAGGATGTCTTGGTCATCATTCACTCATCAGAACTCCCTTTGACAGATTATATTAAACATTGCAATAATATATTTATCACTGTCACTTATTACAAGAGAATGTAGCTGCTATAAAGCAATTATGTTTAAATTACATGAGACTTGGAAGTCAATAAAAGAAGTAACATTGAATGAAGTATTATGGGAACAAGCAGGGCTTCTCATGTATACCAAGAAATTATGATGTACATTCTTCTCAGCTTATAGTTAATACTTCATCCTGGAAATGTCAAGTTGGTCTTGAATCTTACAGTGTTATCATATGGTAGGACTGTGCCAGGACTCCTGCTCTGTGTCCAGTTTACTATTTCACCATCTGTTAAAACATGAAATTTGCTTCGAACATTATGACAGCCACCAAAAGTAGAAACACTTGTTAGACCAAACAGATCTGAATAGATTTTTTCATCAAGCCTATTATTAGCTTGCAGTATCACGCTAACTCAGAGCCTTATCCTGATTTAAAGTCCAAATTTCCCTCTGTGTTTTTACGACAAAACTCCAAATGGTGTTCTTTCCTACCACTAATGAAGAGAAACAAGTTCTCAAGAATTATTTCTTTTAAGATTTTGTGCAGCTGCAAGAGCAATATCCAAAAGAATCCTGAAGCAAGATAGCTGTTAAAAACTGACCACAATAAGTTCTACTGATAGAATATTCTCATCTATTTATCTTCAACAAAATTCTCTTTGAGCAGGGTCTAGGCTAGTAAAAACACTTAAATTGGGTGACTCTTCCAGCTGCACAAAAATTAGGGCTGGAGAGGAAAAAAAAAGAGTGAGCAGTATTTTCTATAACTCAATATGCATGTGTTCAATTAAAAATATTTTGAAGTTCTGATTTTCAGGAAGTGTTTAAGGAAGCCTTCTGAAATGTAGACCTCTTACAGAAGTCTCAAATTTCTGAGGATAGTCACTTTTATATGACTGAAATGCTCCCTGAGAATCAAGAGGCCTGAACTGAATAAACAAGCCCTCACAGTCTTTGGGAACTTTTATTTTACTTTGTTTTGTTTTCTTGTTTTAACCTTACATTCTGACCAAGGAGAGAAAGTCCTTTTTTGTTCTTTCATAAAATATAAAAAATTGTCTATATGTATCTATGCCTCTTTAAAAGCACAGGACATAGTACCCTACATTCAGACTTTCAGCATTTACAGACCTTTGTCTGATACTTTACATCTTCAGGCGAGTGCACAGCTTGTTTTATGGACTCTGTCAAGTTCATTTTCTTCCATAGCACTTTTGTCTGTGACAGACTGCTTGCAAACAGACTGCCTTAGGAATGTACATTCGTGTCACATACATTTAAGTATCATAAGTGGTCTTTCTCTTGTATTAAATTTTGCTGAGGGGAAGTCATAAGTGACCAACAAATTTATCTCTTTTCTTTGCTCATTGTCAAATACCCTTTGTTTGTAAATAAGAAAGATAAAATGTCTGTTTGCTACTTCTCTTAACTTCATATTGTGATGGCAACCTGACAATCCTGGTAAGTATTTAAGGGTCACATTTATCATAGAAAAAAAGTATTTTTTCCCTCACCACATACACTTAGAATAATTAAAAGTTCTCTTTCAGATCTTGTTATAAGAAGAATGAAGTTGTCAAGGCTGATTGTTTGTTATATATTCCTTTCAGTCATCACAAAGCTCCCTCTTTCATATTTTGCAATAGTTTTTCTAAGAATAAAACAGTGTTCAATGGCTGGCTTGTGACACTGTACTTAAAATTTTCAGTAAAATTTAGCAAATTGTAAACAGTACCTACTAGTCATGGTAGCATAACACTCATAGACAACCTTTGAAAAAGAAGTTACACAAGTGGGCACAGGCTGTTTGCAGTCAACTTTCCCTTAATTGCCATAGCCTGTATATTTTAACTGTAGACTTTCAAATCAATATGAGTGAAGACAAACAATAAAACTAATATTTACCTTTTAAGTATGTTTCTTTATTTGATTTACTTTATACAGCTCTTGTAATTACTGGTTTTGGTTTGTGTTAGAGTTTGATTTGGGTTTTGTGGGCTTGGTATTTTTGTTGTTGTAGGTTTTTTATTTCCTGTTTAAAGGAAATTAAATTTAGCCCTTGGTCTTTTCCTAGCCCTTTTGGCTACAGTTTGGCAAATTTGTAATTTTAATCAGATTTAATTGGATTTTAAAGCAAATTTGATAGGTGACAATAACCAGAATAATGGTGTCAGGAAAAGCTCTCTGTCAAGAAAATAAAAACTATAATTTGCTGTTTGACTAGGAGCTTTATTTTGCATGTATACAAGTTATAAATACACTTTTTTCTCACCTCTCTGGAATTATAGCTTCTGAGTGGGCTCTATTGCTTAGAAGACATGGCACCTGTGAAGGAGTTAAATATGACAAGGACTTAATAGAATCTGTGAACTATGTTAATAGAGAGTTTTATTAATAAACAATTAATAATGCTCTGTTAATAAATACAAAAAACTCAACATGAGCTGGCAATGTGTGCTCACAGCCCAGAAAGCCTACCATGACCTGGGCTGCATAAAAAGCAGCGCAGCCAGAAGGTCAAGGGAGGTGATTCTGCCCTTCTACTCTACTCTGGTGAGACCCCACCTGGAGACCTGCATCCAGCTCTGGTGCCTCAACATAAAAAGGACATGGAACTGCTGGAGCAAGTCCAGAGGAGGGACACAAAGCTGGTAAGGTGACTGGAGCACCTCCTCTATGAACACAGGCTGAACAAGTTGGGGCTGTTCAGCCTGGAGGAGGGAAGGCTGCACAGAGTCCTCATAACAACCTTCCAATGCCTGAAGGGGGCCTATGAGGAAGACAGAGAGGAACTCTTCATCAGGAGCTGTAGGGATAGTGATGCCAAAGAGATTTTTGCTTTTGTGCGTTTTATATTAACAGTATACTAGTAGCCCTGTAGTTCTGTAGCCTTTACCCTCTAACCTTGTAAATCCCTAGCTAGTAGTTTTCCCTATCCCCTAGTCCCTATCCCTATAGTCAAAATAAGATTCCTATGTCAACCTTATCACCACTAGTGTCCTAGGGACCAGCGACACTTCTCTGTCCCATGTCTCCTAAAAGCCCAAAAAACAGTAGCTAGCAGCATTAGGCGGGGATTTCAGTAGGAGGCTGAGCCAAAGGAAATCACCTCGTTAACCGTATTTCTAATTGGGAGATTTTTATAAACTATTTCAATTTGATGTAAACCTATAAAAATGCTACGGGTACACACTAAAGAGAACGGACACTTGGGACAGGACACAAAACTGATCAGTGTGCTTTGTACTCCAGAAGGACCTCAGGACCTCAAATAAAGGTAACTGCTTTCCCTACCCTCATAACATCATCCAGCTTCTGATTTTAAGCAGATAAAGGCATCAATAGGACAAGGGGGAATGGGTTCAAACTGAAAGAGAGTACATTTAAATTAGATATTAGGAAGAAATTCTTTACTATGAGGGTGGTGACACACTGAAATAGGTTGTCCAGAGAAGCTGTGAATGCCCCAATCCTGGCAGTGTTCAATGCCAGGCTAGATGGGGCTTTGAGCAACCTGGTCTAGTGGGAGATGTCAACGACCATGGCAGGGGGGGCTGGAACTAGACGATCTTTAAGTTCCCTTCCAACCCAAACCATTCTATGATTCTATGAAATATCTTCACAGTTTCCACTGATTTTGATTCAGTCATGTCTGTACCTTTTCATTTTCTCTAATACAAGCTCTTGTCAGCGATTTCTGTTTGTTCAGAGATTTGAAGAAATATTCTTTCTCCTTTTGTAGCAACATATGCTCATTATTTATTGATCATTAGTAGACTTTCAAGTAGATAAAAACAGTAACTTGTGTGATTATCTATCTACCTTCTATTAAAGCCAGTCTCATACAGGTTATCTGTGGGAATACTAATTTCAGGAAACTATCAGTGAGTGGTGTAGCTGAACAAATGTAAATAAATTAAGTTTGTTTGATGTATTGAGTTCTAAAACCAGGAGTTTCGTTCTTATGTTTCATAGTTTCAGACCAGTTGACTTGGATGTTTGTCTCATCCTTTGCTAATGCATCCTTAAGAGATGCAACTCACGTAAATGAACAAAGCTCCTGTATGGTGCATCTGTAACAGAAAGGGAAACATTACACTGTGCTGGTAGACTTTATATAAAGATGTAAAAATCTGTGCTAATGCTGAAATCAATTCTAGGCTCAAGTTCACATTATTAGCTGCTTCTACTACAATGCCTAAGCCCCAACCCTTAGACCAAGCCTGCAAAGTACTCATGGTTCACCTACTTTCATATGAGCTGATTGAGTCTTATGTGGTATCTGGAGGTTCTAAGACATATTCAACATTTCAGGTGACATTTCAATTCTACGTTTCTGAGTTCAAGTGAAGGATAAAGCATGCTTCAGTGGCGTATACCTATGATATATATGAGAGGAACAGAGGTGCATGTGACAGAATATATCAGAAAAGCTCTAAAAGTTCTCAAAATTTAAAAAAAGTATTAGATGAAGTAGTGTTAGTTCACCAAACAGAACAGAGGGACAGACATGGTGAATTCTCACCCATAAACACTGTTGAAAAGGTATGTGGAGTGAACTACGCCAAAGAATCGAATAGTTGCATTTTGGTTTTGAGAAGATTGTTTTTCTTCCCAGAAAGAAACGTCACAATAGGGTGCAACGTGGACAATCAGGAGAGTGAAACCTGGGGGCGAGTTAGAAAGCTGAATTATTTCATAGTGCAGATGTTTTCTCAATTTTGTAGGTAGCACAGCAAAGTAAATGGCAAAATGAAGCAATCTTATTCTAAGATATCGTTACTACTAGCAGGAAACTGCTACATACTAAGAATAATTTCTTCAGATTTCCAGACTCCAATGTTATACCCAGAGAGGCAGAGATGTGTAAAACAACAGTGTTGTTGCACATATGAAGGGCCTGTCTATACCAAATAATGTCAAAAGTTCAGTGGAAAAACCTGGAAAACTGAAAGGCCTGGTAGCTTTCATTACTGCATGAACACAGCATGGAAGACTTATCTATGTATTCACAGGTAAAATCAAATACCTCCTTCCATGGAAGCAAAAAATCCCACCCATATGTGTCAGATTTGTCACTGTCAAAAATATAACTGTATGAGGCATATCCAGAAACCTTGGGAATCTGGTTTGCAGTAGATATTTCTTGTTACATCATGCAAACTGAAAAAAAAGTCCTATATTTCTCCACGTTTACTTGGCCAGCATGTCTTTGACTTTTTCTGGACCTAGAAATTATCTAGTGTGTAATCTGTGCATTATAACTATTGAAGATGGTCTGTTTAATCCCATGTGTCCATCATCTGTATAGAGATGTGAATAAACCGGGTTCCATTTCGTCACCTTGATATGTGTATTGATTAATGAAGTAACACAGTGCCATTTCTATAGTAAGAATTGTTATTACCCATATTACATATAGCTTAGGTATGTATCAGAAAATTTCTGTTTGAAACCATAAAATCAGTTAATTATAAACATGTTACAGTAAACATGCACAGAGAAAAATGATTGAGTTATCTAACATAGCAATTTTTTTTGTAGATTTTTAATGACACTATCACTAGTGCTCTGTGATGTCTGTCTTCATTCATACAGTATTGGCTATGTGCAGCTGACAATGTTGATGTTCTAAGAAAAACAAGGCTATCAAAGAAATAAAACTTGAATTTACCCACCAATCTATCGTAGCTTAAATGCTAGGAATATATAGAGAAACGAAATATAATCCACTTTGGCAAATACAATAAGAAATAAAACAAAAGCAGGCATGGTAATGTGACCTGTATCTTAATGTTTATCACAACTTCAGTAACCTGCTGAAAGGACCAAAGGAATCACAGAATATCCTGAAATACAAAAGTCTGTGATGTCGGCGCACTCAAGCCCCAAAGAGACCCGGAGGTCTATCTGCGGTGTCGCAGCTGCACGCACGCAACCCCACACTGGCCTGCGCTGACTACAATTGGCAGCTCCTCAGCTCACTCACCAAAGGCGCAGGGACAGGCTCCTCACCCGAGGGGGAGCTCCCCGGGGCTATAGTCCGAGCATGCAGGCGAAGATGAAGAAGGAGGAAGGTGGCTCTCTGTATAGGTTCCACAAGAAGGTTTATTCAGGTGAAGGGTCCAGGGACAGAGAACCGACCAGAACAGGGTGACACAGGGTTTTATACTGGGCAAACAAGGGGCAGAGAGAGCATCAGGGGCCAATAATCTGAGGGTCAAGGGGGGGAGAGAAGGTGGTGATACACGACTTCAGCCAATGGGGATAACATAGAGCAGGGATCTGAGGGAGGAACCAATAGGGCATCGAGTTAAACCAAACTTTCTAGAACATATACATATTAATCAGAAGAACTAAATATTCAAAGACTTATACATAAAACAAGGTGGGGGAAACTTGTGTCCATGGCAACAGGAGCTGCCAACTACTGACTAAGGGAAGACAAGCAGCTGCTTTTGTCAGGAGAGAAGCAGTTAAGGCTCGGGTCCTGACCACCATCTCCCATTGTTGGCATCTCTATTTAGGGCCTGGGCAGCCTCAGCTGCCTGCACCACCACACTGTGACCTTTCCGTTTTCATCCCACATTTTGCCTGAAGCCCACGTGAGTGTGAGTCATAGAGAGAAAATTCATCACAAGTCATGAACTATCTTTTAACTTGAGGTAAACAAAAATGTTTTAGTATCAGCTACGAGAAAATATAAATTATGCTTACATGTTTTCTCCAATCTTTTACTCAAGCTAAAATAAATGGAAAATTAAATGAAAATTGAAACATTATTAAATTGGAAGATTTTTAATTTTGTTGGGTTTTTAAAAATCTGTTAGAAACATGTATTTATCATCTAGATAGTTAGTATAGACTATATATATATATATATATATATAGACTATATATAGACTAAAATAGGATATAAGTAAATGTTAACCAAGTTTATAAAGTCATATGGCAAATACAGCTTCTTAAAATTATATAATCGTAATGATTGATTTAGTGAAGGTTGCCACGATGAACTCATCATTGCTTGGCACTGGTGGTGTCAGGTGGACGTATGGGCTAAATTCTGTTACTGATACACAGAGAACAACAGTTTTCTGACATTAAGAGGGAACTTTCTCTTTTTCAGTTTGTGCCCATTGCTGCTGAAAAGAGTCACTACGCACCACTGAAAAGGATCTGTGTCCATCTCCTTTGCACCTTCCCTTCAGGTAATGATATATATGAATTAAAATCCCCCCTGCAAGCTTTTTCTTCTACAGGCTGAACAATTCCAGATATTTCCTCCAGTGATCAAGTTCTGTTTTTTATTTGTCTTCACATTTTTTTGTTGCTATGACTAAACATAACAAGAGCAGGAGGGCAGAGGAGGGCAGCACAACTAGTGATAGGGCTGGAAGGCATGTCCTGTGACAACCAGCTAAGAACTCTCTGTTTGTCTAATTTGGAGAAAAGAAGGCTGAAGGCTGACCTTATTGCTCTACACCTTCCTCAAGAGGGGACAGGGAGACAGAGGTGTTGAACTTTTCTGCCTGGAACACATGATGGTTCAAAGCTACACCAGATGAGATTTAGACTGGACATCAGGAAGCATTATTTACTGAAAGGATCATCAAACAGTGGAACAGGCTTCCTGAGAGAGGTGTTCAATGCCCCAACCCTGTCAGTGTTCAAAAGGCATTTGGAAAACATGCTGTAACTTTTGGTTAGCCCTGAAGTAGTCAAGCAATCGGATTAGATGATCATGGTACATGTCTCCCAGCTGAAACATTCTCTTTCTTTTTTCTTTTTTTTCTTTTCTTTTCTTTTCTTTTCTTTTCT
>VZRJ01012925.1:36984-53745 GCA_013397565.1 Ptilonorhynchus violaceus
ACTTTCCGGCACTTTCCGGCACTTTCCGGCACTTTCCGGCACTTTCCGGCACTTTCCTTTCCGGCACTTTCCTTTCCTCTTTTTTCTCTTCCTTTTCCTTTTTCTTTTCCTTTTCTTTTTTCTTTTTCTTTTCTTTTCCACTGTACATTAGCCATAAACCTGATCTCAGTTCTTCAATACATGTCTGACAACATGTGCTCTGACAACTATCTTAAATACCTTCAGAGTCTCTAACTGTTTTGTTTCTTGGGAATTTCAGCTGGGTCAATTGAGTAATTGACTTCTAAATTAAAATCTGTATATTCCCAAATTAGATTGTCTCAGTTGATGTAAAATTACCCAGTACCTGGCCTTCTCTCCTAATGGAAAATACCATAAATTAAAGTGATCCTTGTTCAATATAACTTCACAATTATAAACTGCTTCTACATCTGTCTTGTGTACCAATGCTCATCTAATTGTGGTCTCCTTACTTTTGTGAAATCTTTAGTAGTTCTAAGGAATTTTGTTTTAGTCCAGGATCAGGTGATGTTGGTCAGTCCTGGCTGAACTGTAAATTCACCATACTTGAGGTAGATAAAGTTAGTTTTTGCTGCTTCTCAGGAAAAGGAAAGGAATGCAACATTAAAAAATGTATACTCTAACAAGATTGAAGCATTGGATGTTTTAATTTTATTATCTCCAACTGATTTTTAATTCCACAAAAGAAATGCAGTTGTTCTCAGAGTACAATAATTAGCATATTCTTAAAAGTGTTTATAAGATCAGTATGATATCTGAATAGTCTGAGATGTCTTCATGCCTGTCACACCATTTGACGTAAGATTTTGTTGGAATTCTAACTGCAAACTAGAAGGTCTGACAGTTATATGTTGTAATGTGCCTTTTCAAAAGTTTTACATCCAGCCCAAAAATATAAATGTATATTTTCAGTTCAGAATAACTATATTAATCCCCTTTATCAAATGTCTGAAAATATCCTCATGAAAAATATTCTGCATGAAGTAAGTGTTACCATCATGCACTTTGTTTGGGAAGGAGGTTCCTAGAAATACATGAAAAACATGTGATGCAAGCATGAAATACTGCTTCTTTATATTAAGAAAATCTGATTCCTATTAATATTACTGTATTCATGAGCAATCCTGCACTTGAATTAATTAATATCTCTGTTTCCTGCTCTTTAACGCCTTTAAAAATGCTACTAAAATCTGATGATTCTAGGTCATGCTCTCTATATTTCCTAAGCAACATAGCATCAGAGAATCTTCAGGGTTGGAAGAGACCTTTAAGATCATTCCAGTCCAACCATCAACCCATCAACTACCACTGTAACCCCTAAACCATTAAAACAGAACACCCAGTGACAGATCCAGATGCCTCTTAAACACCTCCAGGGATGGTGACTCCACCACCTTCCTGGGCGACCTCTTCCAATGCCTGAGTACCCTAACATGTATGTTATCATCATGCCTGTAAACATTCCTTATAAAAAAAACTAAACAAAACAAACATCCACCACAAAATAAAGAACAAACCCAAGCCACAGCAATCTCTTGCAGCTCAAGTCAAAATTAACAAGTCTCATGCATACATGCACTTGGTGAACCTTGTTCATTAACACTCAGCATTTCCCAGATGATTGTACAGAAGCTTTGTAGGAATTCTTCTCTTCTCACTAGGTATTGACAGGGATCTGTACAGTCTCTCTACTGTCAGCCTTTTCAATTGTTTTTGAAGAAAAGATAAATTATTTCAAAAATTTATTTAATGGTTTTACCTATCTCAGTTCCAATCTTCCCAATGGAAGTAGAATAAAGTAAGGTCTAAATGCAAGAGCTATGTTTTGACACCAGAGAGATTTTTGCTTTTATACTTTTTATATATTAGTAGCCCTGTAGCCTTTTACTCCATAACCTTGTAGATTCTTAGCTACTAGTTTCCCTATCCTTTAGACAAAACAAGATTCCTGAATCACCTTATCAATGCTAGTGTTCTGGGGACCAGAGACATTTCTCTGTCCCATGTCTCCTAAAAGTCTAAACAGCAGTAGAGCTAAAAGTTTTAGGGGGGCTTCAGTAGGAGGCTGAACCAAGAAGAGCATTACCTCATTAGCTGTATTTCTAATTGGGAGATTTTGGTCAATTATGTTAATTTGCTAAACTTATAAAAGTGTTGTAGTCCACTGAGGGGGAGGATCATCAGGATCGTGCTCTGGTGGGGACAGACAGGCTTTGGCATGCATTTTGTACCCCTGGAGGACTTCCAATAAAGGTAACTGCTTTCCTTATCCTCTTAACATCGTCCAGGTTATGATTTTAGGTAGAAAAGGCAACAGTTTCAATAAAGTTTTAAATGCGAGCTATTAAATTTCATTGAGTGAGGACAGGATAAAGAAGGAATTTATTTATCACCATATGGATAGAAGAATCAAGCTATTCTTCCTGCCCCTTCTCTACACTGCTTTCTTGGAACGTGTTTTTTGCTTAAAATATTTCACTTTATGATGTACAAAAGTGAATTCTTTCAAGTAAATGGCAAAAAGTTTGGTCTGAGAAATGTACTGTGTAATGCACGTCTGCAAGTAGAAAGCAAAATAAAACAACTCAACAATGCCAATTAAATGGTCAACTGAAGAAAAAGGCATAAAATAGTTCACTTATTTTTATTTTTCATATTTGTGATATTCAGCTGTACTCCAGAAATAAGTGTCTTAATCTTCCTTCTCAAAACTAAATAAAAAATTATTAGATTTAGCAAATGCATTTAAGTAACCAGTTTAAAAGTTAGCTGACATAAGACCCTGGATGAAAAGAACAGCAAAGAAAAAAATATTTTGGCTGTGTTTTCCAGCATCTGTCAGCTGCTAAAAAGCCCGTAAGAAACAACAGACAAAGGACTTTCTCTATTTTGCTGGGTGCCTTTCTGAAAAACTGAATGAATCTCAAACATTGTTATTGACTTAGGCACATTGTTTGCTATTTTAATCTAAGAGTGGTTTGCATAATGGCCTAAATGGGTTGTTATTGCTGCTTGTCAGGCCTCTGGCACTTTGTTGCTTTATGCAACTGGCTACCATATGTGTGCTTTGAGGCTGACCTTGTAATCAGAATGAAAAGTAGTTTAAATTTTTCCCACTGATGCTGGGTCATTATAAAAACAGGCGGTGAATTTTGTAGAGACCAAAGGTGACTAGAATATAGCATTACTTACCAAAGAAGAGGTTTAATGTTATTTGTGTAATGGAAAATATATAAGGAACAAATTGCAGCACTGAAAATTTTGGCTAGATATAAAGAAAAAGTAAATCACACAAACAGCACTGCAATAGAATGGCTGGTGTATGTGAAATTTCTACCCTTGTAAATATTTACAATTCAGCTAGGTAAGACCCTGAGCAGCCTTTCCTAATTTCAAAGCTGTCCTTAGTCTAAGAAAACAGAGTAGATCACTTCCAGCTTTCCCTTTCACCCTGTGAGTGAGTCTGAATAGGCTTTTTTTGAAAAAAAGAGGGTTTAAACCCTGGATTACCTCTTTTTAAAATTCTATACGGCTTTGGTAGGTATCGGATGCATCCTCAGCAACAGCTTTGGCCTCGGGTGCCTAACAAAGCTTTAGACCCCTAAGCTTCAGACAGGACCTTTCTAGCCTGTTCTCCTAAGCAGAAGAAGCCATACTGTAACTAACTTTCAGCTTAGTTAGCCAAAGGGTCCATTTAAACCCTGGGCTGGTCTTTAAAGAGCTGTGAGGTTTATAGTCACTTAAAAAAAAACCCCAAACAAAACAACAAAAAAAAACCAAAGTAAAAGAAAATAAATCTCCACAAAATGCATGGGGAAATTTTAGTAGTGTTTGCAAAAGCCATACAGCTGTATAGAAATACACCCAAGCCAACCAATCAGAAACAGAAGAAACATGTACATCATCCTTCCTCAGATACATACCCTGGTTTGAAATGGGGTAGCTATTTCAGCTATTTCTTACAAAAGTAAGTTTAAAAAGAGAAGTGACCATCACTTTTAAAACACAGCAAAGTAAAACATGCTAGAATAATTTCTATGGTGTGGAAGACTTGAAATTAATGTTCTCTCTGCTTTGAGTTTTGAAATAAATTTCTTATTTCTTAGAATATTTCTCTGACCTCTTAGCAGTGGATTTGTTATTCATTGTGCCAGAGACAAAATAAATATGACTGTATAGCCTTATGGATACTGGTTTTGACTGCTCATGCATCTGGTTCCTGAAATGTGGTAGATCTGTGATATTCTCTAATATTAGTATAAATAAATAAATAAATAAATGTGTGTTTTCATAGAATACAAACATAAAAGAAGATTATTGTGGAAAAGCAAATTTTATTGTTACAGCATCTTACTTGCTCAATAGGATTTTCCCTGGGCTTGAAAAATTGGTGGATCACTGGTTTACGCTTGCATGATACTCTAACTAGACAAAAGAAAGCGGATGGTTGTAGCAATACTTTTAGTCAATTATTAGAAAGGAATAAAAATATGTTAAGAACTACATTAAAAATTTTTTTTTTTGAAAAGTAGCATTATGACATGAATGTTTCTCTTGCATATGAAATATTTCTGTAATCCTCTGGCAATACGATGTCTATTAGGAATAAACATTTTAAAATCATGTCTTGAATCTGTGTGCCCTAAAAGGCACATAGATCTTGGGAGGTTTCTGGCATACATCTTAATGTGGAGAAACACACACCAAAACACAACAAAATCTACAGATATACCATCTGCAGGATATTTTTGATATCCAGCTGATTTTCAAATATGTCCAGGAACTATGGGTCACTTCCCAAGGTGATTTTCCCATCACTTTCAATGTTCTGTGCATCACACTGCTGTTACTCAAGAGGTTACTAAAGAAATCCAACAGATTAAAAGTCCAACGGCTATTTATTAATTTATGCCTGTCAAATCCATCTTCTGATCTGATTGATGTCCAGTACATACCAAAATCCTGAGGGAACCCACAAGCTAAGATTTGTTTCACTTGCTTTTATTTCTGATACTAAAACTCATGCACTTTCAACTCTGAAAGAAGGTTTGCAATCTATTTTAAAAGGTTAGTCTTAGAAAATGAGCTTTCATGCTAGCTAATATTAGTTAATACTTCCAGATTTTTCAAAGTCTACTAATCATCTGCAAAAGTCAGTTAAAACACTATTCAATGTCATAACAACCATCAGTTTTCATATAAACCTGCTTGTCTTAGCCTTTCATCTAGTTGTCTACAGTTAGTATTTTCTTTCATCATCAATAGATAATATCCAATACAAATAGATTCACTAGCTTGAGATGAACACTTTGTAGATCTGAACAATATATACTAACTGAACAAATTATTATTATTATTCTAACCATGTGTGCTATACTAACTAATGTATCTGAACGATGCACACTAACTATATAATTAAGTCCAAAGCCTGTAATCTCTAAGTTACTAGAGAATTTAGATTAGGTTACTTCTGCAGGCTGGTCATGTTCCAAAGCTAAGCACATCATTCTTTCACAGTTCTCTGTCAGACCAGTCAGGACACTGAGGGTGGGAGATGCTTATGTCTTAAAAAATGACAAGTTCTGGGGTAAATTAATAGATGTTACAAAATCGCTGTCTTTATCTCCGCACCTCTTTTGTGTACATAGTTTGCACACAGAAGACATAGTGACTCAGAATCAAGTAGGTGGCAGGAAGTCTGTGTCTGCTTGTCATTGTCAGTAAAAATCCTTGCTGAATGAAACATTGTTTCATCTTGGGAACAGAGGAAGGAGAATTCTCTGTAGTGGCACTTCTGACCATAATTTCCTATGTTTTCTTTTGTGAGGTGAGAGTGTCAAATGAACAAGAGATTATTTTACTTATTATTTTATTATTATTAGCCAGCCTTAGATGCATGTTGTCTCCTTGACATCTTGCAACTATCCATCTGCAGCACTAATGCTGCACACTTCAAGATTCTTTTTACAAGACTATGCACTAAGGGAAAAACTAGTATAAAAAAATGGAGTTACTTAGTACAAAATACCAGTGGATTTGGACTTGTCATCTTTCTTACGAAGAGTGGCAAAAACTCATTTAATTCTACCTGATGACAAATAAAATCATCTGACACTTTGAATTCAAACATAATATACTACCTTATGCTGAGTTAATACATATGCACAACAAAACATGTGCCTACCATAATTTTTTTATCTTCATTCCAATAGCCTGGGGCTGTAGAGCACCTTTTCCAAAGACATGCTATACAGTATCAGTTTAAAGAGCTCTTATCACATTTTTATTTTTGAAAGTTGAAATTCAAGGAGTCCATTTTCCCTCATACTGAACTACCATCTACTCATATATTCTGTGCTGCTGATTTCAAAATTAATAGCATGCAGAAATTACCTTCTCCTTAAAATTATGAAATAGTAACACACCACGTAAAATATGCATAAAGTAAACTAAATTTTCATTTGAAAAACTGAAACCCTCTTGAAACATTTCACTGCTAACAAATTTGTTTTAATCCTTTTCCTTTTCACTGATCTTTACTTGTTATTCTTTCCTGTTTTACACCCTAATTCAACATTTTTCTTAATTCTTTTCCCATCAGACAGAAATCTTATACCTGTTCCTCAAAGTGTTTCATTGCAACAACCTTTGGAAATATTGGCTCCATTTGTGTCTCTGTCAGACTCAGACTACTGCATCTGCAAATGTTGGAGGTGGAACAAATCACCTTTTTTAAAATACATTTTTCTTTGGCTGCTTCTACTGCAATGGAAAGGGTATGGTGGGAAAGAAGTGTGATGGAAGAGAGTAGGGGACTGCTACATTTCTTCCTACCACTGCCCTTGTGCGCTAGTTTTATGTTTATTTATTTTTTTAATTTGTATTTAATTTTTATTTATATTTATTATTTTTTTTTATTCTCTGTAAAGAAAATGCATTCTCTCTCAGGCTGAAACTTTACAAGAAATCAGCAAGAAAAGCAAGACAGGAGTTTACATAATCACAGAGTTCTGGCAGGATGAAGGAACTTTCTTTTCTACCTCTTCAAGCAGACATTGGAAGTCAGAGATTGTGGTTTATACTTGGATGGAAAATTAATAATAGCAACAACAATAATTATTATTATTATTATTAATAGTAATAATAAAGAAAACCAAAACCAACAAAAAATCCAGAGGTGGAAGTGAAAGGAGCAGGGTTTTTTACTTCACTTCAAATGTTTCTAGGTTGAGCTCTTACTTTGGCACTAATCCATTCAAAATGTGTGTCTGACACGGTGGGAAAATTATGCACTTTGTCTTAACTGACAGGCAATTTTTTTATGAAGTGTGCTTGGTAAAGCTTTTAGTAAATTTAAACTTGATAAAACCCAGCTTTCATTGGAATAACCACAGCCATTTCAAAAACATACTTGTGACAGCACAGACCCTACTGATTAACACAATCGTCAGAGAGGATGAAAACTCATCTTCCAGACTGTTGCTAAAGACAAACAAAGAAGAGTTTAAAACCTTTACCTATGGTGAACCGTTTCCTGTGATTTGAGTTGTTTGTTTCTTTTGAAATGTCTTCAAGCTCAAACCAAGAGCACGAGAACATGCAGGTATGAGCCGAAGGAAGGCAGCCCCGGGGCTGGTCACAAATAACAGTTTCTGGGGTAGGAAAATGTCTAAAATCCTCAGTGAGGAACTCCTCAGTTATTTTAATTCTCATTTCTAGCTATCACTTTTCCTTACTATTGCTGTTATTATTTTATTTTTCGTTGAATTACTCAGCCTATAATAAACTACCCTTTCTTTTTCTTCTGCTGCCAAATAATTTACCTGATACCACATACAAAATTGTTCTACAAGGAAGAAGTTGGAGAAAAAGAGAGACAGACGTGTATCACTATATAGCTGGATCATTAATTTGAACTTCATGATGTTCTAAGTGTATCTCTCATATTACCCTTATAACTCCACAGAAATTATATTACCCTTGTCTCCTGGAAAAGAGACCAGATGATCATGGGAATTTGGGGATAGAAATCTGTAAAGATCAGATAGTAGGACTATTCCTCACTGTAAAAGACAGTTGTGGAGCAACTGAAGCAAGTATCTTTACAAATTAATTATGTACTGAATTTTTCTCATTCTAAATTGTGACTTCAAACAAGACTGCTTTATATTTTTATGAGAAAGTGTTTTAATTTACATTCACATAACTGATGCTTTTTTATTGTGCATTTTATTGCCATTTCAATAACTGTGGGCTTTAAAATATGTTAGAAGGTTAAACTAAATGCTTATAAATAGATGTATGGAATATGTTGTTAAAATACATGTTTTGAGTGGCAGTATTATAGTGTCAAGTTCTCTGCAAAAGTTATTGTTGAAAATGCAATAAAAATGGATTCATAAAAGACTTGCATTTTTTTTAAAAAATCATATTTATGGTGGAAACACTGAACATTTTAAACTCTAGGAGGGGGGAATACATCTAGCTATTTGATACCTGGCTAAACTGAATGTTCTTTTCTGAAACTGTAGTTTCCTTTTACTAACCTCAATATTAAAATGTAATTTTAGAACTGCACAAATGCTAGAAAGTTACAGCCAATGGTTCTAGATGAAATGTGAATTCAAAATTTTTGTCAGGCATTTAAATAAGGTATTTTATATAATGAATTAATAGTTGTGGCATTTTTAGTTAATCATAAATTTGATGATAATGAGCATAAATCCTGTGAGAATTTTTAAAACGTGCTTTTGTTATGCTTCTGAATAATTGCAGCATTAATATTTTATTTAGAGCTATTTGAAGTTCACTCCTGTCATTGCTAGCAATTATTGAAGATTTTCACCTCTATAATTGAAGTGAAATACTAACCTATCAGTAACTATAAAGACAGTCTCAGCATGAAAACAGCTTGTGTGGCATTTTGTGATTTACTTAATAATACTGTAATGCCAGCATAGCATTGTAAATTATGTTCTCAATTTTCTTGACTTACTATCATTTGAAATCACTTCTATTGCTTATTGCTGAGTTTTTCTGCTACTTTTCTTTTTTTTTTTTTTTTGTAATGATGACATAAAGTAATTGCGATTTTTTTTTCCATATATTACACATTTGTTTGGATTTATTCCTCACTGCATTTCTATGTCAGGGTAAATTACATTTATTTATAAAAATTCAGAACTAATCCATGAGCATATAGAATTTTTTAGGAGATTTATAGGGATATTGGGGTTTGGTGGTTTTGTTTGTTTGTTTGTTTGTTTTCCTGTATGTGTTTTTAATAGATTGCAACAATGCTGAATTTCAAAGTTGCAATTTGACATTTGAAAGGAGGGATTTCTTCCTCTTGTCTCTCCCTATAAAAATCTTAACTGTGAATGGGAAAAATGAAACTTCATTTGTTTTCAGCTAGTTCTTGATAGAACATCACAAAAAAGTTTGCCACGATGTGATGCAGACTAAGCAGCCTCTGCCCTGGAGATGAGCAGTACCTTTTTTTCATTTGATACAGAGAATGAAAGTTTTGCACAAGAAAAGACAGAAGGAGTTTCATCTCCTCTGCACTGTTAATCTGTTAGAATGGGAATCAGATTTCTGAGATGGGCTGAGCTGGGTGTGGGCAGTGTATGAAGGTGGAAGACTGTCAGAAATCCTGAGTCAAGCCAGACTGGAGAAGCACACGCTGAGCTACCCAAGGTTGGAACAAAGGCAATGATCTGAAGGGATTGCTGTTACTGTCAGAGAACCCGCTGAAAATCCACAGTACTTTCTTAACTGAACAAAAAAAAATCATGAATAACAAGTTTTTTCACTCTTTCCTCAGTAAATTCTTTTTATATGTTAATCTCTCTGCTTCTGCTCATCATCCGTGGAATTAGGATAATAATTTATAATGATGTATAATTATACTGATTACATTCATGAATTAAAATAATTTATCATAAGTCCTTTAACAGTGAACACTGCAAACTTCAAATATACACCTTGATACTGCAAGATTTACAGAATTATTGGGAAAAGTTGAACTCCTATGCTGTTATATGCCTATAATTTTTCAGCATACCCAGTAACTCAGAAGTACTGGATAAGGAAGGTCTAGCTTTTTAAGATCATTCTATTGAACTCAATACTGTAGAAGCTGTGCCTTTGATCCTTTGATCCCTCAGTGATTTTTGGTCAGGGAGATCTCTGCAGCAACAACTGCCTACCAGATAAGCTCTAGAATAACATATAAAATAAGCTCTAGAATAATTTATCAGATGACTGAAACCTGTTGAACAGCACATTGAATGTTACACTGAAGAGCAGAGGCTCTGACAGTGATTTAGGTGACATGCTGGAAAATAAAGAGATCATAAGGACTCTGTTTAATGCTATAACAGACTGGTATTTCATATCTTGGTTGGTTGAATCAATACAAGAATAGTGAGCAGATTGATAAATATGAAGACCAATATTAAGCTGTTTAGTTTTTATATCTCCAGCAAAAACACTGAAGATGTGAGGACAGTAAAAGCGAAGGTACAATAACTAACAAATATGCTTCTATTGGTATATATAAATATGGTATAACTAATAAATAATTGTTCAAGACAAGAACTGTAAAAATGCTCTTAAGATCATCTTACTATGTTAATTTATTGAGGAGACTATGTTATAGTATAAACCAGTTTATATCCTGGGCATGATGATTTGTGGTATGAAATATCCCTTTGATCAATTCAGGTCAGTTGTCCTTGCTAGGCTTGGTCCCAGTTTCTTGTGTAGCTCTTCACTGGCAGAGTGTGCAACACTGAAAAGTCCTCAAGGTAAGCGCTGCTTAGCAACAATCAAAACTTCGGTGTGTTTATCAATATTACTCTCATTTTAAATCCAAAACATAGCACAGTACCAGCTCCTGAGAAGAAAATCAACTCTATCCCACCTAAAAAAAGAAAGTATACAATATTGACATACTGGAAAAAATAACATTGGAAGCGTTGCACTGAGGTCTCAGTTTCTTAATAATGTCACAATAAGATAAAACATTTTCCGAAGTTTAAGCTTTACTCTAACACAGTTCTTAGCAGTAATATAAGATTGAAAATGTAAATTATTGTAAATTGTGTTATTCAGAAAGTCAAACTGGATTATATAAAGGTCTGTATACTGTGGAAACTAATTTATTAATAAAGTGATGTGAATTTCAACTGAGTATATATTTTGTATTGTCTTTCCTAGAATAGTTGTTCATGGTGACACTGGCTTTTAAGACATAAGGCTTCTTTTTTTTCTTCCTGTTGGAAGGCGGTTGAAGAATTTTTTGTTCTGATTAGAAATATTTCATCTTATCCTTGAAAATATTATTTTTGTGGTTTCAGAAGGATCACAACATTTGGTTATATATATCAATATATAAAGTAGAAAGTTCCTTGATTTTACTAGTTATCCTAAGTCAAGGCACACAATATAAGGCAAGCAGATGCATCTAGATTTGTTTATTCCATATCCTGTACATCTTCTTGCCTTATATTTTGTTCAGTAGTAGGGGTATGGAACCCATGATCATATACTTGAGTGAGACTACATTCAGGATAACATCTCATACATTTTGAAGTTACCAAAACACAGGTATTTCACCATTCCTTGTAGTTTTTCTTTATAGAAGTTTAATATTCTTTAAAAAAAAAAGCACAAAACCAAGTTTAGACTTCATTTTGAGTTTTCATTTAAGCTAAAGACACTGTATTTTTTCAACATGACTTTTTCTGTTGAGTTTTAAAAAATGTTTGAACTCATTTGATTTCTTTTGAGAATTTTTTGGTTTTTTTCTCAGAATCTTTTATTTCTTTCATTAAAAACATGCACACTAAGCTCATTAGAGTCACAAATCTCCTTATTACTTTTATTTTCCTTATTATTCTATTTATTCTTCCAAAGATCCTCCTGCTTTTCTGCAGTGCTGCACAAGATATCACATCACCTGTAGAGCCTGTTATAGTTGAAACTTTTCATGATACTGTTTCCTAATCTCCATTTATAACTTTCATATCTTATTCTTAGAATATTTTATTTTATTTCTTCAAATGAGGTGAGTTCATGTTTCATACAAAATTTGCTGCAAGACTACTCTGTCCTCATGGTTAATTATCATTCCATCAATCTTTACGTGTGGATACTGAAAAGCTTTCAGCAGAGAAATTTTCCACCTTTTGCAGCATTCTGTGAGAGCCTGCCTTTTCTCACGCAAGCTATGAAAAACAGTGAGACAGTTCCTGTACGCTAACTCTGTTTATCTTGCACCTGTGAAGTTGTTATGATACTGACTAGAGAAATATTTTGAAATGGGTGTTATAAGGTCCAGGCAATCACGCTGACAGGTGGGTGGCAAAGGGACCAATGACCTTATGGCATTGAAGTGTACTAAGGTATAAAACAGGTCTGTATATTAATAAATAATGTCATTTAACCTTCTTCCTGGATCATACTTTGTGTCATGTTTTCGCTCCGTCCCCGATACAACAGCGACATTTACACCATCTGGAAATGTAATCAACAGTAAACTGATACTTCAAGAGCATACATTAAAGTGTTAATAGGTTTGCTTTTATTATCAATCAGTTTGGACTTTCCCTAGAAAAAGAGTTATTCACACACGATTTCCCTCTGAGAATTATGCTTTTAAATATGTCAGTTCAATATGGTTTATTCAAAGTAATATCTATTCACCGAATCACAGAATGGATGATATTTGAAAACACTTTCAGAGATTGTGTAGTCCAAACTCTCCTGCTTAAAAGTGGGGCAACTAGAGTACCTTTCTCAAGGCCATGTATAGTCAGGTTTTGAACATTACCAAGGTGGGAGGAAACTCCATAACTTTGACAGCCTCTTGGTGACATCTTCCATAATTTGATTCTCACAACTTCTTCCCTCATCCAATGCCTTGATCATCTTCACAACCCCACTTTTCTTAAAACATAACAGGTCTTTAAAATAAAAATGTCAAAACTGTGACATTGAATTGTGAGCTGACAAATGTTCCAATCAATTGTGTCTGCATCAGAAAAAATGAGCCAAGTTTTAGAAGAACTATCTAGAAAGCCATTCTAATTATTATTAATTCTTTTAATACCTTATTTGATTCTATATCAGGATTTCTATTAATATACCTGAAATAAAAGTATTAAGCTAATTAGTTTTAGAATTGCTTAAACCATCTGATCGATCCTTTCTGAATATTTGCATAATTTTTTTTTTTTTTAATTTTCCATTTAGTCCCACGTTACTCATCCTTGTATCCACCCTCTGAATGCCTCCTTTTTGACTTTAAATTGATGCTACTTGTTCAACCACATAGGCTTGACATTTTTTTATTGATTTCTTCCTTGTTGTGATGAACTGCTCTTGAACTTGGAGTAGGTTATTCCTGAATATTAACCAGTTTTCTCAGTCTCCTCTTCCCTCCAGGACCTTATCCCCTGGGACTATGCAAAAATGATCCTTGAAGTGACTGATGTCTGCCTTCCTGAAGTCCAACACTGGGATCTTGCTTTCTGCTGTCCTTCCTTCTCTCAGGAACCTTAATTCCATCATCTCATGGTCACTGCAGCCAATGCTGCCTTCCACCTTTACATCCCCAATAAGCATCTTCATGTTTGTAAGTCCAAGGTCCAGCAGAATATTTCACACTTCTCTTTTGGCTCCTTTCTCACCTGAGTCAAGAAGTTGTCATCAAAGTTCTTCAGGAATGTCCTGGAGGTTTGCTTATGCCCTGCTGTGTTTTCCCTCCAGCAGATACCAGGTTGACTAAAGTCCCCTATGAGGGCCAGGGCCGGTGAGCATGAGGCTACTCTGTAGAGGGCCTGATCCACTTGATGTTCCCAGGCAGGTGACCTATAGCAGACACCCACTACAATCTCACCCAGACCAGCCTTGTCTATCCTCACTATAACACAGGGATAGAGGATGGAGTGGGGACTTCTGAAGGTATCATTACATTCTGGATTGAGAATTGGATGCATCTTTCATTAAAATAAAAGAATGATGAGCAATTGGCGATCTCTGGGGGAAAGAGCTTTTATACTTTCACATATGAAAACAGTCCCTTTCTTTAGAAAATTAGTCATTTCCTTGAATGTAAAGCTTTGAAAAGTACTAATCCTATCCAAATCAGCAAATTACTGATATTAGTCTTAATAAGTAGTCATTCCATGTGTTGTTTTAGGAAAAATATCAAAGGCATGATTTGTGTGAGTGAACATAAGATGTTTCTAATTAGCTGCATTAAACAATCACTACTTTAATACCGTGTCTCGGTTTTGAGACGAATTTGAGAGAGACTCTTTGGACTGAGTCTTTCTCTCCAAAAGGGTTCCAAAAATCCCCTTTCCACCAATAGAGGATGAATACCAATAGACAAAAGTGAAAAAAAAATTAAACTCTTTATAAACAAAAAACATGCCCACTAGGCTAGGGAAAACGAAAGGTAAATAACTGTTAAGCACTAAACTGTTAGAACCCACTTCTCCACATGCACACACACAGAAACAAAAAGGCAAAAAGTGTCCAGAGAGTGGAGGCAGTGCAGGACAAAAACACCTTTCCCAACATGTGGTCCAAAGATGACGGCCTTCTAAGTGGAGGGGCAGCAGACCCCCCGCCCCCATGGAGCAGTCCTGTTGCGGGGAAAAATTCCAGTGGCTCACTGGTGTTGACCTTTTTCCCTCTGAGGGCAATCACAGCAGGTGCATACAGCTGGGCTGGAGCCTTCTGGTGTGCTTTATCTCCCAGGCTTGGCTCTCCGGAGCTTGGGGCTGGGTGCGGAGCGGCTCCAATCTCAGCGGTCCCTCTCCTACCAATTTTGGAGCAGCAGCCTATTCAGTTCAGTTCCCAGCAGTCAAAGAAATGTTGCTCCAGCTTCTCTGATCAAGGAAAAACAAAAAAAAGTGTTTTGCTTGGACCAAAAAACAAGCCAAGCAGAGAAAACCATGTGGCTCAGTGCCGTGGGAGAAAAAACCACACTGCAGCACAGGGCCCCAGCGGGGGCGGCCCCTTTCTCGACTCTTGGGTGGCAGCTGCCACGGGTGAGTGGGTCCGGCAGAAAACCACTCTGGTCTCTCTCTCCCTGAAAAACACAGCTGAAATGTCCCGATTCCAGAACTGGAAGAGAGGGAGCATCCTCCCGGCCCCATCCCGAACCCGAAGAGAGCAGCTAACATCCTGGCCCTCCGAACTGGAAGAGAGCGAGCAACATTCTGGTGCCCCGAACCCTGCTAGGATCTCAGCCGGGCTCACATAACTACTGGCTTGGCGGCATGGGGGAAAGATAAAACAATAACAATTTTTGGGCATAAGCAGAGGATTATGGAATAGATTATCATAACAGATTACTCCAGGACACACCGTTAATAAATTTCCCTAATTAATATATAGAATAATTATTGTTAAGGCAGTACAACACACATAGCTAGACATAATGTTTCTTTTTTTTTATTGTCTTTCCTTTTTCCACAAGGGCAGTTCATGACACACTTATATGTAAAGTGATATGGATCAAACCTCACCTGACAGATTTCAGTGAATTATACAAACAATAGCTATTCAAACATTATGTTCAAATATTATATAAAGGTAATAGAGGTTAAAGCAGACATTAAAATATTTTATATGTAAGTGACTTTTTAAGTTATATTGAATGTAAAAAATATATATATCATAATTTGGAGTAACAGATTTTAGTACTGAAATGAAAGAAAATCAGAGTATAGAACGGCTAACAGTAAAATAATTTTAAGTATAGAATTATGATTTTGTTATTATTTCATGCTTACCATCGTGTATCAAGGTTATTGAATAATTAAGATCCTCCAAATAAATCTGTATTTACAGAAATTTATACACATAGTCGTGATACTCTTTTGTAATTTCAATAGAAACAATAATTGCTTATTTAAAAGATCTTCCATTTAATTATTTTACATAAGCCCAGCAATACATTGTGAAACATTAAGAACCCATATGTTCAAACCAGAGACAGCACCACATGAAATGAAAATACTTTTATTTCTGGATTTTTAAAACCTAAATATCATTAAGCAAATTTTAAAAATCTACATCAGCTTCTTTTTTTTTTTTGCTTAATTTGTAAAGTTTCTTACTTTTTCAAGTTTGCTATTATTCATTAACATTCTCTAAAAATCTTTGAATAATTCTTTGCATTTAATGTTTAAAGTTAATTACCATTTGGTACTAAAATTAAGATGCAGGTTCAATTATACTGTATCATCTGGTGACTGAATGGACTTAAGGCTTAGAATCAAGCTGTTATGAATAAAAACATTATTGTTTTCGCACTGTCTCTAGTAACCCTGCAATCAAGATCTTGATTATCATGAACACAGTTGGAATGAATTAATTGCTTCCAAAAGCAGACTGAATATATCTTTAATTTTTCATCTGCTATGATTTATATGGAAAATCGTTCTATGACCTATTCTCTGAAACATTCTGAAATTTCTTCCCAAGGAGACAGTGTTATCTGTAGCTAAATCAGCCATCAAACCGTTGATCTATAGAGCACCAGGAACTCTGTTGGACTGTGTAGTTAAATAGCACAGGACACAACTTCAAAGGACTTTTCTTTTCTCTTTTCTTTTCTTTTTTCTTTTCTCTTTTCTTTTCTCTTTTCTTTGCTCTTTTCTTTTCTCTTTTCTTTTCTCTTTTCTTTTCTCTTCTCTTTTCTCTCTTCTTTTCTTT
>VZRJ01012925.1:53810-87893 GCA_013397565.1 Ptilonorhynchus violaceus
TCTTTTCTTTTCTTTTCTTTTCTTTTCTTTTTTTCTTTTCTTTTCTTTTTTCTTTTCTTTTCTTTTCTTTTCTTTTCCTTTCTTTTCTTTTCTTCCTCTTCCTCCTCCTTCCTGTCTTCTGTTGTTTTTTTTTTCCTCATAAAATACTTACTCTAAAACCCTAGAATGCTTTATGAACAATCATGCACACAAGACACTGCAAGATGGAAGAAGACTTCCATTTCTAAGTGCCAGTTGGGGGCTGGGTTTCTTAAGGGGAGATTGGTTTTTTTGTTGTTGTTCTAGCAAAAATCAAGGAAAAAATACCCTAAGCACTGAATGCTTCTTGTGACAAGGTGTACTTGAGTTAAAAGAATAGTTTAATAGTACAAGCAGTTTGAGTTAGGAAGGTGGTCCTGGAATATATTGTCAGAATAGGCATGGTTTAACTGACTGTGTCAGCATATCGAACATCTGAAGAAAACAGGTAAGTGTGGTGCCAAGATAAATAGGCTGGACACATAAAAATTATTCAGATTTCTCTTTCAATGGGACTTGGTAAACCATGAAATACTGATATACATGGGATAATATTAATGTATTATGCTGTCAGCATAACCATGACAATTACCCTTGGGAAGGAATTTTCTTGCTCTCTAACATAAGCTAAAATATTAATGTTGCAAATATTCAAATACAATCCCAAATATTGCATCATACTTAGAAAATCACAGAATCACAGAATATGCTGAGATGGAAGGGGTCCACAAGGGTCACCGAGTCCAACTCCTGGCTCTTCACAGGACCATTCCCAAGAGTCACATCATCTGCCTGAGAGCACTGTCCAAATGATTCTTGAACTCTGTCAGGCTTGGTGCCGTGACCACTTTCCTGGGGAGCCTGTTCCACTGCCCAACCACCCTCTGCCTGAAAAACCTTTTTCAAATATCCAACCTACTCTGACACAACTTCAGGCCTTTTCCTTGGATCTCATTACTGATCACCACAGAGAAGAGATCAGTGCCTACCCCTCCTCTTCCCTTCACGAGGAAGTTGTAACTGCAATGAGGTCTCCCCTCAGTCTCCTCTTCTCCAGACTGAACAGACCAAGTGACCTCAACTGCTCCTCATATGGCTTCCGCTACAGATCCTTCACCATCTTTGTTGCCCTCCTTTGGATGCTCTCTAATAGTTTAATGTCTTTCTTATATTGTGCTGCCCAAAACCACACACAGGACTTGAGATGAGGCTGCCCCAGTGCAGAGCAGAGCAGGACAATCCCCTCTCTTGCCCTGGTGGTGATTGGCCCTCCTGTCTGCCAGGGCGCTGCTGACTCATTTTCAACTTGCCATTGACCAGGAGTCCAAGGTCACTTTCCATTGCACTGCTTTACAGCACCTCATTCCCCAGTCTGCCCCTACATCCAGGGCTGCCCCATCCCAGGTGCAGAATCTGACGCTTTCCATTATTGAACTTCATTTGGTTTGTGATTGCCTAGTCCTCTGATTTGTCGAGGTCTCTCTGAAGGGCCTTGCTGCCTTCAAAGAAATCAACAGCTTCTTCCAGTTTTGTATCACCTGTGAACTTGCTCAGTATCCCTTCCAGTTCTCTGTCCCTGTCATTTATGAAAATGTTGAAGAGCACAGGGCCTAAGATGGAGTCCTGTGGAACTCCACTAGTGACAGGTCTCCAGTCTGATGTTACCCCATTACACAAAAGGTTAAAAGTTGATACCATATACTGAATGTTCATCATCTTGGAAGAAAACCTATTTCCATGACATTGCAATGTGTAATATAATTTTCCCTTCTAGCTACGAGCTTATATTCAGATATTAGCAATGAGAGATTCTAGCACTTGCATTCTTTTCATCTCAGTCTGGTGCTGTGGTTCACACCAGGGCTCTCATTCCTTTATTCAGATGACATGGAGTCATCTGAACCTTTCTTTCAAGTCCCATGGCTGTGCTTGAATTAGCTCAGATTCACTATTTTCCAGAAAACCTCTGCAGATATGTTATTTCACTTCTGAGTACATTTCACTATTTACTGTTCTACTGGATATTTTGCCTGAAATGCTCACATAAGAAGAGTCCTCCTATCCTGTGAAGCAAGAGAAACCAGATTTCTGCTTTCCTGACAAAAATTCCCTCAAGGAACAATGGGGCAAAAATACGTGTGACAATAAAAAATGGCTCTAGCAAAATGAGAATCAGCTTGGACAGGTAACACTCTTTCTGTTCTAGTAAGTAGGTACTTATACCTGTCAAATGTTGGCTTTGTGGCTTAGTGGCTGTTGTAATAGAGTATGGATTAGTGTCTCTACAATCCGAAAGGTGTTTTTACTAATGCAAATAGATGAAAAGAAGAGCTTGGTAAGTAGATGGAAAATTAAGAAGTTAATCTACCCTGCCCAATAATTAAGGTTTCTCTGCTAAAGGAATTTAAAAATAAAAGGTATGCTTTTCTGGAAAGATTAAGGTAGTTTTAGAAAACCTTTTAGCATATTTTAAGCATTATTTATAAAATGAGCTACTTATGACTCTGTATGTTAGTTGACTAATTAATGCTGAAACAATTGTAGATTTTTCTGTTTTGTTCCAAACTAAGTGGAAGAGATTAGTAGCCTGATAGTTGAGCTGAAGTCTGTTGGGACATTAGAAGAATGGCTGTAATTATGTAGGTTTTCTCTCTCTTTTTTTTATAAGGTGTGCAGATAGAAAATAATCCAAACTAGTACTAATATTTTTAATTGAGTACGCCTACCTTACCCACTAAGAAACAACTTTAAAAAGTTCTACTAACCACTCTATGAAGAAACAGAATTTCAGTGTATATTTACCAAAAAAATAAAAAGCAAAGAAAGCAGTTTCTTGCCCTAACATCCTGGATTGTATAGAATATGGTAAAAGTATTGCAACAACTTGTTTCGAAAGTCATTTAATTGAGCTGTCAAGTTAATTCTAGCAGTTCAGAATCTGGTTTTGCAGTACTATTTCACCTGGGTGAGCCATTCTAGATGACTATTAGAAAATATAAGGAAGAAAAAATTCTGGAGGGATACTAGAATTTAAATAGCATAAGTGTAAATAAACAAAAGTGCAGACAGATAATGGTATAGGATGGAACCAGTAAATATATACATATATATATATATGTAATATAAGTGTTATACATATACATTCTGTGTTCATTTGTATGAAGAGAGACAAATAAAATGCATATTACTTACTTTCTTTAGCAAAAAGTAAAAATAATTTAGTACAAAAACCCATTATTAAATGCATGGAAAATAACATTCAATCTTTGATAGGAATCGGGAAAAATATGTAATTTTCATTTAAAACAGTCAATGAAGAAAACTGTTTACATCTTTTTTAGCCAGCACCTTGACAGCTGTTGAACAGCCTAGGTATCTGTAACCTATGAGCCAGAGGCATCACCTCAAGCCGATGACATCAAGCTGAGTCACTTCTCTGGTGTAGATAGGGGAAAAAAAAAAGAAAAAAATTAAAAAGAACCTTAAAAGAGCTAGTGACCAATAAGAATACAGTCTTTTATGTGTGCTATTTATTGTCAACGTTATATACATTTCCACTTGACTTTGAATGGAGAGGGAGAATGTACCTTCCTGTGAAAAAGACATGAAAATTTTGCTTCATCCATATGCCCTGGATTTACTTTCCTTATAATATGTTCCTAAAATGTGTATACAGTTCTGAAACCAATTACTGAGGTTATCTCAAGTGATCTTTTTGCAATTCTTTAAAGTACAGAGGGTCTAGATCTTCTAGAAAGCGTTTGAGACATTTGAAATAGTCTTTTAGTAACAGCTTAAGAAGTGTCCATACAGACAATATTTTATTACTGTGCTGGTTTAGCCCAGTGTGGAATTTGGGATTGATCAGAGACAGCTGATAGATGGCTAACCGAATGAATCAAATGCCCTTTGTGTGACATATTTGAAACGGGAACCGGGAAGCGCGTTCTCTTTTCCCCCTGCGTCTCCGACTGGGACAGACAGTTTCCATACCCAGGACTGGGTGTCTGCCTGGGCCCAGGGTGGGCCGGCCTGTGGCACTGCCCTTGCCAAGCACGGGGCCAAGTGGCCAGAGGGGGCTTTCTTTTCCAATCGCATGGCAGTCCATTTTCAAGCGGCACAGCTGACCAGCCGTGTGAGCGGCCCCCCCTTCCCTTCCCTTTGCAAGTGGCGTGGCAAAGCAGGAGTCAGTTGCTGCTGAGAAGGAAACCCCGGAGCCAGCTGTGGTGAGAGCAAAACGGCACAGGGTGGCGAGACGGCACCTTAGGGCCGGGGCGGCGCCTCCATGGCTGCTGCTCCATGGCGCTGGTGGGGCTGAGCGGCCGCCCCTGGGCCGGGGAGCCTGAGGGCCGTGCGGAGCAGCTGCCGGGGCAGCCCTGGCAAGTAAACACAGCACAAAAACACGCCGGGACTCTTGCAGGCATTTTCTGCAAATATTAACTTCTCTTCCAAGTCAGAGAGAAAGGAAAGCAAGTCACGTGAGGGGAAAAAACACGTCAACAGACCATTTGAGTGAAAAGAAGGAAGGAACAGAGGAGACACCATCTTATCACCAGGACTGACTCTTTTCTGTAAGCTGTGGGAGAGACTGTAATAGAACCAAACTGTTTTTCTCTATAATTCATTAAGGAACATTTGGGGGGATGTTGGAAATTCAAACAGCCTGAAAATAAGAACACTTTATATTGTAAGCAGATGAAATTGCAGATTTTGGAGATGATGAATGAGAGGGAGAGACTTTATTTTTTAGGCTGGAATGACTCGTCCTTAAAAGAGTCCCCCATTGGACACCTTTGTGACCCACAGACCATGAGTTCTTGTGGGAGAGAGAAAGACTTCACCACTGGAGAATCTGGGCAGGCTGTGGTGTTTTCCGGAAGGTTTGGAACCACGCTGAAGACACTTCACAGGGACCTATCTTCCGTGGCATGAATCCCACATCATAACAACAAGAACTCTTTCCCATAAATGGCATTAAGGACTCTTAATTAAAAAGATCAAAATCACATGTTTTATGCCCCTTTGCGTGATCAGTAAGAAAGATTGGGATGTATTGGAAAGAAAGGGGGTGTTTTGGAGATTTGCCTTAATATCTTTATTATCATTACTCTTTTCTTACTTTTAGCTTGTTAGGTAATAAACTATTTTACTGTTTTAATCTTTGGAGCCTGTTTTTGTCGTGTACTTCTTTCGTTCTCCTCTTAAGAATACAATTCATGAGTGTGTCTGGGGTTTCCCTGGGCTAACCTACGACAATTACCAATAAAGAGTTTAAAGAAAAAGTCATTATTAGAACACCAAGTTCAACGGTAATGTATGTCAGGAAGAATTCAAAACTAGATGTATCTTCCGTATAAAAAGCATTTAATTTCTGTCCCACTTATGACTGAATATGTGGCTTCTTTCTTGGACATATTGATTTAAACTAACATAAAATACACAGAGATAGGATCCTTACTTTATTTGTAATCCAAATCCAGTGGACATATGTCAGGAAAAAAAATTGTGTGGGGACTTTATAACCTATTCTCACCAAAAGAAATCTATGAAAATACAGGCTGCCATTTTTGAACCAATCATTTGAAAGCACAATCATTTCCTAGACTCTGGAAAATGTTACAAATGTAGAGAACATCATCAGTTGTTTTTCTCCTTTTTCTTTTCTGGTTTTGTGGAAATATGGTTCAGTTCATATGTTTTGCTGTAGTGCAAATTGTTACTAATTTTATGAGCCTGAAGTATTTCACTGCATCAGAACCTTGTTTTCATTATTCACAGAGATGCTATCCACTCCTAATCATTCATGTAATAGCAAACAGGAAGAGCTAAACCTATTGCCCATTCATCTAGGCTTCATTTATTGGAGGTTGGACTAAATGACCTTTAAAGGTCCCTTCCAATGAAACCATTCTATGACTTAGTTTCATCAAAATTTTTTATGGAAACTCTCTTTTCAAGTAAGGATAGAAATATTTAATTGATACAGAGATACTATACACAGTACATTTTTATAAATAATCAACATTCCGTGGGTGTGTAAACGATTTTTTTAAGGGCATTATTTACTTCTGAAGAGCAGAAAACTTAGTAAATTCCCAGATGAACTTCTAACATATAGTAGCTCCTGGGGACAAGAACACTCCAAAACGTGTGTTATCTGCAAAAGGTCAGAGTATAACTCTCCTCATATATCCTCAGAGTAAGGCAATACATAATGAAAAATTGCCATTGGTAACTACATTGAGAAGGACAAAATGGTTAACCATCACAAATGTTATATTTAATACAGAAATATAGCCAATTCTTTCCTTCTTCCCTCCTAAATATGATCTGGTGTGCATTAATGAACATGAGATTTAATAACAATTCACACAGTACTCTGTGACATTTAGACACTTGGAGTGAGAAATCATATGTAAAAACTTTCTCCCTTTGAATTTTTGATGTGTAAATATTGGGAAAATGGTCACTTGCAATTATCGCAACAAAACTTTCAAATATACTTTGCAACAACATTTAAAAGATAAACTTGGAAAAAAGAAATACACTCTACAGTAGATGGTGTTCATAGTAAAGGAATATTTGTGGGAAAGAGCACATTTTTCTGCAGTTAGGTTTCATTCTGATAACAGCTACAAGAAGACACCAGTGAGAACCAAACATATGCAGGTAACCAACACGGCCAAAATCCCCAGCTGAACTGTTTAAAGAGTAGATTTATTCCATCAAAACACTGGCAAAATGGGGACACATACACTGCTAAGCTTATTCCTTCTTAGCAAGGGCAAACCCCACACGCTTATTCTCTGCTTTAACATATCTTAGGCGCATGTGTATTCCTTCACAACACTGTGTTTTTACAATCTCCAAACTTCTTACCTCTCTTCTGGCTCCCCACTGGGAGGCCTAGGCCTGTGGAGAATGTTTTTTAGGTCTTTTTTACAACATTCTGTTATCGTCTGCAGAAATTTCACTCCTCAAGGCAGACAGAAAACAACTCAAGGCAACCACAGTATGTGAAAATTCCCACACCAAATATTCTTAGCATCTTCCAGCTGTAAGGTCATCTTTGAGTGAAAACAAGTCTCATTCTTTCACTTCTCAGTCAATCTTCTGTTTTCAACCCCTTCCTCCGTGCATTACGCCATGCAATAGTGTTGCACCATGGTTTAGAAGACAAATCGTACAGCTAATTATTTTTATTTTGTAAGCAAATTTTGAGAAAGGGAAATTTTGAAGCAGACTATCCAGTAAAAAGAACTCAGGGACAAATAAATTAAGGTCAAGATGCTCAGAAGTGATTAATAAAATAAAGAAAGTGTGGAGCAATCCTTACCAGAATATTAGACCCTTGTTAAATTGTCTTGGGAACGATGCATATAGATTGAGACACTCTAGAATCTTAGTTATTTTGAAATGCTATTAATTATTCTAACCTGTTATTCTAGGATGTTCATCTAAGAATCTGAGCAGACACGTGGGGAAAGAATGATGCGTAAGATTCACTTAGTATGCATGAAGTCTCAAAGCTGATATATGATGACAACTTGATGTGATAGGCTTGAGGGTTTTTTTGGAAGGATATGTTACATTTTAGTAAAAAATCCACCTAATAGAAATTTCTTAGTATTTTCATTACCTACCTACACAATGAAGAAACAAGCAAGTATCTTAACCAAAGTGAATTTAGCACATATCTTTATTTTTTGTTTGCAATTATGAAAACAGACTGTCCTATTCAGGCCAATTATCACACGTTTAACTAAAGGCATTTTATCAAATAGACAATATTACCAGGAAAAATAGGTCTCTTACAGTTTCATGACAATGTAAGTTAAATTAAGCATGAAAATATTTATGCTTAGCAGGAAGTAAACAAAAATAAAATCATATAAATTACTACATTTATGCTTGAATGACTGTTAGTTGTTTTTACCAATGTATCAGTTTTATTTTACTGTCTGTCTACAGCATTTCTAGTGCACATGTATACCATTGCCAAATGCTAGCATTATAATTTGTCAAGCACTGAGAATAAGCAATTTATGCCCTTTTTAAGATGTATTTAATTATTATAGTAGACAGAAGAATAATAATTTGTGTATAATTGATCTCAGTAGAATAATTTTTTAAATATTGAAATTACCTCAACATTTACACTTTCAACTATATTGTAATAACATATTATATATTTATTATATATTTATTATATATATATTATATATTTTAAAGAATTCACAGTTTCAGACACAGAAACAACAGAAGCAACCACATCTAGGTAGCACCTTGAATAGTAGTTATGAGCTTCTCTTCTTGAAAGACAGACACCTTACCTAGTGAAATAAAAAAATCCTTTAACTCAGCTAATACTGTTGAACATATATGAGTTGGTGTCTCTATAGACTAGAGGACAAAATCAACTCTGTATTTGTGATAACTCATCAGAACAGTTGCTATTTTCGAGGTGTATACATATGCAGATCTTACAAGTAGGAGAAAAATGTGGTAATTGAGCAGTTCTCAAAGGGATGAAGAATAATAACCTGTTATTTATGAAACATTGAACCATAGTTGACATATTGCCATGGTTTAACCCCCGCCAGCATCCAAGCACCATGCAGCTGCTTGCTCACTCCTCCACCAGCAGGACTGCAGACAAAATTGGAAGGATAAAAGCCAGAAAACTCATGAGTTGAGATAAAGACAGCTAATAGTAAAAGCAAAAGCCGTGCACACAAGCAAGGCAAAGCAAGGAATTAATTCACTCCTTCCCATGGGCAGGCAGGTGTTCAACCATCTGCAGGAGAGCAGGGCTCCATCGTGCATAATGGTGACTTGGGAAGACAAACATCATCAATCCAAATGTCTCCCTCTTCCTCCTTCCTTCCCCACACTTGATATACTGAGCATTATCTTATATGGTCTGGAATATCCCTTTGGTCAGTCTGGGTCACCTGTCCCAGTTGTGTCTCCTCTCAATTTCTCATGCACCCCCAGCCTCCTTACCAGCGTGGCAGTACAAAAACCACAAAACCCCCCAGCTCTGTGTAAGCCCTGCTCAACAAAACATCTCTATAATACCCTCAGTGTTCAGCACAAATACAAAACCTAGCCCCATACCATCCACCGTGAAGAAAATTAACTCTACCTCAGCCAAAACCAGCACACGTAGTCAAATAATGAGCATTATTAATTATTTTGTAACTAAAACAATCTCTGAAGGTGACAGAAATAATGCATGTTTCTTACATTGTGCTTAGCCTTACATTACAGGAACATGGTGCTGATCAGCACTATGTCAGTACAGTAACGTATAGTAAGAAAGTGATCATATTCCTTGAAGTGACAGACAGAGTCCTCCTATTTCTGCTCCACTGTGACAGATTCCTGATGAAATTGTATCACATCTTTCCCAGTGAACTCTCAAGACATTTTATTCTACAAAGATAGTTATTATACCTTGGACTTTAACACTTAATATTTCTAAAATATAGTCCATTCTGAATATTGTGAAATATGGTGGATAAAGATAAAATAAAATTGATAAAAGTAAACAAGATAAAATGAAATATGAACACATTTAACACTATACTTCATCTATCTGACTTGAGTTTTGTGCTTGTGTGCCTTTTTTTTCCTTCAAAACATTTCTCTTGAAAGATGTTAAAGCTTATTAAAAAAACCCAATTGAAAAAATGCTTCATTCCTGAAGTGATTTAGTATTAACTAGAATTTACTTTTGTTCTTTTTGGCAAGAAGGTGGCATTTTTCTTGTTGTTTTTTTTTTTTGGTTTTTTTTTTGTTTTTTTTTTACTGCAAACAAGCTATAAGCATTTGTTGTGCAGCATGAAATACCATGCAGATTTTTCTCATAACAATAGTACTACCCTCTTCTAGAATCTCTTAAATTCAATCAGGCAATGTCCCGGTTTGAGACAAATTAGGAGGAAGACTAGGGGCATCTCCTCTGCCAACGGTCAAAAACTCCCTCCCCCCACCTCAGGAATTTCTCGGAGGAAAGTGAAAAAAACCCCTGTTTATTGAATAAGCAGGGTGCACGCAGGCACCAGGGAAAGAAAGAAAAAAAAAATTAATAATGTTAGATAATAAATCTCTCGCGGTGGAGAAGACCTGGGTAGATTCAAAGTCCTTTCTGTAGGTGTGGCTCTGCTCTCTCCGGAGCTGGAGTGCGGCGTGGGCCCACTCCAGTGCGATGTAGGGCTTCCCAGTGATAGTGTTCTGGACCGGAGCTCAGCTGAACAGTTCCAGAAGAAGAAGGAGAAAAAGCCACAGTCCCAGGAAAACTTTTCTTGCCTCAGCTAGCAGGCTAGCTAAAAAGCAAAGACTTTTAACTCTCCATCTCTCCCCTGAGAAACAGAGCTGAGAGCTGGCTAAAGAAAAAGAAAGTTCTCCCTCTGTGCCTGCAGCAGCGGTGAACGGAGGGAGGAGAGTGAGTGTCCTTGACCACAAAACCGTGCTGGTAACAGAGCTGGGCTGGAGCCCAGCTTAAAGGCACAGGATTCATGTCTGGCATAGAGCAGGTGATAGGGGATACAGCATCATAAAGTCCCCAAGACAGGCAATAAAGATTAAAATATCAAATCATGAAGTCATTAAAGCAACAAATTTCCTGGGTAGTATATTAAGCAATGTCTTCACTAGTGCTTAATTAACACAATTAAAAAAAACTTAATAAACAGCCTGTGAAAGATACTTTGAAATGAATGAAACGTTTAATCTTGTGTTCAGTTCTGGGCCCCTCACTACAAGAAAGACATTGACATGTCCAAAGAAGGGCAACAAAGATGAATGAAGGGCAACAAAGATGAGTAAAGGCCTGGAGTACAAGACTCAGGAGGAGCAGCAGTTGTTTAGCCTGGAAAAACGGAGGCTCAGGGGAGGCCACATCGTGTTCTGTAGGTACCTGAAAGGAGCTTGTAGCCAGGTGGGGGTCAGCCTCTTCTCCCAGGTTACAAATGATAGGACAAGAGGAAATGGCCTGAAGCTGTCCCAGAGATGGTTTAGACTGCATACTAGGAAAAATTTCTTCACTGAAAAGCTTTTGAGGTGTTGGAACAAGATGCCCAGGGAAGTGGTTGCATCACCATTCCTGGAGGTATTTAAAAGATATGTAAATGTGGCACTTAGGGACATGTTTTAGCAGTGACTTGGCAGTGTTAGATTTATGTTGGACTTAATGATTTTAAAGGTCTTTTCCAATCTAAATGGTTCTATGATTCTATGAGAAAAAAAATTTATTCCAAGCAGAATTCTGTAGACTAGTAAGTGCAGGGTCAAACCATTTTTTCAGCAAAAATATCTTCATCTCTACAGGATACTGATAAATAATTTTTTAAAAAGTTGTTCTCTTGTCAATTCTTGATGAGAAATTCCACATTTCCAAATGTATAGTATTTCACTTGAAGAAATAATTTTTTCTTCGCAGATTTGAAAAAACTTGAACATCTCTCAACTAGTTCAAATTACTAGTTCAAAAATGCAAGTAATAGCTGTAAGCATTTTTTGTTGTAGGAGTGAAAAAACCACACAACTTACTAATTATTACTGAACCAAAGCTATTCCCAAGACATGTAATAAAATTAAATAATAAATAAATAAAGGACAAAGTATTTTTCTTAAAATGCATCAAAGGTGGCTTTTATGGCAAAATGTTAATTTTTTATTAGGAAAGTTCAGAAGATTCTTATATCAAATATGATATGTTACCATATGTTATCATGATTATCATGGCCATCATGATTAAATGCTAAACAATATAGTCATTCAAGAAATAATTTAGCAAGATTGTTGAGAACATAAATCTGTCAAAAGTAGATATTACATATGTATACTACCTTCAATGGCTGTGATGCAATAGTAAGTTAGGTAAAGCTCTACTGTCCTGAGATCTGTAGTTCAGTTTTGGGAAAAGAAAAAGCCACAAGTGAGCTTCTGATAACAGCACATAGCTGCATTCAGTTGGGTCAGGTATCTATGTAGCTATATTCACTACAAATGCTTCCAATGCTACAGCACTTACTCAGAGGTAAGTACTCAATTATATTTTCATTTTACATGTTTGGTTTGCTTTCCCCTCCCCCAGTCTATTTATTCTCCTTCTCACAGTTCATTATTAGTGTAAAGTTATTAAAATTGCATAAACCTGACAAACGCTGCAGACATTTTTTATGTTAAAGTGCCATGTCCATGATCACAGATAAACTATGACTGCAAACCATGAATCTTTAGTTTCTCTTACAAAAGTACATACACAGATGAAGTTTCAAATTATAAAAGTCAGGTGACAAATGACAATATGTTTCAGTCATCCTAAAGGTACTTTTTTGTACCTCTTCTATAGTTAATTTATACAGTTTTAAAGACATAATTAACAGGATCCTATTAAAAGATTACATTTCACAACCTCACATATCCCCATGAATTCTTGTGATTTTGATATTGCAGAGCAAAGGATTGACTTTGAGACCACAGTCACAATAGATTGTGAATAATGAAATTTTAATGCTATCCGTTATATTTATAAGCCATAAATGAAGAATAAGTTTTGATCAAATATTTAGATTGCTTTTATCCACATATCAGGACATTTTTGTATTTGTATTTTGATAAGAGCTGTCTCCGCTATGATTTTTTTTTGCTGTACTTACCTCACCTATCAGTTGTGCGACTGAATGCATACTGCCATGTGGATATGGCACTTGAGGACAGGGTTTAGTGGTGAACAGTGGTAGTGGTGATAAGTTCATGGTCTGACTTGATGATCTTAAAAGTGTTTTCCAAGTTAATGATTTTATGTTTCTATGCTTCTGCGAAACCTAACTTTTGTAGTTCTTTGAATTAGAGTTCTATCACCTTCATATTGTGAAGGAAACTAATGGTCTTCATTTTCCTTCCTTCCTTCCTTCCTTCCTTCCTTCCTTCCTTCCTTCCTTCCTCTCTTCCTCTCTTCCTCTCTTCTTCTCTTTTCTTCCTCCCTCTTGTTGTGGACAGGTAAAACCTTGCAAAACCCTCTCTTTCCTTCCTTCCTCTCTTTCCTCTATTTCTCTTCTGGGCTTTTCCACTCTTTCAGTGGGAAAATGAAAAAGGGTGAATATCCTCCTTTAAGAATGAGAAGTAAAAACCCAACTAAAACCAGTTGCTACCACCTTGTTCGTTTATCTTGTGCTACTAGTTAGAACTGGTGAATAAGGATGGACTTCTGTATCTGTTCTGAATTTTATGTAAAGTTAAATAGCAACATTCTCTACAAAAACTGTTCTCATTTTGCTTCTTGTTTTTCACAGTTTTAAAAACCTGGACAGAATTTTCTATTTTATAGTCTTATAGCAATTAGAAAGTGAATTTTCAATTTTTCCGTCCAGAGGCATAGTGTAGCATTAAGCTTTCTAGATTCCCCTAAGATATTGATATTGCAGTTACTCAAATTTGATCAGAAAGAATAATGTTGTCTATTAAATGTTTTACCACTATTAGCAAATATTACCACAGTTGCTTCTATTTACATATTAATCTCTAGTATAGCAACAGCAGTTGCTATACTAAATTTAACAGTTTATATCTTCTTATCACAGAAAAAAATAAACCTTAAACATTAAACATGTAATTATGTCTATTGGAGACATAGTAAAACTGACTTTATTATGGTTGGGCTTTTTAGTAGGTAAATCACTAAAGGAATTCTGTTTAACCAGAGAGGGCAGCTATGGAAATTAATTTCATGACTGAAACATCTAAGTGATTATGCTATTTATTTTTAAATGGAATAAGCACACATGAATTAAACTTCAAAACGTGTTTTGTCTGGACCTATACCATTAAATGAGACACATATAAAAAAAAATAAATAGCAAAATATTTATGTACTGCTTGCAAAGCAATCCAAATATTCAAAGTTATGATACGTAAAGCAGATGAAACCTTAATAGAAATAATGCCCCTGTTGAAATGCCTGAAGGCATCTGCTAACTTAATTGTAAAATTTCTTTTATATAAGACAAAAGAGCTGTACCTAGCCATGATACATTTGAAATGTTGGTTTATTTTTTTCCTTAGGTCCCAGGATAATGATTTTCCAGTTATGGAGAATGCTTCTGTGTAAATAGACTCTTCCTTCAGGAAAATAAGAAATGGCTAATAAACAAGCTTGGCATTTTCAAAGGCAATTAGTACAGCTTGAAATTAGATATGCAAATTAGCAATGCTCCAATAAATTGGTGGTTGGTACAGAGATTTTTCTCTTTAGATATACAAAAAGCACAATCCAAACAACAAAAGGAATGAATTTATGCTTCATTTTACTTTGAACCGGTCTAGAGATTTTAGTATTCTACTCATGGTAAGTGGCAGAGTTGATTATGATAATTTGAGGCTTTTTCTTGTTTACGAGGCAATAACCATAGTCTAGAGCAATAAATTTTAAGGCCAAAGGTGTTTATTAGTCTCTATGCAACTTCTAATATACCAAGTACTACTCTCAAATTACATTCACATTATTATGCTGGTTAATATATATGTCAGTTTTTATGTTGTTGTTTTTATCCTTGTTATTGGTTTTGGTGTTATTAACATGTATAGCACTTTTTTAGATGTTAATAATTGAATTAAGAATAATGACATTTCTGACTAGGAGGAAAAGCTGAGGGACTAATTCTGTTACATTATTCCAGAAAAGAGTTGGGCTGATCAGGCCTCATACCTGATTCAGGCATTTGTTAGTTGGTCAGAAAGCAAGAACTTTTAAGTAAGACGATTACTGAAAATTAGGGCTAGAGAAAATGTCTTGGAATTATGTATTTTTCCTCTACCCCTATAACTTAAAATACCATTATAAAAAGTGGATTATGAACTGCGTTATTTAAAAGTTCACTGGACAACTCTGACCCACACTATTTTAGTCTGAAATTTATATCTAAATTCTATACTAATCAATTCAGTATAGTAAGGAACTATTAGAGATTCATAGAGGATCCTGAAACTTCGAAGGAGAAAGAATTGATCAGGAATAACTGGATAACTTTGGTGGATAAAAGGGACAGCTGTTGCAGTGGAGTATGGAGAGTAACAAGTAATTTTGTGGCAAACTCATGTCTATAACAGCTGGAGAATTTAAATAACTGTAGATTAGTATTATTATATATTTCCAAGAGTTCATCCAAGATACTTCAATGTTTTGTGGGCAATTTTCTTAACTGTAATTCAAAACAATTTAAATAATGAAATTTACTTTGAAAAGTTCTATTGTGAAAATACAATCCAGTCTTCTGTAGAGCATATGGCAAGAATTCACATTAAGTAGTTTTGTCATCAAATACGTTAAGTAAAGACATTCCATACCTGCACAATCATCTTTCAAAGATCATGGCAATGAGGAGAGGTGCCTGAGGGCTGGAAGAAAGCAAATGTCACCCCCATCTTCAAAAAGGGAAAGAACGAGGACCCAGGAACTGCTGGCCTGTCAGCCACACTTCAATCCCTGGAAAGGTGGTGTATCACCTCATTGTGGAGGCCATCTCTGTCCACATGGAGGACAAGAAGGTGATCAGGAGTAGTCAGCATGGGTTAAAGATAAATTATGTTTGACCAACCTGATTATCTTCTACAATGAAACAACCACCAGGATGGATGAGAGGAGAACAGTGAATATTGCCTACCTTAACTTCAGCAAGAGTTTTAACATTGTCACAAAATCCTCATAGGCAAATTCAGAAGGTGTGGACTGGATGAGTGGGCAGTGAGGTGGATTGAGATCTGGCTGAATTGCAGATCCCAGAGGGTCATGATCAGTGTCATGGTGTCTAGTTTGGAGGCCTGTCACTGGTGGCATCCCCCAAGGTTCCATACTGGGCCCAAGATTGTTTAACTTATTCACCCATGACTTGGATGAAGGGGCAGATGCCTCTTCAGCAAGTTCACTGATGACACAAAGCTGGGAGGAGTAGCCAATACCCCAGAGGGCTGAGCCGTCCTTCAGAAGGACTTTGACAGGCTGGAGAGATCACAGAGAAGAACTGTCTGAAATTCAACAACGGCAAGTGCAGGGCTCTGCATCTGGGGAGGAACAACCCCATGGACCAGTACAGACTGGGGCCTGACCTGCAGGGAAGCGGCTCTGTTGAGAAGGGCCTTGGAGTCCTGGTGAACTGTCCACAAGCCAGCAGTGTGTCTGTGTGGCCAAGAAGGCCAATGGTGTCCTGGGCTGCATTAGGAAGAACATTGCTAGCAGGTCAAGGGAGGTGATCGTCCCCCTCTGCTCAGCCCTAGTGAGGCACATCTGGAGCGCTGTGTTCAGTTCTAGGCTCCTCAGTACAAAAGAGACATGGAATTCCCAGAGTGGGCTATGAAGATGGTTAAGGGACAGGAGCATCTCTCTTACAAAGACAGGCTGAGGAAACTGGGCCTGCCCTGTCTTGAGAAGAGGTGACTGAGAGGGGGCCACATCAATGTCTATCAGTATCTGAAGGGAGGGTGTCAAGAGGATGCACCAGGCTCTTCTCAGTTATGCCAAGCAATAGGACGAGAGGCAATGGGCAGAAACTGATGCACAGGAAGTTCCATGTGAACATGAGGAAGAACTTCTTCACTGTGGGGGTGGCCGACCACTGGAAACAGAGAAGTTGTGGACTCTTCTTCACTGAAGATATTAAATAATCGTTTGGATGCAACTCTGTGCCATGTGCTCTAGGATGACTTTTCTTGAGCAGGGAGGTTGGACCAGATGACCCACTGGTCAACCTTACACATTCTGTGGTTCTGTGTTTTCTGTAAAATGCTTCAAGTGACAGAAAATATACCAAATTTTCTAAGAAGTTGTCTCAATAGATAATGACTTACTATTAAGATTTGCAACATGTCCAATCTTAATGCATAGATTGTTTTCATTGGAAATAAAAAGCCTGATCTTTGCTAATTAGAACTACCAAAAAAAATTCAGGACTTCTTTAATATATGCTGATCTGCTCCATTTGCCATGACAAAGTTCCCTTAATATGAAACTACCTAGAATATGAAACTAACATTAGAAGCATCTGGAGCAGAGCACAAAGGTTTTCCATTAGTGATACTCTCTGGTTCTAAAATATTATAATTATTATATGGGTTTTCTTCTTTTGGTGTTTTGCATGTAGTATGAAGACAGTGTAATTTAACAAAATATAATTCCTATCTTCAAGAAGTGCAATGGTAGGGGGGGTGTCAGTGAACTACGAGTTGATCAGCCTCACATCAATGCCTGGGAAGGTGGTGGAGTAAATCTTCTGGTAGACAATTTCTAAACACATTCAACAGAAGACTGTAGTTGAGATTTACAAAGGTGAAATTGTGGTTCACCAACCATATAACTCACTGGAATAGGATGACTGACTTGGTGGATGAAGGGAGAGCAGTGGATGGCTTCTGGATGTCTCAAGTTAAATAACATGAAATTTAGCTGATGCATGTGGATAGCACATTAAAGGAATCCCTTAATAAATCTCCCAGACTGCCAGAACAGAAGCATTTTTTGTTGATAATGAATCAGCAGAGCTGAGTCTATTGGTCTAGCAATATTTCCACAATATTTTATAGATAATATTTTATAATCAAATTTTATAAGTAATGAAAAGAATGAGAGTAACAGACAAGCTATTTTACCTGAAAATTATGTAAATCCAAATAACTGACTATGGCTATGAATTATATTTCTTAAGAGTTGCTGAAAAAACAGTAGCAATTCCTACAACTTACACATTATTCATGTGTGCTAGACAAAGAAACAAGTTATATGGCCAGCTCTGCCATCTACCATGTAGCCACTGCAGTGGATCCTTTATCTAATTACCACACAGAATTTGGTGATAAAGCCGAGTACCAGTATTTATTTAAGTGATATGAATTAATTTTAAAAAATGTAAACCAGATTCCTGTCATATTTCTTTGAGTAAGGTTTTGTCTAGCATTTTTTTGAGCTCTTTGTTTAGAAATTTTAGCCCTATGTACCTTAACTGACTGAACTCTACTGATTCTCTTGAGACATTTCCTCAGGGAAAGATGTTTCTAGTTCGAATTCTGTTAGTGCTTGGGTTCAGTTTTCCATTTCCTAACTCCCTTTATTTACTTTTTTCCTTACATAAACATCATGGTATTAATTCTACATAGTTCTTTGTTTTTCTTGGCTAATGAAAATATTATCAGCCTTTTCAGTAAAAAAACATTTTTAACTCTTTTATATCAGAAATATAGTTAGCTTACTTAATTGAGTTAAAATCCCAGGATTAATTGGTCATATTTGATTTTCCAATGCTCTTTGCGACTTTATTTACATGCAGGTGTAGCCATTCAGCGGTGTAGGTGAAAAGCCTTCCTTAACTTTAGGATTTCATAGTGATATGTAGATATAAATAATGAGAAACTCACACTGTTAGAGAAAAAAACTGAAATGGAAGTTTGCTGGTGATAAAAGAACTGTGGTGAGGCAACAGGCATTTGTGCTCAAAATATCAAAGAGAAAATGCAGCTCTGTTGTTGGAAACCTGTGGGTGTAAAATTACATCTTTTATGTGTGCTAGAAAAAAAGAAGAAACTACCACTGAAAGAGTGTGGTTTTTTTTTTTTCATTTTGAAAGAATCTGGTAAAGATTATTTTAACTTAGGATATATGAAGAGAGATTTTATACATGGTCTGTAAGAGATGACTGCAATATCAACAGCTTCAAGAATAAAAGATTGGTCAGAAGGGTTTCATCAGTTTCCACTATGACAATATCAAAATATTGGAACTTAAATGACTGGATTCTCCTCATTATCGACATATACACTACACATTTCAGGCTTTGGTTTGTGGCTGTGGTGTGTTTTACATTAGGTCCTGGTTCTTTTAAATTAACAAAAGTATTCCTCTGTAAACTGACATGAAAGATCAAGTCCTAGCAGAAGTAACCACAAAAAGACACAACCACTGATGCTTATCAATGTATTGTAAAGTATTTAAAGTATTTATACAATCATGAACTTGTGATAATGTGGAGTAGAATTCATTTTTGTGTGTGTTTGGTTTTGTTTTTGTTTTTCTTTTAATGAGTGTAGATTGGTGTATTATACAGGAGTCTGAAGTGTGGGGGTTTTGTTAGCAGTTCTAGATTAGACATAAATTAGCTAGAAAAGACATGCTTTGAGACATGATCAGAAATATGTGCGGATGGATATGACATCTATCTGCTTCTTTGTGTGAGCGGTTTCTCAAGTGTGTGTGTGCCGTGATTTTTATTTTGGGGTGGGTTTTTTTGTTTGTTTGTTGGTTGGTTTGGTATGGTTTTTTTTTAATCTGTAGGCATCTCTGGCTGGATTCCTGTCTAGGTGAAAATGAATAATGCATTACTTCATTCCAACCAGTCCAGGAAAAAGAGACATCTCTCCATAACATGATTTTCTACACTGTTTTCATGAAATCTTTTGAATGTAGCGGTTGTTTTGTCAAACAAACTATTTTATTTTGTTCTGTTTGGAGGTTTTAGTTGAATTTAGCTTTCTTAATAGGTTGGAGGAAAAGAGCAGTTTTGCCTCTAATTACGCTAAAGCTTGTCCCAGTTGCATGCATCTTTTGACTGAAACAGATATGATTTATCCCAACAACATGGGAGCTAAACACATGTAAGAATTAATTGCTTTAAAGGATTTAATGCAAATAAATATTTAGAGTTACAGCAATTTGAATCAAACTGCCTGACAACTAACTAAAAAGCTACTATAGCAGCAATGCACAACTGGAGACATCTTCCCTAGTCTGCTGACCTCTCATCGTTGGTTAGGTGTTATTGTCAATTAATGTTGCTTTATTTAGTGTATTCTAGTAACACGTACGTGGCTTCAAGTCATGGACCAAAGATCCTTCCTGCTATGTGTGGTACAAACAGATAAAAAGAATAAAGACCTGCATGAAGAGAAAGCAGTCATAGAAAATCCAATATTAATGCAACTAGGAAAGCATCCACACCCTTGAGACTAAGACATAAAGTGAAAACTTAGAGATGGTTTAGTCTTTCTAAACTCAAGACCTTCAGTTTTGTAGGTTATCTTATTCTGTGTGGAACACACATTTAATTATCACTGAGTAGCACTGCTACTGAAAAAATTCATTATCAGCTATTCAGAATGTTTAAAAAGAAGAGTAATCTAAGTGTATGTGACTATGGGTTCAAAATAAATGTGATAAATATCATCATATATTTACTTTGAACATAAACGTTTTATGGTAAACCTCATGTTGCCTATGTGTCCTCTTGAAGAATACAACATTGCACAAGTTGTAAATATAATGGTATATTAAGATACAGCAATGCTTTAAAAGATATTACTACATCAAATATCATATTATAAACATAAAATTCAACACTTTAATGTTACATAGTATCCTACCTATTGTTACTGAAAAATTTTTGGAAAAATAAAAAAGTCATACAGAGACATACAGATGCAGATATAGTAAGAGTTGCATAGTTAACAGCTCTCACTGGAATCAGGGAGAAAAAAACCATCTGATTAACCTCCTTACTTGTAGATAAAACACAGTCTTGAAAACTTTTGAGAACTGCCACTTTTTTCAGCCATAATGTCATATTTTCTGGCAATGATACTACTGAATCTGTATGTCTCTCAGTATCCTACTTGGTAACTGTTGTTCCCCACCTGTTACAGAAGCCTGTGTATCACTTTCAGCTTATTCCATCTCTTTCTTTCTTTCCTTGTTCTTCTTTTCTTTTTGTCTTCCTGATTCTTCTACCTCCTACTCTTTCTTTTCTTTGCTTCTGTCGATGCCATTTAGGTTTGCTAGTGTTCAAGTTCTGGTTCTCATGTTCATGCAGACTTTGAAAATTTGCAACTAGACTTGGACTAGCAACTCTGTAGAATGCAAAAGATTTTATTTTGCCTTCTTGTCCAGAAACTCATTGTTGGTATTCTTACAATTTTTTTCTTTGTAAAGTCCATTTTTACTAGACATCATCAAGCTCACTGGAGAGCTTTATCATTCTCTAAACACGGGGCAGCTTTTATCAGTGTTATGTCTCATAAAATCCAAGAGTATAGTTCTCAGGTGATGTTTCTCTCCCTTATCTATTCATTGATATTTATCACTTATAAGACATTCTGTGCTTAATGAATCACAAAGTTGTTGTCATTTATGTGACTGTGCACAATAACTGGCCAGCTTAAAAATATCAAAAGTAAATGACCCAGAGCCCAGTTTATAAGACCAGAGGGAGGGGAAAAATCTCAGAACTGAAGAATATTTTAAAACAAGTAATGATTCCTGGGTGAAATGCTGCCACTGCTAATATCCCAGGAAAAACCTTGCAGATTGACTTGAATAATTTTACTTGTGGCTATGTGTTGCGGTGGTTCGAGCCACTGCTGAAGTGGCCAGAGAGCCACAGGGCCCAAAAACAACCCGAGCTCGCTGGTGGGCCATCATGAAGGTTTGAGAATCCCCCTTAGTTAGGGTGACTTCCCACAATACCTCGCTTTCAAGGCAATAGTATATGGATTTTCCCCAGTTTGGATTGGTTTGCTGTTCTCCACCCCTTTGTTTCATCTGTGTACACCCTCTAGAAATTTCTTTTTGATTATAACCCCCATTGGCTCCCTTCTCTTAATCCCTCCTTCTCTGTACCCCTATTGGTCCCCTTACCCCTGCTCCACCCCTAACCCTCAGCCCATTGGCTCTGTTGCTCTGCCCGCCCCCCAGACCCCATATTTAAACCTGTGCCCTGTCCTCCATCTTGGTTCTTTGTCCCTGGATCCTCCACGGTAAACCTCGTTGCTGGACCCCATTCAAAGGGCCCTTCTCGCCTCCTTGCCACCGGCTGCCTCTTTGTTCCTGTGTGTGTGTGCGTGTGTGCCCCACTCCAATGGGAGTGTGTGTGGCTGCATCTTCGCCTGGCCCCTCCGCGCCGAAGCTGCTTCCCCTAACCTGGGGACACTTCTGGAAGGCTGCGGCAACTCACCACTGCCTCAGGCCGCAGCAGTTATGTATATAAAATTCAGGGAGAAGATGAGTGTCACTACACAGAGTAGCTTTGCATGCATAAGAAAACTTTAGATTGTCTAAATGCCCTCTAATCTTCTACCAAAACAAGAATTTACAAACTAAGTTGTTGATACACTGAAGAAAGCAAAACTGCTTTTTTATTTTTCTAGAAGAACTTCAGGAGGCTAATACAAAAATTTCATTCAAGTGTAAGCATTACTCGAGCCTAAAGTATACAAGCACTTAGTGATTTTGCAAGTTAGTTAGAAAATTGTTTTGTTAGAATAAAACAGGTGTTTCTCTTTGTGCAGTGAATTCAAAGTCTTTTTCTGGGAAAAACATAAGATCAATTTCTTAAAAGAGTATTAGCCTACAAGATTTTTCTGTAGGATCTTCACTCTCTGCAGTCTTTTCTGTCTTGTATGATTACCAACAAGGAAAAGGTGTCCAAAACCTACTGGCCAGGCTGATATTTTAATTATTTTGTAATGCTTTTAAATTGGATCTTTAGCAATAAGCTGCTACTTTCTGATGGGGTTTATTTTTTAAAGCAAGTCATTACTTTAGCAGTCCTCACAGATACAGAAAATTATGCTATCTCCTCTAGCAGCCATTTGGATTCCAAGTTTCTGTTTCCACCCTTCTTCAGTAGATAAAAACTTGTCACTGCATCCTGAGTGTCTTATGTAGCATCCCTCTCTGAAATCATTCTGAAACCTATTTCACTATGATCAGCACTTTCAGGGCAAAATAAGTACCAACCAATATATCTGTAAGAGTATGATTTGTAAGGATATCTTGGTGACAGTTATAAACAATAAAGGCAAAACCAATACATTAAAAAAGCCCTGTTATATAAACCATAATGAAAAGTGTCTTTCTAAGAAAATAAAAAACCCTAGAGCTCTTTGGTCACTGACAGTTGGGATTTTAAAGAAATGGTACAGCACAGACATGAAGAGGTGCAACCAGCTCTGTTCTGGGTGTGTTTGCATATGTGAATTATGTTTGTGTATGGGATTCGCTCTTTTTCTTCAAGCTGAACTGCCCAGCAAGTTAGAGCTGTTCAGAGTCTGGAAAGAGCTGGGGTCAGGATTGAAGGTTGGACAAACAGATCCTGAGACACGGGCTGAGACTCTGGGAAGATATGACTGGCACAGGCTTGTCAGACTTTGAGAGACCTGCAGATGTGCCTGTGTCAGTAGATCCAGGGAGTGCTGAGGGTGGGGGAAATGATAATGGGGGAACTCTTGACCTGGTAAGGTGGAGAAAAGGAAAAAGATCTGGCTTAGTTGCTCACAGCTGGGAGTGCGGATGGGGTTTATGTGGGTGCCAGGATGGTCACTGCTCTTTGTCTGTGGCAATCCATACAGCTGTACCTCTTCACTGTGTGAGTGTGTATCTGTATTTTTAGATATGCTCTGGCTTGCTGCCATGGGTACATCCAAAGAGGAACAGCAGCAAACAGACCAGGGAAAAGAGCTCCCCTAAGAGCCAGATTTGGCCTGACATTAACAACATTAACAAATACTGATAGATTACTTATATTAAAAAAAAATCCCTTAATTGAAATGTAAACTGCAATTTAAGAATTGGCAAGAAAATAGGTAAAATATTTATGGAATGAGACTTTCCATTCCTGAAAACATAAAGAAATTTAATCCCGTTTTTGGGAGTTGATGAAAATTTTAAGTCTGTAAGTGGCATATGACTAATTAGACAGTAATGCTAGTGAAAAAATTGACTCGTAACACCTGACTGCCCTTAGTTTTGATTGTGATCTGCCTACCTTTAGAAAAGTTTTATTTTATCCCATGTCTTTAAAACAAGGGACAATGAAACTTTAAAGATACAAATGTAGAGAATTTGCACCTGAGTAACTCATTTTGATGTGTTGAAGCAGATAGAGGAAGTCTAGGACTTCTAATGAAGTTTTTTTTTCTCATAATATTGCTCTTTGACCATCAGTTACAGCAAATCATAAATAATATCCTCAAGTTTGGATTCAGACAGTTTTACCTTTCTTATTTTCTAAACAAGATTGTAAAAATGGCTGAAGAGACAGAGAAAATATATAGATACAGTATATTTTAGCAACATTATTATCATATATGACATTATAGTCAGCTATGTGGAATAGGAAAAGAAATATAGAAATCTAAGCTATAATCACAGGCAGATGATGTTTGAAATAGAGAATTCTGTAAATCACTCCCTAAGGTATCTAATATGGATTTTAAGTAATAAAATTTGTTTCTACCTTACTAAGGTAATGACTAATTATATGTAATATATATTCTGTGCCATCTTAGACTTATTTTTTTGGCAGTGTTATCTTCTAAGACGGGTGTTCCATTTTCCTAGTCATCCTGCCTGTCTTTTTCTCCACTTGTTCCAGTTCAGTTCATCTTCATTACAACGAAGAACCAGACCTGTACACAGAATTTCAAATGAATTCTCAGTGGTCCCATTTATAAAAAAGGTACTACTCGTCAATTCCTGATGTAAGTATCTGCCTTGGAGTATTCTGGCTGTATAACCCCCTTTCTTCAAAAAGTTTACCCACGATTCAATTATTTCCCATTAGTGAGCACAGCAGTTTATAGCATTTTTAATAGAACCTAGGACTGTACCTTTGCATTTCTAATAAAAATTTATTTTCCAATTTTTATCCTGTCATTCTCCAGTTGTTCCTATTCTGTGATATCCTGTTTCTCTGTATTGATAGTGTCTCAACTTAGTTCTTTCAGCAGATTTTATCACTACACTACCAAGTTTTGTGCCATGGTGACTAATTGAAGTATTAATAAAAACAGCTTTAGTAACACCCTTATCTAAAAAGACAAATGGCTATTGCATTTCTTAATGTTATTTATATTAAAATGTTAATATTTAGAATAAAATAGCAACACATGGAATGGTGTTGTATGTTGATTATTTCTATAGGTGGTTTTCTTGAATTAACTGTATGTCAGGTGGTTTTCTTGAATTAATATTTTTAATTAAACAAGTATTAATTTCAAGTAAATACACCCGGATTTTATACTAATAAGTTTATTTAAAATTAAAATATGAGAGTGATCTATTTTCTTGACTTCATGCTTAAAAAAGCCTACAATAAACCTTAAAGTTAATAAATCTTCAGCATAATTCCATGGGAAGACTAAGACTACAGATAGCTCCTTCAGTGTTTATATTAAAAAATGGTAGTAGAAAGTAACCAGATCCTAGCTGATGGTTCTTTCACAGAAGTACATCAGTTTTGTATGTTAGGTAAAAGTTTTACTCTAAAGATTATCCTAAAACCAGAAAACCCTAAAAACACATTTCAATTTTCAAAAGAAAACTGCTTAAAATTTAGTTACGCACACTGGAATTATGTAAAAACATTGCAAAATCTCGAAAAAATATTCAACAGAGGATAGACCTGCTAACAGAGATGGGAATAAAAAATCAAATTTAGCAAGGTTGTAATTTTTTGTGTTGTCAACCATTTGCATGACTGATTAGAACTGAATGCTCATGTCATTTTCACAATCTGCATTATTTTTCAAAAAAATGTAACCGTACTTTTTATAACTAATTACAATGCATACACAACTCTTAGAAGGAATGCATGTTAGGAAGCAAACAGTAATGGGAATAAGCTATATCAATAGAGTTCTAATTCTAAGCTACATCATTGATGAAGTCTTATTTTGCCAGTATTCAGATTATTAATGCTTTTAAATTGTCTTAATATCCAGTGCTGAAAAACAATGTGCATGTATAGAAGCAGGATTTTACAAAATGGTATGTTTGACTGCACCTTCTTCCCTCCTCACGTAGCTTGATGCTTCAGGCATAATCTATCTACACACAGGTTTGGAGGTTTTATAACTGGACAGAGAAAAATCTAGAAATATGGTCTTTTATTTTCATATTTACATGCTTGTTTCTACTTCCCGACAGCTCCACCAAGGAGCAGCAGAGCAAAGTGGCTCTGCAAATCCAGGAGACTGAGAAGTGGAACTCACAGCAGGGCAGATTGGAAGAGTCAAGGCCAGCAAGGCGCTGTCCTGTGTGGCTGAACAATGTGAGCTGGGCAGCTCTGGAGGCAGCAGCCGGGCAGACAAGAGTCCAGTTTCACCTACACACCCATTGTGAAAAGTAGATTCAGGCGCAAGAAAGAAAGGAATATCTTGTGGCCGGGTCAGAGATATCAGACCATGCTCAAAGCAAAGCTGCCAAGTTGGTCGGAGAAGATCTTGAATTTTAAAGCAAGTGCCTCCCAGAAGAGGCACTGAACTCTGCTGAGCATCAAGACTGTCTCTTGCACCTGCCTGAGGTGGCCATCAGCGCAGGCCACCAAAGCCCTTCCCGAGGAGAAAGCACTCACAGCCCTAGCAAATGATCAGTTCTGTGAAGGAAAATTCTACTAAACTTGTGAACCATATTTGAACAAACTAAATTCTTTTGTAAAGTTAATCTGTTACTCTAATATAATGAGGAATTTTGGCACATTTAAATGCATTTCTAATTAAAATGTATTAATTTTGAATAAATTAAAACCTTGTAATCCAAACCACTACAAAAGCAAAATATACCAAAAATTACAAAAGAATATGTATCTTTCTACAGATTTATCCTGAGTTTCTATGTAGCTTATATACTTCTATAGGTAGTGAGTAAACAGACTAGTTTTTATTTTGGATGGCATTACCAAAAGAAGAAACATTAAAGTTTACAGATGCTGTTACACAAATTTTAAAAGGGCTCCAATTCTCCTCTATATCTTTTAGAAAGCAAAACCACTACATTGCTGCAGGTCAGTGACTAGGAAAGTTACAAGATAAATGGTAAGTCTTTCCTCTGTTGCAAAGGAAATGACCTTTGCTGTTCCACATCATTCAGCATCAATGGCTAGTATGCTTCTGTAAGAAGATTAGTATTGATATGCAAATCACTAGCATGAAGTAGACAAAACAGAACTTTTTTTAATCTTACTTTCCCCATAAACATCTTCATCACTGATATGTCATACTCTAATGGCTTCTGGACTATTTCTTGTTATCACTCTGACTTATTTTCCAGATGCAAAATAATAAATCTCGAAAAACTTAAGGAGGATGGAGAAAAGTCTGACTCAACTGTCTTTGGTAGCAATAAAAATGAAAACTTCATATAATATTTCAAAATAGGTGTAAGAAAGGTGTGATAAAACATGAATAAGAATCTACAGTATAATCTGAACTAGAAAAAACTCACTGCTTACAAAGCATGTACAGTACTCACAGGGAAAGGAATGTGAGGAAGAAAAAACCCTTTAGCTTCCCTAACTTATGTTATTGAATTTAGCATATCAGTCTAGTCTGCTTTAAGAAGCCAATCCAGCTTCATTGAAACTTCAAAACTAAAGACTATGAAGCATGTTAAATGAATGCTATCATGCTCAATATACTGAATCCTAGAAAATAATTACTTGTCTTGCTGAGAAGATAGACGCAGGCAATGCAACACTTACTTGTTCAAAGAGACTGTCTTTCACAGACAATATAAAAATGTAAATGCCAGTTTCTTGCTTTGTAGTAGATAATACCCAGTTTTACATCATAACTTCTGGCTTCAAATTCTAAATAATTGTCAGTGAAAATAGCATGTACATCATCATACTGCTTAGATACTATTCATTGTTCCATGCATTCAGTGGTACTGGGAAAGGGAAAGTAAAATGATATAATGTGCATGCAAACAGATAGCTAGATTCCTATCTAACCTTATTGCAAAACATTTATTGTGTTCGCATGAATGTAAAGAATATCATAGAGTATTATAACAAAGTAATATTATCTCTGACATTTTAACAATATAGACTTTTATTCAATTACTATTAAGCTACCTGTGACTGTGGTTTCTAAATTTACTAGCAAAAGTTATTCCAAAATTTGTTAAACTATCTGAATCCAAAGCTATTTGAATACATACCGAAAAACATGAAAATAATGTATCAATAAGTTAAAAGAATTACAGCAAAAGAATATGTGATGGTCCTTATAACTTTTTTTTGTTGTAAGCATTTATTGCCAAGAGACACAGAATAAGTAATAACTTGTTAATAATTTATACAAAGATTTTACAAAGTCACTAATTCCAGAGAATTATGTGTAATTTACATAGTCAACAACTGTATCACACTGAGCACAGAGAGCACAATATGGAATACTGTGATAGTATATTACAAACCTCTTACTCTTAAAATAATTTTCGTGACTCAAATTTTTTTCCTTTTTAGTTATTTTTCTGATATTCCATGTAGAATTTCTAGATACAAGTACTATCAGTTATAATAATTTAATTATGCCATGTCACACTGATTCCCCAAATGAAAGTCATTCTTCCTTTAGCAAGACTGTCATAAATGTATAATTCGCTGTTATCATAAGGGAGCAAATTTACAAGCCAAATTGTAGGATAGAGACTAATTATCTAGGAAGTAAATTGTTGCCTGGGCTGATTTTGGCTGCTTCAGAGTTAATTTTCTTAATTCTAGCTAGTATGGGGCTATGTATTAGACTTAGCTGGAAATAGCGTTGGTAACACAGGAATGTTCTTGTTATTGATGAGCAGTGTTTGAACAATGACAAGGCCTTTTCTGCTTCTCACCCTACCCCACCAACAAGGATGCTGGGGGTGCACAAGGAGTTGGGGGGACACACAGCCAGGACAGCTGACCCCAACTGACCAAGGGGACAAACCAGACCATATGGCATCATGGTCAGCATATAAAGCGGGAAGAAGAAGAAGGAAGGGGGAGGTGTTCAGGGTGATAGCGTTTGTCTTCCCAAGCCATCATTCTGTGTGATGGAGCCCTGCTTTCCTGGGGATGGCTGAACACCTGCCTGCCCATGGGAAGTGGTGAGTTAATTCCTTGGTTTGCTCTGCTTGTATGCTTGGCTTTTCCTTTACCTATTAGCTGTCTTTATCTCAACCGCCATGGTTTAAACCCACCCAGTGACTAAGCCACTGCAGCCACTCACCCGCTTTGCCCTCACATCCCTGGTGACATGGAGAGGAGAATCAGAAAAAAGTAAAACCCGTGAATTACATGGAGAACAGTTTAATAATTGAAAACAAGTTAAATATAAGAAGAAGAAGAAGCAGAATAAAAATACCAGTAATCTAAAAGAAGAAAACAAAAACAAATAGAAACAAAACACAGGAAAAACAAGTGATAGACAATTCAATTGCTCACCAACTGCTGGCCAATGCCAAGCCTTTATCCAAGCAGTGAGTATGGCAAACTCCCACTAATTTATAGATTGAGCATGATGTCATATGGTATGGAATATCCTCTTGTCTAGTTTGGGTCAGCTGTCCTGCCCGTTCTACACCCAGCTTCTGATGCAATTCCCCACTGGTATGCATGGGAGAGAATGGGAAACTGAAAAGTCTTTGACTCAGTGCAAGCACTGCTCAGCAACAACGAAAACATCAGTGTATTGTCAGCATCTTTCTTTTACTAAACCCAAAAGACAGCACTGTAGCTGCTACTAGAAAAAAAAACATCTATTGCAGACAAAACCAGGGCATCAAACCACAGGTTTTTGGCCTTTATTCTTTCAATTCTTTCCCCCATCCTATCCAGGGGGAAGTGAACAAGTAGCTCTTTTGTGCTTGGGTACTGACTGGAGTTAATCCATGACACTGCCCTCCAATAGTGGCATATAATTAAAGTTTTTAGACTAGATTTGTCATTAACTATATTTAGAATTTTTATGAGGCATTACATTGTGTTCCTTAAATTAAAAGATATCAGGAATAAATACACTTCTTTTTAAAAATACTTGTCACTGCAGTCTTGCCTAAAATGTTACCTGCAGCTAGGAGAAAACAATGACATTTGTTATGATCCAATTAGTGAGAGGTGCCTCTGCCCAAATTAAGGTAAAATTTCAGTTTTCCTAGTCAAGTTGCCTATGAGTTATATTGTTACATGGCCAGTCACTTTTGCAGGCCTTTTTTGTCCTTAAAATGTCAAAAGGCAATCAGCATACTTTTCTTGAAACTATATGATTTGAATGCTTCCAGGATGATCTGCAAAGAACACTCAAGTGACACAACTTAGGTTGCTAAGGATTATGAAGGACTTTTCTGTATGCTGAAGTCAATAATGTGGATTCTATTTAAAAGCAAATGTAAGGTAGAGAGATAGAAAGAAAAAAAAAAGAGAGGAGGGGTCAGGGAAGCAAGACAGACAGAGAGAGAGAGAGAGAGAGAGATGAAGCAGGAGATAGCACCCATGGATCCAATGACATCCTTTTGGCCTTCCTTCACCTTGGGCTTCTTGATGGTGAGGGTCCCAAAGTTCTTGTTCTGGGGATACCACCGTTATGCAGTCCAAGTTCCAGGTGTCCAGGGGGTGTATATGCTGTTCCCGTAACTTGGGGTGACCTTTGTTTGACTGGTGACATGTGTATAAGCAGTTGCCTCATTTCCTGCAGTTTGCCACAGCAGGAATTTCTGTCTGGATGCATTAACCAAGATGTGCTAACCAGATCTGGCTCACCAGGCTTGGAATTAGTACCTTCCTATTGTAAATTTCTCCCATCTGTGTTTATCTCAAGTTCCTGCTGTGGTGGTTTATCTTATGGCAATTTCCTTCTGTGGCCTTGGCAGTGTTTCGAGAGAGGCAACAGTATTCTTTAAGTTCCTAATGCATTAAAACATTCCAAATATTATGATGTTGTGTAAACGAATGAGTTACTATTGAGAAAGGAGGGACAGCATGATTGTGGGTCACAGGAAATGAATTAACATCTTGGACAATTAGATAATTTATTACAATACAGTCAGGGCTATGAAATTGGTAGAGATCCCAAAGTTCTGAATTATATTCTCTGAATCAGAATATCAGTAATCAATCAACTTCTATATTATCATTGTACTTAAAATTTGAAAACTATTTAAGATTTTTCAGACATTTGTTCATTGAGTGATTATGGATAAAGTAACACCCTGAACACTTTTTAACAAATCTAGCTCAGAATGTAAATTTCACATTTCAATAGACTAAAAATATATAATTTAATGGGTTCCTGTATCTGAATTCCTTCATATTCAGTCCAGTCTTGCTTGCTTTGGAAGGAATGAAATTATGTTAAAACTAATATGTATTTTTCCAGCAATTAATTTTATGCTCATAATTTGTTCTGACTACTGACTTCAGGCAACCAGAAATAAATGTGTATAGTGTGATAGTGATTATGAGATAAGGATTTATTTAGATCCTTGACCACATAGCAGCACTATAAAATACCAAAGTCCCATTAATTATCCAAATAGTGAAAAAAATACCTGGGAATATCTTAGGTTTGATGGATTAGGCATTTTATATGGATACAGTCTTGCAATAGATTTGCTAATAGAGCAGAGCACTTTTCAATGTTTGTGTTTAAGGGGAAGAGGGGAGTGTAGAGAAAATCAAGAATTGGAAATATTGCTCAGGCACACCTGTCCTGCAGAATCCATGGCCATCGTTTACCTGGTTTGTCAACCATTGTGAAATGTATGTTATACAAGGCTCTTGTGACACCTTGAAGGCACATGTTCACATCTTCGCCTAGTGAAATTACCTGTAAAATTTCAGTTTTCCTAGGGAGGTTGCCCATAAATTATATTGTTACATGGTCAGTCACTTTTGCAGGCCTTTTTCATCCCTAAAATGCCAAAAGGCATTCAACATCATTTTCTTGAAATTATATAATTTGAATGCTTCCAGGATGGTCTGCAAAAGGACACTTAAGTGACACAACTCAGATTTCTAAGGATTATGAAAGACCTTTCTGTTACAGAAGGTAACGACAAAATTGGCACAGTTCATTCGTATACGTTTAGCAGACTCCAAAGAGTTCTAAGTTGCCACTCATGAGTCCTGGAAAAGACGACTTAGATTTATCACTTAAAGGAGGCATTGCTGTCTCTGACCACTTCTCAGGTAGGTGGATACTGTGGACAAAAAATTGGGTAAGAACTGGCAACCCAGAAAGACAGCTGTATCCTGGGCTGTATCAAAAGCAGTGTGGCCAGCAGGTCGAGGGAGGTGATGCTCCCCCTCTACTCCTCTCACATTAAATCCCACCAGGAGTACTGAGTCCAGAAGGGAGGCTTATAAGAATGGTCCCTTCCAATCCAAGCTGTTCTATGATACTACAACTCTATGACTCTGTGTTCAAGAGTGGACTAATCAATGCATGCATTTAAATGATGTAATCATTCATAATGAGATGGGAAACCTTGGGGATATAATAGCTATCTATTATTACATTATTCATGTAAACATCAGTTCAGTTTTCACTGTCAATTAATAAGGCAAATAAGTTATTTGAAAAGAACAGGATATATAATTATTATAAACCCACAATTTGTCTCCCAGCGAATACATTCTGCAGCACTGTTGAAAGTAATGGAAAGGCTAACAAACATAATTGAAAGTATGGCATCAAATTTTCAGATGTTCATTTTAACTACCCTATTATATTATCAAATGTTATAGTTCTTTAGAAATCACCTATAGGACAGGCGACAGACTTTACCAGACATGTAAAAATATAACACAAACCAAGGAATCTATTACCTATCTTCAGCTTAATAACAAACAAGTTAACTACAGAAAAATAACATGAGAAAATTTAGGCAAGGAAATCAAGAGACCAAGGTCATGGTAAGCAACAGCATAAAAATACAAGTAAATAAATTACTTCAGAAGCTCCAAGGGAGATATTACTTGTTAACTAAATATTCACTGAGGCCAAAGTTAGACTAAAGCTATGTCTTTTGGGGAACTCTGGACGAATCACGATTAACTGGAAACTGATAAGGCCATTCGAATATGGCCTTTAGGCAAATACTTTATCTGTCAAGATATTTATAATCAGGTCTACAGTCTAGATTTCAGGGTATGATTGCAGGGCACACACACTGTGTAGTTTAACAGATATAAATGTTCCATGCCAGATGATGACTGGGAAGTGTGTGTTGTTAGGTGTTTATACTTCCCAAGTTGTGTAGAGAGGAAGAGATACTGAAGAGAATAATAGGAATACTAAAATTACTGTCAGTGAAAAGAACAATGGAGTAATGATTTTTCAGGGAACTTGGTCTTTGAGTTATAATGTAGCTACAGAATAAAAGGGCAACAAACGACTCCAGAGACCCACTGGCATCCACATATTCATCTTGCAAAAAGGGCACTGGGGTTAAAACATCTAGAAGCTGTCTCTTCAATTACTTTAAAAGGCTGAAAGAACGATGATCTTTTTCTAAGGCCTTGTTGCACTGGATAGTCCCTGCAGGTAAAAAAGGATAATCAGACTGACAAAATTCAGTGAATGGACAGTTAGTGCTTTTTACTGCACAAGCCAACAGCCTGGAGACAAGGGAGGAATGTCAAGTCCCAGTTTATTATAGCTTCACTGGGCATGTTAACTGTTGCTTTTTCCAGTTCCATAACATGGATGATATTTTGTATGTCACTTGAATCTTTTCCTGCATGATCAGCTCCTCTTAAATGTTTGTTTCAAGCACTGGAGCAAATTGTAATCACAGTTACCACAGTGTAAATCAGGAGTAACTCCAGTCCAGGCACTGGAGTGACATATTATGAAGCTAAACTCAGTTCAAAAAGAAAATTGCTGAATATATGCTGTGAACTTGCTAAAGAGTCTTTTCTGGCACAGAGGTACATGTCAAGTTATCCCTGAAAAACCTTTATGTAGCTATCCAGTATCTCTACAGCATGTGTGTTGGTTCTTCCTCCTGCAAACAACAAATCTATTTTTCCCTCTGTTCCTGACTCATCCAGTCATTCTCCAACTCCCAGATTTTCTACTATGTCTGTGTGCCTTGTAAGGAATAGACCTGCTGAAAAGGTTCTCTAAAACTATCTCCAAGAATTTTAATGCCAGAATGAGAAATGCATGGGTTGTTAAACTCAAAATGTTTATTATGGGCAAAGACAAAGACCACTTTATCACAGAATCACAGAACAACCAGGTTGGAAGAGACCTACA
>VZRJ01012926.1:13034-82938 GCA_013397565.1 Ptilonorhynchus violaceus
GCTTTTCCAGTCGGTACCCTTGAGGAAGTTTCTCATATAGTTCTGCACATGTCATTCCACAATATGGTGTTCCACCTAAAGCAAAGTTTAACGATCGTCACGGACAGAAGTGGGTTTTAATAAAAGGAAAGTTAATTTCATAGTAGAAAAAGTCATCTGACATAGTAACAGGTAAATTAATCCAACATTAGGGAATATTTTGCAGCTACATCTTTATTGTTAATGCTTCCTTCCTGCTTGATGCACAATATTGAAGAGTAAAATAAAACTAAGTGTCAAGTTTTATCATCTGTGGGGCTGGTCTAAATTTCTCTACAAGTCTGAGGGCTTGCATCTGATTGTATTCGAAGTGTTTTTTCAATAGCCTTGATGTCAATAGGCAAGTCCATTCCTTCATTAGCATAATTTTAGATCTGGTATGGACTCATGGAACTGTTACTGTCAAGCTGGTTTTGCCCTTTTCTGCAGATGTTTGGTTGTTTAGACTCTTGAGTTTCCACACTGCATCCATATCTAGTGCAAACCATTAAGTAAGGAAAGCTGTGAACAAACTGGAAATCCAGAGCTCAGAAATCCAGTACACAATGTGCACCTCAGTCAGCAGCATCTCTTGGCCAGCAGACCATGGGCACATCTCCAGGACAAATCATAAAAGAGGTGTAACACAATGACTTTGAATGGTGTGAGGCCATATCACAGTCATGATGAATAGAGGTGTCTGCAGAAATGAACTCTAAATTTTATTTGAAGGTTAATGTTCCAAATTTTTCTTCATGAATATTTGGAGTAGGAGATGATTACTCCCTCACCCTGCAATATCATTAAAATATAAGTCTTGATTTAAAATGCAGGAAGGCTGAGGAAAAGCCACCCATCAAACTCAAAACACGTTGGATTAAGGCTGTATATCATATGTTATCCTGGAGTTTATATTTAGGTGTGGTCTGAGTTTTATTGTGCAATGAAAACATGGTCATTATGGTTCTTTCTCATTTAAAATGAGAAAGACCTGAATTGAAAATTTGACAATTGCATTTACAAGCATACTGAAGCTAAATAGAAGGTAGTAGAATAAAACAGAAAAAAAAAATAAATATATTTTGAAGCAATATTTTTCAAAAGACTGAGTGAACGGACTTGCCTTGGCTTAGACTGTTTATTTGTGCAGTAAAAATTCAGATACTTACCTAAACTAACAATTTCCCATAAAAGGACACCATATGACCATCTGCAACAGAGGGATATTATGAAGTGCAACAAGAATGCAAGAAGATTTAATATTTTAAAATGGTAGACAGTTTTTCTAGCTTTCAGGGAACACAGAGAAGTACAATATGTTTTTCACAGATTGTATAGTTTTGTATAATAATAGGGTTTGTAGAATCAGAAAGCTGGAAAATTAGCAAAATTAAGTCACACTGAGTCAACCAGAGACCTTTATCAGGTTGTAAGCTCTCAGCAAATACTGTAATCACAGAATTGCTTTGCCAAATATAATTTCTAACTTTCTAAATAAAATACCATTTTCCTCTGAGTTTCTCAACGATTCATCAGGTTTCTGACTTTGAATGAGAAATATAGTAGTGGTGCAAATCCAAGTAGGTTGTGAACACAGTTGATCAGACACCGATGAAGAAATAAAAGTAACTTTTTTGTTATGAGTTTTATTTCTTCTTCCACTGCTGTCTCATGCTGACATGACTACTGAGTATTTTGAGTTGAGTGACTGTCTCATCCTAGCTGCACACCTTTCCTTGATATTGAAAAATATTTCTTTATTTAAAAAATGCCCCTTGAACACATACTTACACATCACTATTGGTGGTGTAAACACTGTAATTCAAAGATTCAATTGCCATCCATCGCACTGGAAGCCGTCCCTAGAAATTATTTAATGAAAGTTTATTTGTCAGTGCTTGGAACAGCAATATTGCAATTTGTATGCCAACAATTATTCTGTGTTACCTTAGTGACAGATGACTTTATGCAAGTAAACTCTATGAAACAAATAAACTTATTAAACTTGTGCATTTTTATGGAAGAAATTCTTTACTGTGAGAGTGGTGAGGCACGGGAACAGGCTGCCCAGGGAAGTTGTGGATGTGGGAGTGTTCAAGGCCACATTGGATGGAGCTCTCAGTAACGTGGTGTAGTGAAAGGTTGGGTTTGGAACTAGATGGTCTTTAAGGTCCCTTTCAACACACGTCATTCCATGATCCTATGATTCTACGATTTGCTTCCTAAAGGAATAGTTCACACTAAAACTAATAAAAAAATTATCCAATCATCATCAAGGTGAAATGTAAATAATACCTAAGAGGTGTCTCATAATGCCTCTGACCATCCTGTTGCCTTGACATCACGGTGCTATATCTGGTCTATAGCTACAGGGGGCTTATTATATGTCTTCCTCTTTCAGATCTTCCAAAGCTTTAGCTCTGGACAGATCCTGACATTCTTCTGATTGCCACCTTGCTAACTTTGGCCTTGTTCAATAGAATTAAACCAGCTTGACTCGTCTGTTTTACTGTCTTCCATATTCATATAAATAATTCTAAGTAACATTGTATATTATGTTATAAAATTTATTTACAAGTATATGTATTTATGTGTATATTAACAAACATATACATATTTTACATGCCAATAAATAACATTTAAATAATCAGTTCTGTAATACCCATAAGTTTGCATTTTTGTTCACATGAAAACACAAATTAAGAAATAAGAAAACAAAAATGAAGAAAACAGACTGTATCAGTTTGTTTTGATCCTTACCATGGTCTTCTTAACATAAACTTCTTGACCTCTTGATAAGCCAAAGTCAGCTATTTTTGCAACATAATTTTCTCCAACCAAGATATTTCTTGCTGCCAAATCTCGATGAATAAACTATAATTAAAAAAAAATAATAATAAAGGAAATCACCTCAGTATCAGTGAGTTTTACATGTATTACTTTACTGCTATATTGCAAATTGAAAACATTTGGAGTAAGAACACAAAACTAAGAAATTGGCGTGGGATGTCACCACCAAAAACGTTTTAAACTTTATCTGAAAATTAAAGCAGTTAACGACCATGTTGCTTGTAAGTTTTAATGCCTCTTCCATGATTCCCCATGACATAGTATTTGATAGGGTTAAATGCAGACAACAAAATTAATCTCATCTAGTGGGTGCTATAGAAGCCAAAATTAAAACTTTATCTTGATTTAATTAAAGGGTGTAGTCCCTGGAAAATTATTTGCCATGCTTTCGGTGAGTAGGGAGTTGAAAACTGACCTGTTTCTGGCTCAAATAGTCCATCCCTCTGGCAACATCTGCTGCAAAATGCAGAAGCTGCTGAGAGGAAAGTGTAGATGCAGTACTGTTGGCAATAGCAAATGCTGGGTCTGTCTCTAGTACTCTGCTTTTCCGAAGGAAGTCCAGTAAATTTCCATGGGGGGCATATTCAATAGCAAGGTAAAGATATCCTAAAAAGACATCAGATAGTGAGCATATTGCAAAGTAAGAGATGGTCAGTAACAGTCTTTGGAAATTTACACTGCCTTGAGTGAAAAAATAAATAAACTTAAAACAGACTGGAGGGAAATTCCAAACAGGCTAATTTCTAGTAGTAGAGGAGAATTTAGAGCTGTTGTTGAACATAATTTCTGAAGCATTAATGTGGGCTTCTAGATCCAAACACAAGTTTATCTGACGTTTTAACAAATGTTGCAGACAGACCTATCTGTTTTTCTCTGGACTGTATGGGCAATATTGTGAGAAGGGTCTTTTTAACTAATTTTTAAAGTACATGTATTCAAGGTATCTTACCCCTATGCTCACATGCTCCCAAAAGATTTATGATGTTGGGATGATGACCAAGTTTACATAGAACTTCAAGTTCTCCAGCAAAATCTCTGTGATCATCTTTTGAGGCATACTCTGAAAATCAAATAAGCATGCATTTATGTTTTCCTTTGAACCAAATTTATAACCATATTTTTTTTAATTATGAGGCCTCTGAGCTGCTTGGCAACTACTGTTTCAACCCCAGTAAAAAGAGAAAAACTATAAGGTACATTAGCATTGACTGAAAAATCAGGATTTTTCAATCAAAGGAAAAAAAGTTGAGAAACTAATGTCTGTAGAAGCTATCTGCAGAGAAAGGAAGCATCTTAACACACCCTTAACACACCTGTCACTTTCCTTATTATTTGAGAGTGTAAAATGTTGTAGCAGATCTTATGAAAATCTAGCTGCTTAAAAATCCTTCCATTTGTCTGCTTTTGATTATTTCTCCTATATGCAGACCTTGGCTATTTTTAAATTAATCATCACACTTATAAGTGTTTCTCAATTTGCCTAGGTATGTAGCTGTCTTGTCCAATGAATAAAAAGAAAATTAATAATCCTCATGATATGTGCACATATACATGCAAAGATACAGTTGTCTCTGAAAGGCTAAGGTAAAGCAAGATGAATAAATGCTGTGCCCCAAGACTAGCACTGTGCTCCTCTCTATTAAATGCATCCCGCCTTGCAGATGAACTCACATGAAGTTCATACAGACCTGTGAACTGAAAAATACACGATAGTTAATGATATCAACTCTTGAGGAGAAATAGAAACCAACTTTACCATGCAGAAATGCAGTCTTTGACAAATCTTGGCCTAGTGACAGCTGACACAATTTAACTAGCAATTTTGAATATTTATTTCATCTTTAGAAGAGGGCTACCAAGCATTTTGTATGACAGACAAACATTTGGAATAAACAACCAAGAAAATTCTTTAGTCATAGAATCCCTGGTCTTTACTACCTTTCATCCTTTTTATTGCAGCATCCATGCGTAAGCCATCTTTCTTAATGCGTGCTTTCAGGACTTGCCCAAAGTTACCTTCCCCAATCACATCTTGAAATTTTATGTCATTCCATTCAAGAACTGGATAAATAGTAGGATCTGGACTGTTTTTGGCTTTCCTGCTCAGGGTGAGAGTACCTGAGTTAAACTGCAGAGCTGGCTCTTCCCTCTGCAACAGAGTTAAAGCAAATTACATTAACTGTGATTTCTACTTCACTGAGAAATGCTCTGATTACATTTCCCGAGTACCTGTGTGCTCAGTCGTCTACACACACACAGAGCCCCATCCATTTCTTACCTACACAAGAGTGAGTACATTAGACATTTACACCTACTTGAGACACTAACTGCAACAACCAGTTCTGCCCAGATCCACAAAATTAACCAGGCTTCTAATTTATGTGTAAGTACCTTTTAGACCCGGGCCTCCTGAACAGTTTTATATTCATATTGAAGATGAAGGACATGGGCAAAAATAATGTTATAAAACTGATCTCAAAACCAGTTTTAAGCCTCAGGTTTGAGATTTATCTCATATTAGGCTTAATTAAATCCCGTGTTGTTCAGGCTCAGTAGGAAAGGTGAGGCAAGAAGAAGCAAGGAAATAAAAAGAGAGAGGAAATTATCTTCCTCTCTACTTAAGGAGACATCTCTTCAGTTACACATTCTCATGAAATACTGCTGTGGGAAAATGTCCTGGGTTAACCAAAAAAGGATATATTCTATCACCACCCACATATTTCCTCGATAAACTGGGTCGTTTGCTTCCTGAGACTCCCTGTGCTCATGTGAGGTGGGGTGGTACTCCTTATCTCAACTGAGATAACCATTCCCAAGCACCACCCATCCCGAGTGGATTATCTCCGCTAATGGCCCATTACACCACTCATCCTGAGTGGATTACCTCTGTTAATGGCCCATTACTGAACCAGAAAAACACCAACCAAAAGAATGTCAGAAACTGTTTGCTCCCTGAAGACTCGGCTCATGTGAGCTCATTACCGAAACAGATACACACCAACCAACAGAATGTTGGGAACATACCTTTCCGTTGCAGAAATCCCCACCCCTGGGGGAGGTACCAGCCAAGAAACACAACATAAAAGTAGGCTTTTGGATGGGAGAGATCACTGGACTACCAGGACTGGAGTACCAGACAACTGGAAAGCCAGAGGACTCCAGACCACCATGACTGGACCCTTCACCACTAGACAACCAGAGGATGGGACCACCATCACTGGATACTCAGTGGACCAGGCCTTTCTGCAGACCAGTGCCTAATCGGACTATATAGCTACCACCCTGGTCAAGGAGGTATCAGGTTGTATGGTGACCTTGTGGCTTTTAAGCCAGTTTTCTTTCTGTATTTGTTACATTTATTTTAACCTTTTCTATTAAAATTGTAATTTTTACCTAAACCTCTCTTGAGGTATTTGTGTGGGGTTAATTTCCCCTGCTGGTTTACAGTCAAACCAGCCCAGAAAAGTCTCAGGACAAGGAGCTGAAGCTATTCTGTGTGGCCTGTGGACTGATCATATCATTGGGTGAGCCTCCTGCCCCCAGTTTATCAAACAACCTATTCAGACACACATAAAGGAGCTCTTTAGCCCATCTTCATTCTGCTTCATGGGTTCCCCTCTGAAGGGAAAGAAAAGCATCAGAAAGCAGAGTGATTAAGAGGCTGCAGCTGAATACAAATAAATATATGTGTATAAAGAGAGAGATATCTCCATGTGATGTTACAACCTTCAGCAACTTTTTCACGAACAAAACTATGATGTTGCCATTGACTGATACCTGGTGTGCTGTCCCCAAGTTGAAAATGGATGAGCATGCATCAGCAGTTGCTGATTCTCAAAAGCAACATTAAATATACGGTAGTTTTCAAAATCAGGCATGACTCCATAGAGGTAGAACAGGCTCCTCTATTCTGTCTGGCTTGGTACTTTGTCATACGCAAGTGCAACAAGGCAGAAGGGGGAGCACAGCAAATGGTGTGCAAACGTTTTTCAAGTCAAGTTTTCTACCTCCTAACCTGTAACTGTGATTGCTTTAGCTTTGGGGTCACTAGCAGAGAAGCTTTACAACAACAGTATTAATTGCACACATGAAGAGAAGACAGTATTTGGGAAGGCCAGGAAAAAGAAATTGGAAAAAAAACCACGAAAAGATGAGCTAAAGTTAATAACCAAATTGACACAGGAAAGCTGGAAACCCACCACCACGTTTTGGAAAGCCTGAGCCATTCTACGCTGGAAGTTGGCTCGCTTTAACTGCAGCATGATGAGAAAGGCCAAGAGAATTGTTACACAGGTCATCCCTGCAGATCCAAGGATAGCAATAAGCAGCATTTTGCCTCCTTTTGATTCATTTGGAGCTGTTGAGGAAGGACATAACAATTCATCATTATTTTCAGCTTATTCTGAATTTAGCTATACATTAGCAATGTGTAGCTAAATACTCCTGTCTTGTAAACTGTTTAAAGACATAAAGATTTTGTTTTTCCAAAAATATCAGAGACATTGGATGATCTGAATTTCAGATGTATGAGCACCTGCAGATTCTGCCGAATTCAGTCAGAGAGCAGAGATGAGGTCACATTCAGAGATCTAATAGTCTTACTATATGCAACTCCTTTAATTTTTGAGTTGCTGGGCCTTTTCTAGTGGATATACACAAATGGTGCATGTTGTCACTTCACCAATAGCATGCAGTGAACTACGAATTAAATTTTGGTGATACTGTGTTGTGTCTCAAAATTAAGAGCAAAAGAAAACTAAGCTTAAAAAATTAGTATTATGACTGTGTCTTAGCTAACTAGTTTATACTACCAGTCCTGTTTTATGCAAATCCAGCTCAGTGGATTAACTAACCTTTAGTTTCTGGAAGAGTCTTCAGTTCAAACGATGTGTTTGGGTTGCTCAAGCCAATGTTGTTCTGAGCATTAATCTGAACCTGGTACACAGTGTTTGGCTCAAGGCCCTTGAGGTGATATTGAGTAATGCTGGTGTTCTTTATGACAATATCGATGTGGTTGTACTCAGCCTTGCCATAAATTTTGTAGCTGATGATGATGGAGGAGATGGAATGACCCTCAGCAGCTGTCCAAGAGATGACTGAGGATGTGTCTGTGGTGTTAGAAAACCTGATGTTGTATGGTGCAGGAGGGATTCCTGAGAACAAACACAAACACACAGAGCATTGGAGTGCACATCCACCTCTTTCTGCTTCTCACAGAGAGCAACACATTTTCCTCGGTGCTTTTGCTGTGCTAAATAGAATTTGCTGATGAGCTGTGGTAACTGAATGCAATAATTTTATGAACTTGATGTGCTGTCACCCTTGTTGCAGTATTCCTTACTTCCAGCAGAGGTTGGAGTGGCATTCAGTATACTGTCTTTGGATGAAGATACGCATTCTCTGAGCTGTATGCAAGCACACCATAATTGCTTTCAGATTATGCAGAAAGGATTAATTTCCTTCTATACTGAATCACCATTCCCTTGTAATTCCCATGTTCCATACTTTCACTGCTTCAGGAAGCAATTACCTGTCAGGATACAGGCTGTTAGAAAGAAGGGAAATCAACACCAACATTTCCAAAAATCTAATCAGAAAACCACCAGCAGGGGTGAGTGCTACATTTGTGGAACAGCCATGAATACTAAGCTGAGTACCTTCTCCTGCAAAACAGTACCCTTATGCGTTTTCTTAGTGCAGTTGGGTGTCAGAGCTCAGGAAAGTGGAGTGTCCCATGACAGCCATTGATACTTCTGCTAATACATGTAGGATTTCAGTGAGGGCCTCCTCACATGACCTGTGAGGAGGAAGAAGCCCACCTTTCCAGTGTATGGTAAGGGCAGTGGCACCCATCAGCCATTCAGATGGACAGCTGTTCAGATGGTACTTCATTCAGATAGGGCATTTGTTGTGGCGTAATGAAAGCACACTGCTCACACTCAGAGAATTCAAGGGCAGTCTTCAGTGTAGCACACTTAACTACTCTTTGCTCAAGGGGTTTTACCTTGCATTGTATCTTCTCTTCTTTAAGTGCTGACTATTTCTGTATTGTCACAGCTGAATTGAGTAACAAAAGAGCTTGGAGTAGTGAACTCTGATGGCTCATCATACTGAGGAGGAAAAAAATGCTACTTGTGTCAGAAGCATGAATTGCACTGAAATGAAGATGTGGATTCTCAAGCTTGTTTTTCTCCATTTAAAAAAAAAAAAATCATGAATACTTCCTGACAATTTCCAACGGAATAATTCCTTTGGACACTGAGCTTTCAAGATAATATCAATAACAACCAAGTGTTACCAAAATAAAGGATTACATTTAATGTAGTCATCAAGTGACAATTAGTCTGATCACTGGGGGTAAGATGAAGAATTAAACAGAAGGATGTGAATCAGCACTTACTGTCACTGAAAGTCCAAGCATACAGATAGTTGCTCCATTCTCCTTGGGACCTGGTGTTCACCCGTACCCTGCACATGTATTGCTGTCTAGGCTCAAGATCTTTAATGATCAAGGTGGACATATTTCCTGGCACTTGAGTAATAACACTGCTCTCGTCACCGTTGTCATTCACGCTCTTCCTTTCCACTTCAACACGAATGTCATCCTCTGTCCTCAGTGTTAAAGGGTGCCATGACAAATTCAGTGAATTCTCACTTTTTGGAAAGAGAGTGAGACCTTCTGGTGGAGGAAGACCTTGGAAAAGCCACAGTGAAACAGGGAACAACATTTCATGTCTGGTGTCTAAGCTAAAATAGGGCTACCAGTTACTCCCAACCACTTGCCCCAGCTTGGGGTAACATAGGGTAATTCTCTCAGCCATCCCACATAATTTGGCAGAAGTTACATCTAAGAGGTGTTGATAGCCCCACAGTATCTTATCAACAGCTGATGTGTCAACAAAAAGATTTCTTCAGTGAGCTGGTGTTGCAGATGCACTTTTTAGATGTGAGAGGCCAACTGACGTCTTGCTAGATAGCTCCTGGTGCAATCCTCATTTATTCTGTATGCCTGTATTCCGTTTGGGGTCTATCCTCAGTGAACTAAGAACTTTCCTGCTTGTTCAAACATCTTCATTTTTAAAGTAAATTGATCTAACACTAAGAGGAAGGACTGCAAAAGAAGTTATTTGTATCTCCAACTCTGCTGCATAGCCAGCCAAAATATATAAATTTTCCTTTCCCAGATCCCTCATCTCTAAATCAGGGAAAATAACAGCTCTGCCCTTTTCTGGTTACCTTCACCTTTGTTTTTTGGATTTGTTTTTTTCTTTCCCTTTTTTAATTGGTTTTTTTTTAATATCCCTTTGCCTGAGATTATTTTGAAAGAGTCTACAAAGTTTTCAGGTCCAGCCTTCTTTGCTCAAGTGAAAGTGTTCTGGCAGAGATCAGGGAACAGACCGCAGACCAAAACAGCTGAAACACCCCATTTGTGAAAAGCCGCAACGGTGACTTACCAAGCGCAGCTGTTGTGAAGCTGGCCTGTGGTCCAGGATGGCCTTCCCCACCTTCCCCTTGCCGACTCAGCTGAACACAGAACTGATACTCTGTTTTGGGTTCCAGATTGTCCAGTCTTTTAGTTGTGCCTTTTACTGACAACAAAAGTCAAAAGAAAGTAAAGTCATGGCCCATGTTGAAATACTTTATGGAAGAAAATGTTTGGGAAATATAAGGTAAGATACTCAGGCTCCTTTTTTTGTTGTTGTTCCTGATTCACTATGATAAACTGTTTAGAAGTATAAAACAATTATTTTTAAGTTGAGCTCCAGCCCAGCCCAAATGTTGCTTCATCTGCCCTTCTTTCAGGACAAAACAAGACTGGTTGCTTAGGCAGTGTGCATTGCATACACAGATCTTGGGTTATACTGATTTAGTAACAGCTGTTGTTTACTTGTTAAAGTTCCTGTAATGTTTCCTATAGTATTTTAGGGCATGCATAAAATGTGAAAGCATGGCTGGAAGAAGTCATCTAACTCATAAGCAGGCTTCATTTTACCCCTACCATTACTATAAATATTTTGGTAAGTTATTTGTCTCACCAGGGGCACAATGGACATGAAGCAAGATGGTAAATGCCCCAGGATGTCTCCATACTGCTCACTGCTTTTGAAAATCTGCTGTTCACTTGGGAATTTTCAACAGCTGGGCCCAATACTGAGTACACTTAATCCTAAGGAAGGAGGGGAAAACCTTTTGTTCCTGAACTGAATATACACTTTTGACTACTGTTGGTGTAACACATCCACATGAACACTATGTTCACATGACATAAACAGTCATAAAAAGTTTAACTTCTATACATTGTGGAGTCTTTAAAGCCTAATCAAGAACAGATACACATGATGTTTCAGTTGGTAGCTGACATTTCTCTATAAGGGAATTAAAGAACGTCCTCTTACCTTCCACAGACATCCAGGATCCATAACGTTTTGCTGGCTTGTACAGAAGTTTTGTTGACACAACAGGTCCATCTCCATTATGTAACTCAGCATTGATATCAATTATGAGAAAATTATGTCCTCTGTCTGTCAGCGTTGGGGCGTACTGTGGCACAGGAGGAACTGAACAAGAATGCAAGAGTTAAACTAGCCTTTTAGCTCCCTATATCAGTAAGACTCCTAGATCTGTAGGAAAATGAAAGATGCTCTTCAAAACTCTCACAAAATAGATGGAGCGTTACACACTAAAGCTGACAGCCAAGATATTTCACAAGAAAACCTTGGGTATCCTTCTAAACCTTATCATCACACTTATTTTTTCAAGGTACATAATTAGTATGTTACTTATAATGGGTTTCTGTTCATATTCAAACTGTAAATATTTACTCAGGCATTTTCTGGCAGTGCAGAGAACAGAAAGCTCAGCCACGCTAGAGTATAAAGCTGTGCTTAAAATTAGAGAGACAAAGACACTTGAAGAGATTCATGCTTTTACCTTTGACTGTAACTTGAAATGGTTTCTCTGCCATTCCCGCTACTGTCTGCACACTGCAAACCCAAGTTCCTGTGTCACCAGGCAGGATTCGATTAATTCTAAACACAGCTTCAGAACGATTACCAGTAGAAATTTCATCAGGCTGAAATGACAAAAGATGTACAGGACCTGAAAAATGTGGGCACTTTGGAATATTCCAGTGATACTTTCTCACAGTTTAGAAATCATCTAGAGTTTAGTGGTATCTATAAAAAACACCTATAATGGTCAATTCCATACTTTCATATGTGCTGAGAAGTTCATGGCATATTCCAGAATATCAAAATTTCATATTATGCTTGAAAATCATAGAGTGCATTAACTACAGATAAAGTCAATATAAACATTAGAGATAGCAGAAAGCAATTGATCAGGAGCCTACCCTTAGGACAGTTCCATCTTGCTTCAAAAGTTTGAATTCTTCAGATCTAGGAAGTGGCATCCCAGTTGCTATACAAAATAGCTTGAACTCGACGCCAGAATTGAGTTCTACAGGATCTAGTAAGTTTTCTATCTGAGGCGAAAGATCTGCTAAACCTACAGAAGATATATAGTATTATGTCATCCTTCAAAGAGACCTTTAAAAAGACAGGTTAAGGTGTGCAGGCAGTGTGGGTGTCTGGTTCTGCCTTCCCTCATGTGAGCATATACAAGAATCATGCTTAACAAAGTCAATATTTTTACATCAGTTTGTATATCACGTGAGAAGGAACAAGCCCTGTGTCTACTCTTCTTTCTTTTCCTGACCCCCCTTCCTCTCTTTCTCACTGATATTGTAAGCACAGACAGTCTAGACATGGCAAAATCAAGCACACATTTTGTTCAGAATGTACAGTACCTACTTGCTCTCTATTTTGTCTGTTTGTAAGACCAGTCAGATCACAACAGTATAGTTTGGCTGTTTGGATCACAGTCTCATTTCTCTATTTGCTTTTGTTCTTGAAAGGTTTCACAAATTAGCAGTGGATTTGTCACTTTATTTTTCCAGCTGAAATAATAGATGCTAAATGCATTTTACAGAATACCTTGAGACAAGGTATGTTCAGCTTTGTAAGCTGAACTTTCTCTCAGACAGACAGAGCTGTTTTAAACTCTGGTGTTGTCTTAGTGTCTCAATCATCACTTTCAGGTCATGAAGCTCATGATATAGGAATGTAATCAGACAAATAAGAGGTAGGTAATGGTAAAATACCATGAGATTATTCAAAAGCTGAATGTGCAGCTTCTGTCAGAGATTGATGTTAAGATCAGAGTCAAATCCTATGGAGTAAAGCTTGAAAATCAAGCAATCTTTTTGCTTGAAAAAGCAGAATCAGATTAAATGTCAGTATATACTCCTGATGCATGCAACATACAGGTCAGAGGCTTAAAAACCCTGTATTGCAATGAGGTTGTACAGAAGTGTCTGGGCCCCTGGAAAGACATGGGCAGAGCAATAATACCAGCCTGGAGTGGTAATGCTGTACCAGCATTAAGATCTGTTTCAGTTCCACTGGGAAAAAAATTTACTACCGTGTTACCTTGCTTTACCTTTTTTTTCACATTGCAGACCATGCCATCCGAAGGAGCAGATGCAGCCCTTAAATCTGTCGCATGTTCCTCGATTGTGACAATTACATTTGAGTTTGCAATCTGACCCATAAAACCCAGGTTTGCATTCTGCAAGTACATGCGTTCCAGTTAGTGCAAAGGTACTAGAAAACGTCTTCCAGTAGTTTTCAATCTCATGACTGAAAAAACCTTTTTACATGACTGAAAAATACCGCCCATTACTCTCCTCTGTTGGTTCTCTTCTATATTTCCTAGGTGCAGAACACTAAGGACCCTCCTCATTCTTGTTTTTTTTTTTTTTAACTCTACCTTTATCACATTCCAGTCCCATCCATCCTGTGGCACAAGAACAGCCATATGGATCTGGTAGACAAAACATATAGTTTCTGCAGCCGTAATTTTCTTTACAGGTCTCTTCACATGTTTTGCCAAATGTGTTGGCTCCACAAGCTGTTGAAGGGAAAGAGGGAAAGAATAACCCAACAGCATTGCCCACAAAAGAGATAGTGCTCCTAAAGATACAGCTTTAGACAAGAAAAAACCATGAATTTAAATTAAAAATAGCACTTTGATCATTCAGATGTAGATATAGATATATTAATAACCACAGCAACCTAAGCCACAGCTGTTCTAATGATCAAGTACAGGCATTTTATGTGAGGTTCTGTCAGCCAAGCACCCCTTGCTTTAGATATGTGGGGACAGAGAGTCAGCAGTAAATCCTCTTTATAAGTCTTTTTAACACAAAATGGACAAACAGTGCCATGAAAACCGAATATTCTTCTTAGCGGTGAATGCATACAAAACTGCTGCTGTGAAGGTTTTGCTTTTATGATAAGAGCAGTGCTATGCTACGGGGTGTCAACTGGTGGTTTGGGTGTCAACTATTCCAGCACCTTAGCTCTAGTATTTGCAGCATTGCAATTCAGTCAAATAAAAGGATACATACTTAGCAATGAACCCAAAAGTTGCTTGGAGAGGTCAAAGCAATGCGATGCCAGCTCTAATTCTTCCAGAATCCAAACTAATTCTCACAGACACAGATTTGCACAAACAGACATACACTGTCAGTATGTCCCTACAGAGACTAAGCATCCTGTGAGCATATTAGCTCTTCTGAAGCAGCCAGGGAATCTCTAACATATTTCCTGCTGCCAGTGTATCTGTGCTGGTTTAACCCACTGTAGAATTTGGGATTGGTCAGAAACAGCCGATGGACGGCTAACTGAACAAATCGAATGCCCTTTGTGTGACATATTTGAAACGGGAACCGTGAAGCGCGTTCTCTTTTCCCCCTGCGTCTCCAGCCAGGACGGACAGTTCCCCTCCCCAGGACCAGGTGTCTGCCAGGGGCCCGGGACGGGCCAGCCCATGGCGCGGCCCTTGCCAAGCACGGGGCCGGGTGGCCAGCGCGGGCTTTCTTTTCCAACCGGCGTGGCCACACGGGCAGTCCCTTTGTAAGCGGCACGGCCAACCGGCCGCACGAGCAGCCCCTCCCTTCTCTTCTACGGGCAAGCAGCGTGGCGAAACAGGAGTCAGGGGCCGTTGAGAAGGAAACCCCGGAGCCAGCTGCGGTGCGAGTGAAACGGCACAGCGCGGCGAGACAGTGCCTTAGGGCCGGGGCGGTGCCTCTGTAGCCGCTGCTCTGCGGTGCTGGTCAGGCCGAGCGGCTGCCCCCAGGCCAGGGAGCCTGAGTGCCGGGCAGAGCAGCTGCTGGAGCAGCCCTGGCAAGTAAACACAGCGCGAAAACACGCCAGGACTCCTGCAGGCGTTTTCTGCAAAAATTAACTTCTCTTCCAAGACAGAGAGAAAGGGAAGCAAGTCACGTGAGGGGAAAAAACATGGTGACAGACCATTTGAGTGAGAAGAAGGAGGGAACAGAGCAGACGCCATCTTATCACCAGGACTGACTCCTTTCTGTAAGCTGTGGGAGAGACTGTAATAGAACCAAACTATCTTTCTCTATAATTCATTAAGGAACATTTGGGGGAATGTTGGAAATTCACACAGCCTGAGAATAAGAACACTTTATGTTGTGAGCAGATGAAATGGCAGATTTTGGAGATGATGAATGAGAGGAAGAGACTTTATTTTTTAGGCTGGAATGACTCATCCTTAAAAGAGCACCCCATTGGACCCCCTTGGTGACCCACGGATCACGAGTTCTTGTGGGAGAGAGGAATAATTCACCACTGCAGAATCTGAGCGGGCTGTGGTGTTTTCTGACGTTTTGGAACCATGCTGATTACACTTTGCAGGGAGCTATCTTCCGTGGGATGGATCCCACGGCACAACAAAAAGAACTCTTTCCCATAATTGGCATTAAGGACTCTTAATTAAAAAGATCAAAATCCCATGTTTTATGTCCCTTTGCATGATCAGTGAGAAAGATTGGGATGTATTGGGAAGATAATGGTATTTGTATATTATGCCTTAATATTTTTATTATTATTATTCTTTCTATTCTTAGTAGTGTTCGTAAATAAAACTATTTCACTATTTTAAGCTTGGCAGCCTGTTTCTGCCATCTTATATCCTCTTAAGAATATAATAATGGGGAGTCTGGGATCTTCTCCAGGCTAACCCATGACAGAATCTTTAAGATCTCCTGTTCTACCATGCATTTAACAGTTACTCAGTAGCACTGAGCATACTCATTTCAAGGGAATTATAGGACAGTCCAGATTGGAAGTGAACTCAAAAGATCATCTGGTCCAGCCTTTTGTGAGAAAAGAAGCCTAGAAGATATTAGTTACTGTCCAAGCGCATATAGATCAATAAGTGTTGGAAACATTAGTCTACCCTAGCAACATAATCTCTGCTAGGAGAAGAGAGAGAGAGAGAAATTAAATCACAACTACAAGAACAGCTTTACTAAGTCAGGGTTCATATCACCCAATGCTGTCCTGCCTCCAGCACCTGCTGTAAATGCTGTAGCTTAAAAGAGTAACACAAGGCTACTCCATATGATGCTTCCTTCAATAATATGTCAATTTCTGTTACTGAGAACAAATTAATAAGCAATCTCTGAAAATATTTACCTTTCTCACATGTTTTTCCCATAAAACCTGGAGGACAGATGCATTCCCCAGTATCTTCATGACAAATGCCATTGTTTGCGCAGGGAGGGCAGTGGAAGCTACAGGAAGGGCCCCATTTCTGAGCTTCACATCCTTTTATGGAAAAATATAATGACATATTTGTTGTCTTCTTAGTCAGTAACCCATCAAGTTGTAATATTCCTTTTAGAGCAAATGGTAAAATATATAAAAGTACAATCTATATGGACCTACCATACTCCAGCCAACTGAATCACTTTAGTTAGTAAGGTAGCAGTAGCTTCAAAATCCAAATTTGAGGCATTACATTTGCTCATTCACAACTCCTGGAAGTATCCTGTGCATATTCATGAGTGAAATATGTGCTACCATCATAAATATTTTCTCTATAATGTGAGATATTTGAACAGCTTATCTATTTTTTCATATCAATTTTATATTTCTATCCAAGTTAACAGAATATCATTTTCTTTAAATCTGATTAAAATGGACACAGCAACATGAGCAGGAAAACATGTAGAATACTTAACAGAAATTATCCAAACTCATTCTTTCATCCACTTGGAAGTGAACCTTAAGAGCTATCTAAAGCTAAGTTAATTTGTGAAGTTACAATAATGTATGCTAAAGATGATGAACTTTAGGATAAATGAGGTTTGGATATAACCCACCACAGAGAACAGAGAAGAATGACCTCCTTCATTCATACTTACTTTGTTTGAAAAGCTGAGATGCTGAGAAAAGAGCTAGCTGTCCTGGCAATAGCTAAGATGAGTTCAACTTAAATCTCATGGTTTTTTTTTCTCTCTCTCAGCTATTGACATCCATATCAGCTGGTACCAAAGACCCTTGGGTAAAAAATTTTGCTGACATAATCTGATGGCAGCATATGTCAAGAAAGATTTTGGCCCTTATTTGGGCACAATATATTTTATTTCAGATTCATTATGACTTTTAACAATTAATCATCAGCACACATTAATGGAACTTACGTCTTACAATAAGCCTTGTGTAAGCAGAAGTAAAAAGGTTTCCTCCTATATATCTGGCAGAGTAAACCCCTGCATCCTGTGGTTGAACTTGAGGATAAGAGACTTCCAGTTCTCCTGGCACTTCATGCCTGGGCACAGAGTGAATGAAGGAACCTGAGGAAGGAGCACACAGATACCACAGACAGAAGTAATTCACCCTCTAAATAAAGAAATGAGTTTGCATTGATTGCTGAAGAAGGACAGCTGAGTTAAGCTAAGCAGCAGAGTGAATGTATTAACTATGAATTTTCTGACAACTCTTTAACTATACTAGTTTTTCATAATTGGAGAGGTGCAAGCAAAAAAGAATCTCGATCTTGAGGAGATTTAGTAGATGAACGGGTCAAACAACTTCACGTTCAGCATTACCAGGAGCCCAGTGGTTAAAAGTGTTCATTTTGTTTCTTGGTCTTTTCTGAAGTGAGGCGTAATAATCCATAAGGATTCTAGGGTGGCTGAAGACCAAATGCCAGCCGGGTCCAATTTAATCTGAGTGGCACAAAGATTTACTTACTCTCAAAGATTGAGAGATCAAAGCAGGAAGAACTCAATACAGATTTATCTTTTCTTCCCAGACTTAACAGTTTTCCGTCTTCTATGCTTTTTTTCACTAAAGAGTTTATTGATTTCATTCTAAGTTTGCTGTGCTTGGTCATACATGTTTACTGAATAGGGCAATAGCATTTGGTCTTCTTCCATCCCTCCACATCACCAAGTAACAACGTTTGAACACTGGTTGCTGTTGAAGAGAAGCTGGATTGAACTTCGGGATCCCTGGGAGTCCTTCCACTGCAGTCTGTTAGATCAAGGCTGCTGCATTCAGCTAATGTCATGTCCAGCCAGCTCTCATTAAAATATGTGTGCACATGCTCATCCACACTGAACAAACAAAGCAATCCACCAACAAACCCACACAGTAGAACTGTGAGTTTATGAGTACTGCATGTCCATATGGGACTCACTAAAATAACTTGGGTTGGAAGGAACCTTAAAATTTATCTAGTTTTAAACCTTCTGCCATGGGCAGGGACACCTTCCACTGCATCAGGGCCCCATCCAACCTGGCCTTGAACACTTCCAGGGACGGAGCAACCAACACTTCTACGGGCAACCTGTTCCAGTGACGTACTACACTCACATACAAGAATTTCTTTCTAGTACCCGATCTAAACCTACCCTTTTTCAGATTAAAGCCATTCCCCTTTCTCCTGTCACTACATGCTGTTGTCAAAAGCCCCTCTCTAGCTTTCGTTCCGCTCCCTTCAGGTACTGGAAGACGGCAGTAGAGGTCTCCCTCTGGACTTCTCCAGGCTGCCCAAGCCCAACTTTCTCATATTAACAACGCAGACACTCCGATCCTGTTCTGACTTGCAAGCTAGAATGGCTGAATGACCATTACAGATGGTACTCTCACAAATCAAACTGTCCTTACCTTCTATATTGCCTTACAGTTACACTGAAAATACAACAAATTTTTTCACTTTTTTCACTTTTCTGAAATTATTTAGAACGTAAACAGCATCAGGCAGGACCTCTACTGTCTGTGACCATACATACCATACTATCAATTTGGCTATAGTCAAATTTCAGGCAGTCTAGAAACGTAAAACTTTGCTGAGGATCATAACCAAAAACAGCAGAAAGATTGTGTGTCATTTCAGTCTGTGACAGTACATCACAACAATTCTCCAAGAAAACAGGGCCAAATTAAAAGAGCAAATAATGAAAGGGATTTGTTTTGAAGCTGTGGGGCATTTTCTACATATCTTTTGAGTTAGAAGCTGCGTAACAAACTTGACAGCAAAGCATTAAGAAAGACTTATGCTTAAAGTCTGTTATCAAGGCTCAATTTTTATGGTTTGTTTTCCAAGATGGCACATGTTACGCCAATGTCTTATAGCAACCCTGTTTAGCAGGACAGTTTCATTGTCTAGACAGCCATTGTGAGGTCCTGTAAGGGGGAAGTGGTACTTGAAACAACTGAAGTGAAAGACTGCAACAGCTAAATATAGTAGAAGCATTTTCTCTTCCAGCTGCTGTATCAGGACTTCTCAGGGATGTTGTTTCAACGTCAACCTCAGGTGAAAAACTTCACCTATGCTCCAGAGTCAACTTGAGAGTTTTTGCTGAATTTCCAAATGGAATCCCAGCTAAGGGAGTACCATGATGTAAGCACTCCTGCTCCAACATCTCATCTGGTTCTTTAATGAGAGATTGCTGACAGGAGACCACAAAATTTTCCTAGGGACCCTGAAATGACAAGTGATGGCAAACTTGCCCACTGTGCCCTGACATAGCTGAATCTCTGAAGAGTGAAGAAACAGGTATTTATGAAAGTCTACTTTACCTATTCCCTCTTTAAAGGATACCTTTTATTTATTTTACTCATCCAGCCTTTTGAAAAGTGTTCCAGGTAATCAGTAACTGTGTTTGAGGCTGACCCATTGCATGAGTTCTTTTGCAGTGTGTTGACATTTCCTTGCCTCATCCTACTCTAGTCCCTATTTCCTGGTGGCTCACTGTAAGCTGGGCTATCAAAGATGGAGCAGTACATTACGTGTGCTTCCTACAACTATAATTTGTTGTCATATAACATTCTGATTATGAAGGCACTCCGAGTTTTAGTGACCTATATTTTCCTACATTTTTACAGGAGGTAGATAGCAAACTGCACATATTTCCAAGCGTCAAGCAGGAGTAACACACAGATGAACAGTGAGTTATATGGGATTTAGAAGCCATGTTAGATAGAAAAGTTGGTGTCATAAAATTTACAACCTGACTAATTCTTGTAGTTGAATGAAATAAGGATTAGATTTTGTTTACAATTTTTTCTTTCTAATAGCAGAGTACTAGTGATTAATTTCTTAGCTTCGAGGGCATCACAGAAGATAAATGGCCCCAAAAAGCCATTTGAAGAATGAAAAGTATGACTTATAAAGCAGTACAAATGCAATGAAAGATACAGTAACTGGGCCTTCACAGTGGCACAGAAAAAAAACCAAACAAAAAACCCCAGGCAAATATATGAGGAGATGTAGAAGGAAATCAAAAAACAAAGCAAAGATATAAAGAGAGGATTGGGCATTTTAGTGGTACAGAAACAGGTCAGATCAAGATATTGGATATGGCAAATTGCCCCTTTAGGGAACATTAAATGTCTGCTCCAGCTGCACAGCATGGGCATCATCAGCAATAACTTTAAAACTTGGTACTCAGCTGATAAAATCACTGGTTTTGTTTCTACCTTTACTGTTCCGAGAGTTCTTTGCTCAGAGTTTGGAATGAAACACAGGAGGCGCTGAGACGGTCTTCTAATCAGGTTGTTTATTAAGTTCTTATCTGTAGCATAGCAGCACAGAGCGTTCTCTAAGTTAGGAAGGTGAAAAATGGCCTTGAATTGTGAGTTCCAAGGTTATTTAAAGTCTAATTTATCCAATTATAATTTGACAACTAACATGTTTTTACTTATAATCCAGTGACTGTTCAATTGAGCATTTGCATTGCGGGCCTTTTGAGCCAATGCCAAGCTATCCAGATTTGTGAAGAAGGAGGAAGAAAGAAGTAAAAATCCACACCCAAAATTCTCCATCTTGTCACTAATACATTACCTATAACTCATAAACCTAATTTTCTACATCTCTATATATTTCACCCAGTGATATAACAAATTGCTTTTTAATTACTACAGTGAAAGCCCAGGGTTCCAACACTCAGCTAAGACAATGATAGCAGGAAGAGAAAAGACAAGAAAGATTGATTACCATTTTTGTAGATCACTGCATCTTCCTCTTTTGATGCCATTCTGATGAAGGAAATATTCACATGCTCTCCCTTATTTGCTGTAACAGTTAACGCCACTGGGTGGAACGAGGCTGAAAACAGAAGTATTTGATAAATAGCATTTATTGTCTCTATCTGGTCTCTGGTCTGAAGCTGAGAATGGTTTACAGCATGACCCTGAGTGAGATTTTGACACCTCCATTTCTTTAGAGCATAAAGTGATTTTTTACCACCAGCAGCCTCAACCTATGTTTTGGCAAAGACAGAGAACTTGCCTATACCCTGAAACATGAGACTGCCACTACAACCTGGGGCATGAAAAAACTAATTGGCTTTTGGCTGAGTGACTGCAAACAGTTCCCAACTAGGGCCTCCTACTGGCTGTAAAACACTCTCCCAAGTTTCTTTATCCCTTGAGACATTTTTAAAGCAACTGCATAAAGTACTGAAAATTGTATTGTAGGGAATAAGCTGTCATTGGCAAAAAAATACCTAGAGTGATTCAGTTCTGTTCTACTTAAGCTTTATGATGCAGAACTGTCAAGATAGTTCAGCAGACCACAGTCATGCAGAGTTGGGAGGACATGAGGTACGATACAGTAGGTTTGTGCTTTTGTTAGTTCACCACACTCTCTGGAAGTACAGAGAGTGCTGGACTGCACTAAGAACCAAAGGAAAACAAAATCATATTCACAGGCCGTGGTACTTTTACCAAAATATTCTCACCTGGAAATATGGCTTAATTAAAATAAAAATTCTGTGTGAGGGACTCTGTAGATCAGCCAATTTTCCAGTTGGGAAATTGAAATTCATTTTCCTTCTTAAACAGAAAGGTACTTTTATAGATTTGTTTGTAGGCCTTGATTTAAACAACAAAAGAAAACAGTAGATAGACGGATTTTCACATTAATTCTGTCTTTTCCTTATCAATACTAGTGGAAAAATGTTATCAGAAGATAATTGGAGAAGGGACAGAAAAATCTCAAGAAATAGTTCTTTTTGAAATTAGTGAAATGATAATTTTAATTAAGACATTACTTTGAAACAAGTTAGAAGTTAAGGATGGTCTTTTCATTTACTTGGAGAATTCCAAAGGAAAGTTGTGAAGTGTTTTGAGGACAAACTCAGGTTTTCAGGCCGTTTTTAGCTCTGAGTTTTTGTGCCATACTGTCATTGATATGTTATTTGGGGAAAAAAAGCCTCTTCTAAAATAGCCAAACTTGAATTCGTAATTATTCAGCTCTGTACCTGACTGAGAATGTGACACCTTTGTGCTTTCCCTTTTTAGAGCACTCAGGGGAGTGGCACATTGATTTACACCAGTCCCTTTGCTCTTTCTGGCTTTGAAGCTGTTTAGCCTCAAGGGTTCCTCCCATGCAAGTTCCTCTCAGGTAAGTCCAACCATCCTTGTTTTTCTTTCTGCTGCCACCTGCCTCCCCAGCAAGGTGAGTGGGACTTTTCCAACAGGAAGACCCACCTGAGTTTCAGCTGGAAGAAATCCTTGAAGAGTCATTCATGCTCCTAGTCAGCTCTGCATTTCTAATAAAGTTACATTTATTTCACAAAAATTATTTTGTTTCAGGAACATATATACAAGTTAGTATGAATTGTTGGACAACTTATTCATCAAAAATTGCCTTTTATCTAGAATCATGCCTCCTTTTTTGGTTCATTTTTACAAAAGTGTTGATAAGTTGGAGAAAAAAAATTTGGAGCCTGTGGCTAAAATTGGGTGGGAAATAAATACACAAAGATAGGATCAGAAAGCAGAGAAAACGATTATGAAGTAACTTGCTGTCATATTTTATATGTAACAGAGCTGTAAAAAATGAGCAGGTAGGTGCTACATGAAAGTTTGTATGAGGCTGAAATTCTGTCAGTAGCTCAACAACATTATTTTGTAAAATCTGAGGGGATAAAAAATTATAATATTCTTGCAATAAAAGAAAGACCATTTTGATATTTGCATTTCAAAATAGTATTTTAAGTAAAAATCGAAATGTTTGTGTTACATGAGGTAAAGTTAAAGAAAGAAAATCTGAAGAAGAACGAAAACATTTTTATCAATCCAAGCCAACTTCTCTCCTATGATATTATTTCCTTGAATATTTTGGCATGTTAATGTTTCATTTATGATTGGCAATAAGATAATTATTGAAAACTCACAATTCTTTGCAGAATGGAATTTCCATCCCCTGTGCGGTTCTAGTGTTTATACTCTGAGTCTCTGCCACATGTTTTCATTCCTTTGTAAGTGATACACAATTTATTTCAGCAGGAGTCTTCCTGCTTGATGTTAAGTACATGTATTTGTCATTTTACCTAAAGACTTGTATCTGCAATTACATCTTAGAGAAACAAAGAATTCTAATATAGAATAATGAAATAAGATTTCATTAGAAACAGGCAAACAAAAACTGAAAGCAATTTCAACTTACTGTCAGCTCTCAAGTTAGAAGTTATTTATCAGTAACAAATGTATAGCTAAAAATCACTATCTATTTAAGAAAAAAATAATTCAACAGCTTTTGCAAAAAATTGTTAGCTACAAATGATCCTAAAAGGTTTAGTTGCAGTGGTTTTTGGACCAAATTTAGCGAGACAATATTAATTGTTTTAGCAAGATATTAAACACTTGTATTCCCATTTTCTTTTCTTTGCATGTTGTTAGGCTAAACCACAAGACTTCTACAGAGTATTGTTGCAATGGAAAGGAATGCACACTCCCTGGTGGGCTCAGTTCCAATGTATTTTTAGATTGTGACTTTTGTTACATGATTTCACATCTCAAGTGTGCCAATTCCTTATAGAGACATAACGAACTGAGCTGCAGGACAAGTGCCATAATGCTCTGCTGCTAGCATTTCCATTATTGTCCCTTTGCCTGCTCTATGGTTGAGTTTCTGTGGGGAAAACTCAATCATGCATATGAAATAAACATTTATGGTGTAGAGGAATTGCATAAAATGTATTTCACTAGATGGAGAACAGGCTATTCTCTATAGCATCCTATTCTAGATATGTGTACCGTATACAGTATAAGCACCACTTGCCCTAAGAAGATAAAGCATAAACTGTTCCCTCTCATTGCAAGTATGAATATTACATCTGTAACCATAATGTTTCAGTATAAAGAATTCAGGAGAATGGACTTGTTACTTTCAGAATAGCAGATGTGTAGAATAAATCAGGAAAATGAATCTGTTATCTTTCCATATTATATAGCAAAAATCTTCACTGTTATCTTCATATTAGATAATAGGTATAAAATCAGGCAGATGGCAGTTCTCACTAAATCAGCGGAGTTACCCAAATGATTAATGCTTAGTGAGTGTTTCACCAGCCTGGTGCCCCGAGGATGCAAAACAGTGGCTGAGTTTGCAGAAGTGCTGCTTCTTCCCATGACTTTGGTGTTCCTAATGGGAAACTTCACATTTCAATTCAATTTTTGCTATTGAAAAACACATTCTGCCTTTAAAGATTATGCAGGCAACAACAGTAAAGTGGAAAAAGGTCTGTTTTCCAGATACGTATGCTTTGCCAAACCTCACAGTCTTTCCTTGACCTCTTCCTCCTCTTTCCATGCACTTTAATAGCTTTGAGAATTTCTGATGCACCTCTTTCTCACCCATCCAATCTGATTAACTTATATGCCTTCACTGAGGACTTGCTAGTTCAAATTTTGTTAGTGAGAACTTTAGCAGAAAAATCTGAGAAATTCAAATTCAGTTCTGGGATTCGAACCCAGAAATTAATCCAAGAAACCTACCAACTGCTGGTGTGGATGTTACTTCTGTTTAGAACAACATCTGTCACATAAGAAGCCTTCACAGTTTGATTACTTAAAATTCTCTGCTCCTAGGCCCATAGATACCAAGTGGAAAGAACTGATTGATTCAGAAGACGTCTTCCACCCATGCATGTTGTCCTACAACAGAACAGCCAGAAATGTGCTCAGCTCACTGGCAGTCTGCCACAGACAGGGTCACGTTGACTTTCCATGTACTATTATCTTATCTCCTCCTCACTGCAGCCTCCTTTGAAACAATGGAGCTGTCAGTCTGCATCTGCAGAGCTTTCTTGGTGACCAGTCCAACCCTTCAAAGTCCATAGAAGACACAGTCAAAGAAGACATAAGCCAAAGAAAAATGCACTTGTCCTACCCATCTTGCTTCCAATGTACGCATGTTCAAAGAAATAAATAGGTACTAGCTGCAGCTCTGACAAATGACAATATCTCCTTTTATAAGTTTGTTATATAATTTCAGGAGATACCAACAACAAAAATTGCTTTTACTAAAACCTGATAAAGAAAGATTAAAATTGTCAAGTCTTGTCACAGACCAGTTGCCATGGCACAAAACATTACCAATACAGTAGAATCTACTAAAAATTGGCTGCAGTTCTGAAAATGTGATTCGTTGCAAAAAATTACTTAAAATTTCTTGTGCTTTGGAACTTGTCCCAGAAGTCTAATGAGGTCCAGAAACAAGAGAAATTTTGAGCATAAGAAAATGTAACTTAATCGTCCTTGGAAATCCCACCTTCTCATCCCAGCATCTCCTTGCCATATTTGCTTTTTCTGCTGTGCATAGCCTTAAACCAAAATCAAGTGAGTAATGAAATCTATAGTGGATTTTTGTGAATAACCTTCTCAGATTTTGGAAAACTTCTCTGGAGTTTCTTTCCTGTGTTGAGATGGATCCTTTTTTACTTTTTTTTCCACACTGACCCGGAGTATGCAGATCCAGTGTTGCTGATCTGTAGTTTTACTAAACCTTAGGCAAGGCAATTATTTTCTAAACGCGCTCGAGTTACCCATTTTTTAAAAAAGAATAGAATAGTGATATTTAGCTATCTACATCTAAGACGTGCCAAACTTTTAAAATGAAAGCATGCTAGAAATCAAGGGGCTGGGATGTGAAAAACCCAGTGCAGGAGTTGCCATGTATGTTATTCCACTGGGTCAGTAATGCCAGTAATTACCTTATTTGCTGACTGACGTTGTGTTCCTGGCAGTGGCCAGATGCAGGTAGAATACCTACAGATGTCTGACTAACTTCCACAAGGAAATTACTAGCATGACTACCTAGTACCAACCAGTTCCTCTGACTTTAGAAAAAAAAGGGGGCTTGAGCCAAGTCTGTTTTTATTGATTCAAGACTGCCTTGCCTGCTCTGGAGCCATGCTTTTGCCCACTCATGTCAGTCAGGGATTATTGCCAGTCTGCAAGCAGTGCCATGGCAACTTCAGATCTGACCACCATACAGTACCTCCCAGTGGTATCTTCATGGTATGTATCCTTGTCACCTCATCCTTGAGTTTCCCTTCACAGTAATATGCTCCAATAATTTCATTGGCCTGTTTCCTCTTCCACACCACTGTTTTGGCTGCTGCTCTCTTGGCATCTTCATTAACTTCCAATGGCTCTCGGTGCTGGTTTGCCATATCCTCCTGGTCTCGGCCTATCACGATAGACTCACGGGAACGCCATTTGGAAGTGATACATATAAGTGATGTCTCGGAGTTGCCCACCAAAGGGAAGGAATTGATCAGTATGAGGTCCAATGCTGCTTCCACTTTACCTAAAGAAAAAAGCATCAAATTAAAAAAAAATTACTGCAGAATTAGAATATGTGGTCAATCATATCACCAGGTAAGCTGTTTCACCCAGTACTCAAGGTTTCTCCAGTTGGTGTCTTGTAAAGCTTTTGGGCAAAATACGAAGAAGGCTAACTATTCTGCTACACTGACTTGAGGATTTATTTTTTTATGACACAAACAGATGGAGTTTGTTCTTCTCAGAAAAGACTGTAAGGCACTAAGTCTCACAAACATGTTGAATTTGTTTCAAGAGCTGTTGCAGAAGCCCAAGAAAAAACCATAGGTTGCCAAAGCGGATAGATCCCTGTACAGTTAGACGTGCAGATAAACACCTCAAGTACAGTCCTTTTCTGGTAACAGGATCAGTAGATGATAAGGTTGTCAGTTTAATAGTGTTTCTTCATCCTGTATGTGGACTTAATACGTATGAATTGATGTAAAGCAATTATGACCTTCAGTTATAGGAGCTGGTAGTACTTTGAACACTTGGAGTACTTTTTTGCAGCGGTTTTATGAATTTGGACTAATGATTTCATAGTCAATCACATTAAACATTTGAAGCCCTATGAGACAAGGGCTCATGCAAGACCCATGGCACAAAGCAACTTACACAAAAACAAAGAGCAAGTCAGCAACACTAGTTAACTGAGGTTAGGTTTAAATCACTCAAAGTTGCTTCCTTTGATCACTAGGACTGCCAGAAACACATTGAGATGGAAGTTTCATTGAAAATGAGAGATACAAGCCTAATTAAAATATCCTCTAGCAGAGTGCTACAGTTTTTTAGCTGTTCAAATGTGCATAGCTGGAGGGAAATTCAGCTCTCCTATAAGGAACAATTGGCAAATAAGAGGCGTTTCCCTTTATTTTTTAAATTCAGGGTAAGGAGAAGGGAAACAGTAACATTTTATCCATCTGAAATAGGAAGAATAATTGATTTCTTTTATTCATCACGTCTATTTTCCTGGTTTGGATACAAGTATATTTTGTATTTATATAGAGAGACCTAATATTTAGTGCTGGTCAGCTTCCAAATGTTTTGCTGATGGGAAGGAAGGGGTATAGTCTTAGATAAGGAAGGTCAAAAGGTCTTAGTGCTGACTGCGGTCTTTGCGTGTGTTTCTGCAGTGCTCTGGGCCAAGGGAGGAGGTCCTCCTCTGCTTTCAATGCAAGCAGCCACTCTGGGGACTGAAGTATCTTGACAGCACATTGACACTCACCACACCCAACCAGTCTTCCATAGCCACCACCCTTTCATGTGCCAGCCCAGATAACTTGCAGTTACATAATGGAGAAATGAAACCTTCTGGAAAGGATGCAACGGCCATTAAAGTAAATATTGCATAAAGGTGCAGGTCAGCAAAGTCAGTTCGTCCTGATGCACATTGCAAACATAAATCCTTTGAACAATGTTAAAGAGGCATGGGATAGAAATGAGGCCAGACTCACACGTTCATTTAATAGGGCACTTATCTCAAGGCTCTTAGTTTTATATGAGAAACATTTGTGCATTTACTATGGATCTGATGCATCAGCAGAAGGCAGATATAGTTCAACAATCATCAGCACTGAAAACAGCTGCAGTTTATGTCAGGATCACAGGTACAGACATTCTTAAAATCATAAACCGCAAGATCCTGATTTCTGCAAACTTTTGTGAAACTCAGAATCAAATCTGGATTCAAATTCCATGACTTGATGTGATTATTCGTGTTAAGGTCAGGCAGAGTGTTAGAGGGCAGAATGGAAATATTTCTGCCCGGCATCCACAGGGCACAGAGCTGCAACAGCCTTTCCAATACAGAGGCGTGGGCCCAAGGGGCTGGGGTCTTCAGAGGATGGCTGCTCATCCAGGGCTCCAGTTCCATTTTCCCTAGCATTTCTCTGTTCCTCTGACTTCCAACAAAGATTAAAAAGTGGAAATAATACCTCTTTCCTCCCCTGCATCTCAACCTTTTAATACATTGAGAAAAAGCAGAAGAAGTCTGAATTTTGAGGACCAGCTTTCATGTTGCCTTTAATCCATATGCAAAGTAATATTCTATCAGATTCAGGGCATTTGCTGTATACATTGCTCCTCATAGTAATAAAAATCGTGTAATAAAGGTGTAGAATATGTAGACATACTGCTTATTTAAACTTGAGAATATTCCAGATGAATCAAAATCTAGCCGCCAGTGAACAGATAGTGTTTTGATTCATTGTTTAAAGATAGGTGGCTTTTTGTCATGTAAAACACTGCAGAGTAACACAGACACCTGAGTGAGGCAGATGGAACACAGATGGAGTTTCTTCCCAGAAAAGCACAAGAAGGTTTTGTGCCTCTAAAAGGATTTTATATCTGTACATAAGTATGGAATTATATGCTAAGCATGACTTTGCAGCTAAGATTTCACAGCTGGAATATACTGCAAGTGGAAATTAAAATATAAACCAGTGAAAGTATTGCACTAAGAAAAGCTATGCTTTAGTGTAATTAAAAAAAAAAAAAAAAGGCACATTAGCAATCTAAGGCCTTGGAGGTGATAGTAAGGCTTTCTTTGATTCCACTGGGTAAGGGATTCATCCAGCATCTCTTTATGGTAATGCAACTTCAACTAACCCAACTGTTCTTGCTAAAAAGGAACTTACCTAGTCTGGCAAAATTTAGGCAAATCATATCCTCGATGTTAATGAAGACTTTGAGTATGTAAGAACCAAATAAGGACAACAGAATTCATCTCTCTGAGAAAAGCACAAAAAATAGACAGGAAACAGTCTGCCTCTGTAGCAGGGACAATCCTCTTTGCTGCCTTGCTAAAGTCCTTTGACCTCCTGCCCTAGTCCTTGAAGAACAGACTGTATCAGGAAGGCAATTTGCTGTGTGTGCAAATAGATTTTGAGAAGAGAAAGCACTTGCAGAAGGCCAATGCTGTAAATGGGAGATACCATGCAAGGAAGACTCATTGCCTAGTATTTATGACACACCATTCAGCGGTGCAGTGCTTTGAGCCTTTCCAGCACAGTGAAAATGGCATCCTCTAAACCAGTAAGTTTAAAGAACAGCACACCCACTATAGTCTAGACAGCAACATGAATGGAGGGAGACATTTGCAGTTCCTCTTGGCCCACTCTAAACTACAGGATTGTCCTCCCCTTTGCTGGGTGATATCATTTGTATCTTTCACAACTTCTCTACTACAGATTTCTGAATTTGCAGCCCAGAGAGCCAATTGTATCCTGGGCTGCATCCAAAGCAGCATCGCCAGCAGGGCAAGGGAGGGGATTCTGCCCCTCTGCTCCCCTCTGGTGAGACCCCACTGGGAACACTGCATCCAGCTCTGGGGTCCCAGCACAGGAAGGACATGGACCTGTAGAAAGGGGTCCAGAGGAGGCCACATAGACGATGGAGCACCTCTCCTATGAGGAAAGGCTGAAAGTGTTGGGATTGTTCAGTCTGCAAAAGAGACAACTCCAGGGAGACCTTATAGCACCTTCCAGTTCCTAAAGGAAGCTACAAGAAAGTTGGAGAGGGACTTTTGTCAAGGGCATGTAGTGATAGGATAAGGGGTAACAGCTTGAAACAACAGGAGGATCAATTTAGATTAGATAATAGGAAGAAATTTTTTACAATGAGGGAGGTAAAACACTGGAACAGGTTATCCATTGAAGTTGCAGATACCTCATCCCTGGAAGTGTTCAAGGCCAGGCTGGATGGACTGGTCTAGCAGAAGGTGTCCTTGCCCATGGCAGCGGGATTGGAACTAGATGACCTTTAAAAGATCCGTTCCAACTCAAATTATTGTATGATTCTATGATATTAAGCTGGGGAAACTGTGCTGAACAGAGAATAACTGTGTGTCATGCTTGTCTCCAGTCCCTGTGTGTTCTCATTCCCTACCAAAATGCCATTCACACAGGCACAGACTCATCATGTTTTCTGTGCTGCATTGCACCAGCAAAACTCAGCCAGGACAAGCTGGAAGAAACAGTTCTCAGAAATTCCCTGGAACGCATCCCAGACACAGTTCTACTCAAAGAGCAAGAAAGTCTCTGATAAAGATTGAAGTATCATTCATCTACATCATAATTGGTGCTAGACACCAGAGTTCATGAGTAAATGTGGCATTCTTGAGCTGAGATAGTTTAATGCCGTAGATGAATACACGCAGCAACTCTCAGGAGAAAAGTGTTATGACCTGTCCTTTCATCTCAGAGAGTCCCTGCCCATATACTTCCAGATTTTCACTGTTAACCCTTGTCTTATCCCCAAGAAAACATGGGAATATTCTAGGCATTTTCTACCTAATGTGAGGCCTTTGCAAAGTTGCCTGTTATTTGGCAAAAATGTTGCACACTGGAATGGCTAACACTCCTCTTCTACAGCAAGTAGCTAGAGTGGTCAACTCCGTCACAGGATAACCACAACACACCATCCTTCAAAACACATATAATATGGGCATAGGTCATATTTGCAGGATGTATTGAGAATTCAGAGTTCTGAGGAAAAGCTTTAGGTGCTAATACTGAGTAGAAGTGGAAGCAAAGAAATTGTTTAGGCATTACATGCCTAATGATGTATTTATTTTCCTTATATTTGTAGAGCTTTATTATTAATTGCTTGAAGTTACTATAAGCTGGAAGTCATTCTTTTGGCATTTGGAGCATAACCGAGGAAAAAGAAGGTCTGCTGTAAGAGGTAAGCAGAAAGATTAATACTTTTAAAGTACTAGTTATTTAAGAGAAGATGAGAGGGCAGAAAATTACAGTAAATTCCACCCGTTTTTCATCAGGTGAAGCAAAGAGGTAATGTAATACGTAATGGTGATGTAATATGTAACACTTAGGTAGTTTTATTTTCTTTTACTGTTATTGCTTGGAACACAAATTATTTCTGCTATTTAGTGTCTGGGAATATGAATGTAAAACATATAGATACTATACCAGCAGGGAAAAACTAGACTGTGCTTAGTTTGTGTTATGCTGAAAGTGAAACAGTCAACTGCATATGACACTCAGTGCAGGATTTAAAAATCACTTAGAGAGTGGTGAAAACCTATGTCCCAAACTGTTAAGTCATCAACCCTTCTTCCTTCAAGTTTCTTAAAATACAACAATGAGCACTCCCTCTGCTTGAAAGAACAAACCTCACTTGCTAAATAGCCTACACCTCAGTATTTCTCATTGTGTCTTGTTTTGTAGTTATATCCCCAGTTTTACTTTTTCATATAAAACAACATACCAGATTAAAAGAATTAAATTAATCTATTTAGGAATACAAATGGCAGTCATGCAAGTAATTTTGCTGAGGAAGTAGAGCATTTGATTAATTTTTAGGGCAGTACTGAATAAATTACATTATTTTAAAAAAAATTAATTAATTAGCCAATGTGGAAGATAATCAGGCTGGAAATAATGCAAGGGAAATATAAAGAAATCGATAAAATAGAGACCAAACCCATATGTTTCCCCCCCCCTCAAAAACAGAGTGCTCTTTACCTAATATTAAAGCCAGTCAGAAACTAACCCATTATCTATCTAACCCATAACATTACCCATAACAAATTAGACATATTTTTCATAGGCAGAGTGGAACATATACCACACTAGAATCTGGCAATCTTTGGTTTTTTCTGTGCACTCAAAACCTTTTCTTATGATATTATTTTTGGTTCATTCTCTAAAAAGGTAAATAATTTGGGGGCTTTGAAACCATATATTCATTTTATGGACTCAGCGGTCTTTTAGTGTCCTGGAAATTTCATCTGGAATGCAAAGATAGCAGCAGCTCAGGTAATTTCTCCCAGTGAGTCAGATTCTCCTCTGGCAGCTCATTCCTCCACAGGAAAACAAGGCTGAAGTTATTATTGCCCAAACAGATTAAGATTCTCTGCTATACAATGGGAAGAGCAGGGATAAAAAAAAGACAGAAATGCTCCTGGAAAACATCTGATAAATAAGCTAACAGAAAGGTTTCCCAATAAAACTCTTTTGTTGCCCATGTAAAGAATTTTACCGTTGTATCTTACATGATGCTAATGGGCAGCTGTGGGAAGCTTCACAGTTAAAATACCAAGACCACTTGCCCTTAGAAATAGGGCACTATTTGTGGAGGTAAGGTATTGCGTAACTAATAAGAGATGAAAAATTAGTGACAGCACTATGCTACCTAGCAGTAGTATGAAGACCAGGGAACAAGTGTGAAAAATGAAATAGTTTGTCAAAGCTATGAGGGCTGCCTATCTGGGTATCTGCTTATCTGCCTTCGGGCACATCTGGAGCAGCTGAAGGAAATGCCACTGCCTTCTTGTTTTCTCTGCATGTCAGTTGTTTCATAACCCATCGAAACCATCTTTTAAGATGGAAAAGCTTGAAAAGAAACACTGCAGCAGCTTGGCTGGAAGCTAGGGAGGGTGCCTAAATATGTGTGTGTTAAGTAACCAAAACATGAGAAAGATGGTTTGTCATGATTTCTCCTTAGGCCTGGTTGACCACAAGTGAGTAAAGTGGAAAACAACACATCAGCAGCAATGGCAACTTGAACAACCAGCTGACAGTATGCCAGGTAATGCTGAAAAAGGGTGAGGAACATGGCAAAGTTCCAGTAGGATGGGCTTGCATCTGGTAGTAGTTCAGGTGCATCTGGTTGGATTTGCAGCCAGAAAAATATGGGTATCATATCATCAAGACTGTATTTGCACACCAAAATAAGTATGTCCATAACAAGGCTGGCCCTTTTTAATTGCATTATGAAGCTCCTATGTGTACTGCAGATGTGTACTCTTTGTTGTATGTTAGCATGTGCCAAGCTGAAGTATGTAAAATAACACAGGTAATCAACTAGTCAGTGCACACAACAAGCATAAGTTTGGCTGGCTGTGAGTGCTGACTGCTGGGAGAACACACTCTAGCACACTCTTGCCTGTACAGTGGTACCCTTGCTTTGCCACTTAAATGATTTTTCTGACTAAAGTAGTTGGGAGATGTTTCTGGTGCTAAGCACACTTTGTGACCGAGGAGGCCAAGGCCCCTGACCAGTGGCATGTCTGCGATGAACAGCCACGAAATAAGAGAAAATCATCAGCACAATCAGAAGTGCTGTTGGAACTGCATTGTCAAGGAAGACTTGTTATACTCCAAAGGAGAAATTAACTAAGCCACTTCGTTAGACAGGCTGACAGTGCAAAAAGTAAATAAATACCAGGCAAGCAAAATACCAGCCTTGAAGTAAAAAGTTTACATTTCTGAATAGAGAAATGTAATTTGTTAATGTATCTTTTAAAAATCCTTTCAGAACTTAGTAAATGCCTAATATCTTTACACCCTAAAAAGGTTAATATTTCCCAATGATGAATTACAAAATGAATTTTGACAGCTTCTTAACTTCTTTAGTATATGACCCTTGTTTAACAGCTGGAGAACAGTTATCAAATCTGTGCTCTAATAAAAAATCAGCATTTTAAACTCCTTGTAGGAAAGTCTCTATTTCAGACATGGGTGGTTCTTTGCTGTGTACCTCCACTGAAACCAGGGTGGAACAGCATCCTAAATATGATCTAGTAGCAAACCTACAAAATATGATCTAGAGACTGTCTTTGGAGAGCAGTTCTTCATTGCAGGTTCTTTAAGATTTTCATCACTCCAGTCCCAGATAGATCTTATGTTATAGAGCGACCTGCCCATGGAACTACAATTGTCTCACACAAGTAGTAGGAGCTTCTATTTTTGGTTCATTGCTCCTGCACCTACCCAACACCCTTCATACCACAATGACTTCTTGGTCTCCCAAGACAGCTGAACAGGGTTTTTTTTTTGTTTAAGAGATGGGTCTAGGCCAAGCAGGCTCAAATGTATGTGACTGATATAGAGCAGTTTTCCAGCCCAGGTAATCCTCATTGTGAGCACATGAAAGACCAACTACATCTCCCCTGCCCTAAAGCCAGCTGCTCAGTGACAGTCAGTATCTATGACTTCTATACTCCCTCTTGTACACTAAAGCCTTACAGATAAAAATCTTGTGGGTATCAGACAATCTGTACAAAATATTACCACTTCAGTTTTCCCTTAAATGAAATTTCAGCAAAAAAGTAATCCATCCATCTTAATTACAACTAAGTACCAAAACAATGTAATACATGTGTATTCATGTATATATATGAAAATTGTATCTAAAACAATAGCATATGTTAACACTTATGAATGTAGTGTGATTTCATTTCACCCTTTCAGATTTTATTCCTTTGGGCCTGATGTAATGCCTTTTCACTCCTAACTATACCCAGCTGTTGAAATGACCTTTGGTAACACAGGCTTCCTGAGAGCTACTCTACATCTCAGTAGGTCTAAACCAAGCACAGATTGGCAGACAGATGCAATTGCGGGGTCTCACAAATCAAATACATTTCAGGAACAAAAGGTGAGTTCGGTTTTAAAATTCCTCTTGTAATTCACATTAGTAGATTGATAATTTAGGTGTTGGAAAGGTTGTGCATTAGCGCAATGTCTGGTCATGTTATGAATACCTTATATTAAAAACTCGCAGTTATAGTTATGAAATACCTGAGAATAAAAGGTCAGAAGTGGTTTGCCTCCATGTATTTGGTTGCGACAGGCTCAAAACTCCAGCACTCAGCCATAGGACAGACTGACATTCAGGTGCCACTTTGATCTGACAACAGCCTATTTGAAGACACTCACACAGGCTTAGTCCCTTTAATTATGGGAAGAATGACATTTCTGTTCACTGTCACAGGCATGCATTAGCCACTGGTTAATACAGGTTTTCTTTTGGTTAAATTAAGCTTCACAAGAGAAAAACAAGTCTTGGAACAGAATTGTTAGAACTGTCCAGTCCAACTAAAAATTCTGACTTGTCATTTTGAAGATCCTACAGAACTATAAAGGTGCTTGTGTGTCTGGTAATGTATGTTAAAAGCTGTTTAACTTTCTAAATATGAAAATGAGTCACATAATAATGATAACCATTTAGGGTTTTTTTCACAACACCTACTGATCCCAAAGAAAATGCAGCCACCAACAGACATGATAGAGAGCTATTCAATGCCACTGCACTGGTTTGCTCCACTGCTACCCTTTCTTAAAAGGCTAATATAATCTTTTGAGTCTTTTACCATATATGGGTCCAAGAGCTAAATCAAAACAAAATAATCCAGTATTTTTAGAAACCCACTGGAACTAAGATTATTGGTAGAGCAAAACTATAGCACAGAAAATTCTGTCTTGGAGAATGGAGACATTTGACAATGTATTTGTTTCCTGCTAGAACCAGTCAAAGAAATGTTCTTGAAACTGATTGTAATTATCTCAAGTCCTTTATTGGTCATCTTGCTAAAATAAAGTTCGCACATGAACAGTTAGCTCACTGTGAGAAGCTGCAAGCAGATTTCTAGACCATCTGAGGATATCTGAGGATGTCTGAAGCATTTCTGAGGCAAAAGGCACTCAAATGAGTTGTGACACTCCTTCCTTGCTTCTAGGGGAATAAGTAAATCTGCAGCTCTACTTGTCAGAACTTAACAGATTAAATCTAGCCACAACCTTGGCATTTGAATCCATACTTCAGGATAGATGTCAGGATCATTTTGCTACTCCAAAATGTCAAGAACATAATCAACCAAAAGAAAAGATATGTGGTGATACTCAGTCTAGTCTGAAGAATCCCAACAGGATTAAATTCAACTCCTTAACAGTTCAATTGGACATTTGCTATGGCAGGTATAGAGTGCAAAAGTGAGCATTTGCTCACATTCTGAACCTTCCAAAGTGGCTCATTAGCTCTAGCTGCTAATGGAGTATCGCTATAAAAAATAAAAAGACATTAAATCAAAGGCCATTTCTTGTAACTGGAGCCAAGTCAGTGCCTTTCACCTTGGAAAAGGGTGGAGTGCATTTTGTGCCTACCCAGCAACACACCCAGAGAAGCCCACAATCATCACGGACAAGGTTAAGCCAGTTCAGTGTCTATGCTGAGTGTAAGCCCTCCCCTGCTCAGGGAATGTCATTCCTGCTTTCCTGAACTCCGCCTGCAGTATCTAGAGGAAAGCAGGCTCTCATTGTCTTCCACTGCTCGCCCCAGGAAACATGATATCATTCTCAAACAAAAGCGGGAAAGCTGACAGATCTATTGAGATGGGTGTGACTACAGCACACACCTCGCTGGTCAGCCTCTGTGGAAAATGCAGTGACTGGCAGCTCTTCTGTGCTGGGCTGTCTGTGCTCTCCACGTTTTTTACAGCTAATCTGCAGATGACTTCTGTTTCTCCTGTACTTGTGACTTATTGAACGTTGTTGTTGTCTGTGTCCAGTATGTTACCATGCAGAGAAACAGGAGGGACAAGGAAAACCAGTTGGAGTAACTGGACTTTCTTTTCTTCTCCGTCCGTAATACTTACAGCACCAGATATTTCCTAAAAGTGTAAAGGTGGAAGTGATCTGAGGGCTAAATAGGTTGAGTCGATGTGCAGCTACATAATCAAGAAATTGAAGCCACAAAAGAGGAACTGGTAAACAATATGCAGCCTATTACAGCAATTGCTAGATAAGAATATTTCCAAACATGAGTCCAACAGATTACAAACTTTTCTTTTTTTGCCTGCATTAACCTCTAGCCTTTTATAGATGCTAAAAGTAACATCCCCAACTTGTAATTTTATTGTTAACAGCAGTTAACATGCTGCTAATCAAGAAGATCTGTGTAAAGCAATTGTAAAGAAAGTTGCACAGAAATGAGGACTTCTGCCTTTCCTTGCTGCTTTCTGGTTTCCATTGCAGGACAATTTGCAGTTCTACAGCACCTTACATTTTTACTGCAAGATGGACTGGAACAACCTATGCATATCTCAATGAAATGGTTAAGGGTGAGTTAAGAGTCTAAGGTTATCACATGACTTGTACTTTTCTTTTATGGATTTTTACAGAAGGAAATGACTAGAAAATCAAAATGAGGATTGTAAAAGCAATACACAAGTGCAGAGCAACTTTGAATCTGATGGCAGGAGCACAGTTGTCCTCAGGGCTCTGCATGTGCTAGGTTCAGCAAAGTATCTCTAATGCTGCAAATACTGTAAACTAAATTTGTTTTAGTATATTATTTCTGTACATCTTTCTACAGATATCTCTTATGACTAACTTCTAACTTGCTGAACTAATGGCATTTGCTGATAATACTGAATCACTATACTACTGTATTTGAAGTGCTTTTAATTGATCTTGTATAATGTACATTTTTTCCCCTCTTTTGTCCACCGACTTTCATCTAAATTCCAGTTGTGGAATTTTATCTAAAATCAGATGCTGGAATAGCTAAACACATCAGAATAGCTAGTTCATAAAGTCAGTCACAGAAGAAGTTGAATTTAATCTGTATTAAGAGCAGATTTCTTAGGGAAAGACAAGGATGGTTTCAGAGTTATCAGCTGCATGAAAAAGTTGAATACCCTTAGACAGAAAAGAAACCCTGCCGCAACATGTGTGTCAACAAACGACTTCAACTGTTAAAAGCTGGAGCAGTGGATTCTACTTGTAGCTGAAATCCTCCCCAATTGTGTGGCCACAGTCCTGCCCTCACTCGCGGTAAGAACTCTGCATAGAGAGAAGTGGTCTCACTGAAACAAACACAAGTACTTAAATCAGTAAAGTTAAGTGCTGGAGTGAAGAGTAGACAGTCAAAGGGTAGGTGCACATTGTGTGGAAAACAAGAAAGGCATTTCAGGTCCACTACAGCTATTAAAGCCAAAGCTTACCTGAAATCAACAGGCTGAATCCATAGAGAACTAGGTATGCTAGAGGGTCCATGCTTTCCAAAGTATATCCATGCAGTTCTTACAGTCGCTCATGGAGTATCCTTTCCTCGGGGTAGACCTTTACCAGTTACTCTTGTCCTGCATGGTACGCTGTTTACAAGTCACAGGCGAGAAATCAGAGCACTGGCGCAGGCTGGAACAGTCTCATTGCTGTCTGAGTACAGGGAGTTTAAGTTCCTTTTTCCTGTTTCCTTTGGAGATTAGGATGGGAAAGGCAGGATCTTAAAGGCATTTTTGTATCAGCAGGACTGCAGGGCAGTGCAAATCCCATCCATCCAGCAATACATCAAAACAATTATCTGGAGCTGCTGGAGAAGCAGGGGACTGCTGTTGTTCACAGTCAGCAGAATAGAACAATGATGGTATCCTCCAGTAGGCGGGAGAGTGCAAATAAAACGTCCTCCACCTAGGGACAGTAGGTGGAAAGTGTTATTATCTCCTTCTTAAAGTCCAGGTCTGCTAACTTCTAAGGGTGCTATCATGCTTTTCCTTATTTATTTAATCCACACGTAAGCTGCTGGCTGCTACCCATTTCTGCACACAACAATGAAAATATGAAGTAAACAGTGACAAACCAGCCAGCTGAATCCAGTACAGACCAAAGCCATCCACAATCCAACAAACTACTCCCTTAGTTCATGTGTTTTACTGGAAACAATTTTTCTTTACATTTGACAATTGGAAACAGACTGAAAACTTGTTGCAATAATAAATCACACATAGAGTTATTATGACTTCAGTGGGATTAAAATGCCCATATCACACAGGGAGGTCTCGAAACTCAGAAGCTAAAACAAAACACAAGGAAAAAATATGGAGAAAACCACAAAAATTAAATTAAATAAATGGAAAGGCAGCACTCAGAGATATAAACAGAATTGAAAATAAAGAGTGATCTTATTTACCACTTGACTAACATGATCCATGACAATATAGCATTTGGAAGTCCTGTAGTTCTGCCAAGATGCCAAATGCGTGGGTTACTTTTATGGAATACAGAAATAGGAATATTCAGCATAATTTTGGAAGTGGGGTATGGGTTGATCCTACTTTGATTTAATTTCCTTTTAGCCTTTGATTGTAGTATAGATTTCACAAAGGAAGTCCTTTACACCCAAGATCTATTGCCATGTGCAGCGAAGGGTTACAACCACAGCAAATGGGAAGGCAGCAACCCAGAGTTCCTAACGTGTGTCCCCCCGTCCCTCCATATACCTGAAAACCAGACAAAGTAGGAATTTGTACTGAAACTACTCTCTGGGTGCAAAAACACAGTATGAGGTCCAAATACTACTAAAATTCCTTTTTGATGCTTAAAGGAGGCAGAATATCAGATACTTATCTGGTTTGGTTTCAGACTAAAACAAACACATATATTTTGTTCATTTCAGATTTTGGAGAATATCTGCTCTGCTACTCTTAGACATGAAGCGAAAGTGATTACCCACGCTCCAATTGCACTTTAGCTTTTATAAGCCTGCAAGTAGAGGTCCCTCCAATATCAGAATACTTAGTGTATTAGCAGATATTAAGTATTATCATATTTCCTATCTAGTGGATAACTGTTTTGTTGTTCATTTAACCTACTTATAAGTTGGCCTATCCTCAATTATTTTTTAATGTCTTTTGATTTGTTGAGGGATGGAGAGCAGGGAGAAAGGAGAAGGGAGTTAAGCAGCTTCAGTTAACACTGTGGTTCTTCAGATTGCTATTGTAAGCTTAGAGGGGTTCTTAAACTTTTCACTTAGATCTCATTTCCCTAGGTGTAAAGAGGTGAGGAGAAATGCATCATGTCTCTGCTTGAAACGTACCTAAATACAAAGCAATGCATACAGACAACTCCTGATACTGATTTTACAGTTTGAGTTAACGGGCCAGGTGAGCTGTTCAGTCTTTTTTGAAGAACCAGTTTGTGCCTATGGATCAGTTCATCTGCCATGATGACAAGGGAGCTATTTATCTCCAGGACAGAGTGGACAGCCTAAACCTGCAGCACTCCACAAATACAAGTATGTTGCAAAGGCCTGCTGAAGCTAGAAGAGAGGAAATAAATACTAACCCAAGTCAGAGTTTGTTTAGGGTACCAGCACTGGCAGGATTGCATATTCATTTGTGTTTCATTACAAAATTTCATTTTCAAAGGAATAAAGACTAGCATCTATAATTCAGCAAACATTACAGCACTCCTTTATCTGTAATATATGTTTAAACTTAGGTCTGTTTCTATTTGGAAGGCTTTTAAGTGCCTTAGTTTGATTACTGCTTTCACTGAAGTGAAAATTAATTACATGACAAGCCGTTTCCAGACTGTAGAATTTAAGATTTCAGTATTCTGGCTTATTCTCACTCAGCATTAAGTGTGTGTTACGTCTGACTTTCATATTTTCATCCTTATATTTCATATGATTAGAATATAAGTCTTTCTTAAATTAGGTCATATCAGTTTTGTGTCCCATTAACTAAAAACTCTATGATCACCCCTCTGATTAGTGAGCTACACAGAAGTGCAGTAGAATTGTCTGTCCCCTCCACCAAACATAGTTCCCAGCTAACAAGGATCCTGAATCTCAGCCTGCACTCACTATTAAAGAGCTGATTGCAAATAGCCTTTGGCACTACCACATGGCCAGTAAAGAAACCAGACTAAAAGTAAGGATGGCACAAGGCCTAAAATATGGTATTGAGTTACTCTGACTTTCGTTGCATGTGGGGTTGTTGACTACCAGGCTGTCCAATGAGCATGCCCTTGGCACATCCTCAGGTGGGTATGTAGCTGTATTTTGGCCCCATAGACCACAGTCTTGTCTTTTCTAAATATGCTAGGAAAGACTCCATAAGGCAGTTTCAAATGAGTTTCCCTCAGAAACATCAGCTTTGTTGGTGGTTAATGGCTGGTTCAAACATATCAACATTCACATCGTAACCCCCAACACAATGGCATGCATGAGTTTAAATTAGTTGCAGCAGGGAAACAAGTTGTCTTTCTACATGTAAATATAACCCTAGCATTAAACATGGCTTTTCTTAACTCTGTTTGCTGAAGGCTAATTTTATGATATGTCAAGTGCCCTGAACTCCTGACACCAGGCTTTCCTCTTTAGATAAGCAGCACACTTGTCTCAAGGACAACCCATTCATACACGCTGTACCACATGGAAATATGTGAGGAGGAAAAAGAAACAATGCCACTGCACTTCTTTAGTCAGGTAGATGTGTTAGCAGAAATCACATATCCTCTTGCAGTGTTTGGTTGTATTATGTTTTTTGGAACCAAGCCACTACTTTGGCCTTGACATGATGTTAATATGTGTTAGTAGGAGGCAGTAAAGGAACTTTAGGAATTATTACTCACCACAGTCAGCTAATGGGAAACAAAGGCTCACAAATGATGGAGCTTAAGTTTCTTTTCTCAAACAGATCCTGTTCTCCCCTGCAACATGGCCTATGCTGCTGAGGCCAACCATAGTCCCTAAGCCATCTATTTGGGGCCACCTGGAAGTCAGAGGTAGCAGCCAGGTAGCCAGTGAGAGGACATGTGTAGCTGCTGGTCTAAGCACTCAGGATGAGCACTGCCCCTACCACTTCAGTGGCAGTGATAAATGGAGGGAGGTAAAGGTTTCTGGGTACGTGCCATGCAAACTTGGATGGGACAGTGTGGAGGAGCGGTGGTATTGAAATGGATGGTTCTGACAAACTTTTAGGTGAGGTAGAAAAAGTAAGTCTGTCTTTTGCTGCAGCTCATTCTGAGGAGGAGCAGTTGCTTTATGCTTTTTCTACTGCTTCTCCTGCATATGCATACTCAGAAGGCAATTCAGGGTTGCAAACATAGCTATGATCCACATTTTTTGCTCAGCAGTTTTGTTTTCTTTTCAAAGAAGAGTTTCTCTTGGATTTTCAGGAGAACATAGCCTGGAAAATAGCTGAGTACTGAGCAGTCTACAGAATAGCCTTAGCCAAAGGGAGCTGTTGCTTTCCTGTCTTCCTGGGTAGTGAAATGAAAGGGAATTTACTGAAACGGAATGAAACACAGATTCTGATGGGAATCTCGGGTTTCTTTCAAAGGGAAAGCTCAGCTGATGAAACAACACAGCAATACTTTAGGGCCTCTGTATCAGTACAGTCATTGTGAAGGACATCAGGATGTTTGTCTAATGCCTATGCTCTGAAAACCTCTATTTTATGAATCACTTGTATTTTTCTGAAAAAAACTTCATGTATATTTTAGAATGGCCTGCCTGTTGTCAGCAGGAGAACAAAAAAAAGATTGCTCCTCTGTTCTACTACTGCCTTTCTACATAATTTTTTACAATGTATTTTGAAGGACAAATGAGTCTGTGTATTTATGCTTAATGGCAACAATTTCACACCCAAATATCTTTAAGATATTAATATTGAACCTCTTCAAATTCACAGCAATACTGACTGCCTAAAGTAAAAGGGCAGTAACGAGGCAAATTTCATATTTGTGCCATTTGGTGAAATAAAGATTAATTTCATAAGCCTCTTAATGCATGTGAAGTTTGGAGATCTGACTACTACTTCCAAGGACCAGGAACTGGGTCATGTTATTAGATCTCGGGGCAGTGTTCTCAACCATTAGGGTTGCAAAAATTCATTCTTACTATCCTGTTTGCAGTATCTACTATCTCCAGCTGAATTATTCTCACACTGTTAGTATGATTTAATGGTACTTTTCATTTGATTTTAAACAGGATTCAACAAGTAAAACTTAGCGATAAATTTGCTGTCTACCTGCCTCTTCTTCCAAATTCTTCCAGATTGGAAATCTTGTAGAAATCTTGGAAATCTGAAAGTTTTATTTGGAATTTTGTCTCTCACGCGTAACTGTTAAGGTGACTGATGCTACTGATAATTTCTACTATAATCATTATTTTCCTTTTCTTCCTAATTTTAAGAGGTGCTGAGTACCCCCTACATCACTTGAAACAGTATTTGTGGGCGAACTTGAGTTGTATGTTGGAGACAAGTCTTGCACCTTACTCATTCTTTGCTGCATAGGAGGAATCTTAGGGCTGATACAAAGATACCAGTGCTCAGTGTATCAAGCTCACTCACTTTAAATGAATGTAGCTTTCAAGGAATTAGCTTTACAAGAGGAAACAAGAGCAGATAATTTTACATTTCTGGTTTGGTTTTTTTTTTTAATGTGGAACGTTTCCTCCCATTTCACACATTTGGCATATTGTCCAGTCTTCCTGAAAGGAGAACCTGCAAGAGTAGAGCACAAATCAAGGCAAGAACATTTCTTCCTCTGCTCCAAAATTCTGTCAATACCAATGAATGATTGATCAAAGCTGGGATTTGAATTCAGATCATTTCTGTACTTAGGAATGCTTAAAGGCTTCCTTCCTCTTTACTCAAAAAGAAAAAGATGACAACCATTTTGTTTGGGAGTAATCCAGTTCCCCTTCTGAGTGATTGACCTGCATTTCACAGTCTTGCTCTGCACATACAATACATGTATCATTTGGTGTTCAGCTGGTATTCACACTGTGCATGTGTTCAAGCAACCCCAATTTTTTGATCCCTTTCCAAATCTGAGGGGTTTTCACTTCAATTGTACATCCACCACAACCAGATGAGATGTTTCCAAGGAGTTCACTCAAAGCAGATACTTTGAAGAAGAGTTACAAAGTAAGCTTTTAATCTCTTTGTCCTCAAACTAAGATATTCCTATGGCTAGTGACTCTTCATAAAGTGCGCATTATGCCTTGTATTTTTGTTTTATACTTGTAGCAGGAAAATAGAAGTTTACCGAAAGAACTTACAACCACTTCCCCGTGGAAACATGTCCCTCCAATTGTGAAACAGCACATACAAGCCCTAAAAGACATTAACTAAAGTCGTCAGGTGGAAAGAACTGGAAAAGTGTTTGTTCTGCCTGCCCGGAATTGCTCACAGGAATACTGCATTATGGTCTTCTAAGCTAAGAGAAATTAAAAAATAAACTTATTTTGAAAGAAAAAGCAGCTTTTTTGACCACCATGAAAAGCAGTGAAGGCAAGATGTAGCAGGAAGACCAACAAGAGGATTAACTCTTGCAGCAAAAATACAGTTTACCTGGAGATACAATGATATCCCTGAATATACACGAACAAGGTTGGTGCAGTGTCATGCCCTCATGAGCTGGGCACAACAGCAGTCATTCCTGTGCTCATCCTCAAGCAAAGCACAAATAACATAGCAGCAACAGACCCTTTGACTGACGATTTTGAAATGGAAATGTTTCTTTTCATACAATGTGCCATTGAAGTGGGATTTTGAGTGACATTGTCAAACCTGGTATCCTAATGACTCAGTGGCATCTTACTGAACTTTTCTGTAGTTACTGTACCAGCGTACAGAACTTTTAACTACCTGGATACACATAACTCCATGGAGCTTGTTGGGAGGCATCCGTGTGGTGGCTGACTAATGGCATTCCAAGGTCATTCCTCAGTACCTTTTTTCTGATGATGATGATGATGATAAGGCAGAGGCTTCTGAACACTGAAAGAAAGAAACTAACTTCAGGAAGAGCAAGAAGAGTGAGCCAGTGACTGATAGACTGGTCAGCCTCATCTCAATCCCTGAGAAAGTGGGGGAGCATCGTAGGCTGGATACGATTTCCAGAGACATGAAGTATGGGAAGGTGATGATGAGTAGAAAGCACAGATTTATGAACCAGAAATGACGCTTAACCAACCTGATAGCCTTCCACAATGAGGCAACTAACTCAATGAGCAATGAGAGAGGTGTGGATATTGTTTACCTCAACATCAGCAAAGTGTTTGACACAGTTTTCCATTAAATCCTCACAGATAGGCTGACAAACTATGGTTAGATAAGCAGGCTTGGGGCTCACTGTGTGATCAGTGGCCTGAAGTCCAGCTGGAGGCCAGACAGTAGTGGAATACCCCTGTCATGGATATGGGGCCAGTTCTGTGTAACCTTTTCACCGATGATCTGGACAATGGGTTGGAGTTCACCCTCAGGGAGTTAGCAGATGACACAAAGCTGGGAGGAGTGGCTGATACACCACATGGGTGCACTGCTGCTCAGACGGACCTAAACAGCTGAAGAAGTGGGCAGCCAGGAATATCACAAAGTTCCACAAAGAGACATGCACAGTCCTGCCCAGCGGAGGAGCAACCCAGGCACCCATACACACTGGGGGCTGAGTGGCTGGAGACCAGCTTTGCTCAGAGGGACCTTGGAGCCCATCCTGGTGTACAGCAAGCTGACCAAGAGCCAACAATGCACAGCAAAACAGGCCAGCAGTATTCTGGGGTGTGTTAGGAAGAGCACTGCGAGGCAGGCTGAGGGAGGTGATCCTTACCTCTACTCAGCCCTGGTGAGAGCGGTGAGCAGAAGAGGTTTTAAATATCTCCACCCCACAGATGCTGCCAGTTAATTCATGTCCTCTCAGTCTGAAGTCAAGAGCACAAAATGGATAAAAGATTGCTCGGGCAGAGAGAGACCTGTGTTACTGAATTAGTGTCCTGATGCACACACGGGAGCTTCAGTGAAAAAACATCTTGTGTCTGGTACTTAAACCGTATTTAAAAGAACAAAAAAAGAGAAAGACTTTAAAAAAAGGTGATTTTCACCGAGACTTGAGGAACTAGATATGGGTACAATGTACTCAGCTCACTACTGGCAATGAGTTACTAATCTCCCAGAGAGAAATTTGCTGCATAACTCATCACTCAGAATCCATACAGTTCTTTTCAGCTTTGGGTACTATGACCTCTACCAAGGACCATAAGGATGAATTGTTAAGAGAAAGACCTAGCGATGACATTCTCAAACAGAAACAGGTAATCTGAAGATCCTTCAGTAAAACAAGGAAAAGAACAGCATGCTGGAAAAAGCGTTTTTATGACAGGCATGTCCTGGGCAACACAATAAAAATCTGTACACTTTGCCTGGCTGTCTTACAGAATCCCTACCAAGGAATAAAGCCTTCCCCTTCTCTGAGTGAAAGCAAATTCAAAGCAGTCTGTTTATTCAGTCTGCAGCTTTTTTCCATTGTTCATCACAATATGTTATTATAGCACAAGTGGAATTCAGGAGGCGATCTCTCTGGCTGATGGTTTCATTGGTGAGAATATTAGACTTCAACTTTATCTCTGCAAATAATGGGCTTTCTCTGGAATAGCTGAAACTCTGACAGGAAGGAAGAGACCTTAGTGGGAATTTCCCCTAGATAACAGTCCTTAGTTTATAGAAATCCTGTTCCATTATCTCTAAATACTATAAATATATAGAGCAACAGCATTTACTGTGCTGAATTTGCAAATGAAGTGCTCTCTGCATAAATCTTCAATATTTTTATCTTACGGATTTCTTTATACTCAAAATGACAATCACAGATTTGATGGAATTTAGTGACAAAAATACAGAACTATTTTAATGGACTTGGCAGATTTCCTATTTATTTCTCTACTCCAGTTTTATGAAGTGAGGTGCATAGTCCACTTCTTTCCTGGAAAACTTTTCTAAGAGAGCAGAACAACTCTGAATCCAGATCCCACTGCTTTTTAGCAGTTTTTTTGTAAAAGGCTAGATTGCTGTCTAGCTAAGATTTCTATCTATAGTCAACTGTGCTTTTTCTCTTTGATCAGGACTAGCTTACAAAATATCAGGTGAAGGAAATCATCAATAAGAAGTTTATAAACACATTACATGTAGAATGTGAGGGAAATATATAAATGGAAATTTTGTTTTAACTAAACGTTTTCTGAAATTTCTGTATGATAAAGCACACTGTTATTTTCTATATCAGTTCTGGTTTTGTTCTATGTTGAAACTCTTTTTGTGTATTTTTGTCAGAGGTTCCATATGACACTGCAGCTTGAAACTGGAGGTAAAAGAACATTGCAGAAAATACAAATAATTTTCTCTGCTATTTCCTTTACTGGTGAATACTACAGCAGTAAAATGCTCCAGGCAAAATCAGTATTAGCTATGTTTCACTACTTTTTATCATAGTTCTCTCTTTATAATTACATCTTAAAAAATAAGGAAGTTAATTCTCTGTTAGGAAATGAAAATTTGCTGGCATTTGCTTTTATTGTAAGATTTTACACTATGAAGCAATTCTGACTTTAAAAGATGCTTGTCATCCTTAGATGTTTTCTTGACTTGGTATAAATTGCTATCTATATAGGTATGGTATGCTGTTATTACCATTTACCTTATTATACACCTCACTTAAGATAATGCATATGACAGCCTGTCAGGCAGTCCTTATTCAGGGAAAACTCCTATTCTGCTTGGCAGGGGTAGGACTACAAGACAATTAGAAATTCAATGTGTAAAACAGACTAAAATTTCACATTTGAGATGCAATTTAGCAATGGGCCTCAGTAAGTCATTGGGCAGGATTTCCTTTCTGTTTACACAAGTTCCTAAAATTCAGAAGTTTATTTCTAAAAATTTTAAACAGTGCAAAAGGAGCAATAGTATTAAAACCTGTAACTTCTAAAAACCTGGAAAAAATAATTTTAAGAATATCTGTCACCCTAGCGGTGAGTGACTGATCTCGTAGTAGTCCAGCCTTCCATGTGGGCTTTGCACATCTCTTATTGTTGGTCCATTGGGGCAGGAAGGAAATGCCTGGGTTCAGTTCTTGGTGTTCTGTAAAGCTTCTATGAGAGCTTTGTTGTATTCTCTGACCAGCTTTCTCACATTCTTCATTATTGGCTGGTAGTCACTCTCCTGACTTTTTGTTGCTATGACTGATTAAAAGAATTAAGGAAACAAACTGCCAGTATAAATACGAGCATAATTACAGATCACAAGGGAACCACAATACCGTGGTTTTTCCTTCTGTGAAAACTGTCAAGGGATGAAAATAGTGGAAAAAACTCCAATTGGGGCTAATAGATTTACAATAATTTAATAGCTGACATCTCATGCTGAGCACGGTACAAAAAAAAACCAGATTACATGCCTGAGTCACTTTTGTTTTCATATATATAGGCAGTAAGGCCCTCATGAAGGACTCTGCCTTCATGGTTACATTACAAACAAAACCATTTCAAGGCACGCAGCTATTTATAGCCATACAGTTAGGCACTTTAGAACCTGGCTACAAAAGTCCCAGTCTAAGAAAACAGCTTGTCTCATTCCAGTAGCCCAAGCAGACAGAAGTACTCCGCGTAAGGGTATGCACTCGCACGGGTAATATTTCATACCAAGTTAGGAGACACTTTAAAATCCTGATCAACTTTTTCTCTTGCTTTGTCAGTTTTTTTCAATTAAGAAAAAATGTGTTTAAGAGTAGTGCCTTAAAAAAATATTTCTGTAGAGCCTCCTTCATAGAGAAGGTGGCTCCAATTATATTACACTGTCCAAGACTTTTTTCAGATGTTTTTCTAAGAATTAGAGCACTTACCAGATCTGAGAAATGTGATATTTGGTATATGAAGAAGACAACACTATATGTAGATGTGTATATATACGTATATTTATATGCCTTAATTACTATTATTATTCTCGTCATCATCATTACTATTTTTCTGATGGCTAGGTTATCACAAAATTGCCTGAAATATATCCCTGTGCCATTTTCTGAGACATGTAGGAATGTCCACTGTCCAACGCACCACACTAGATGGGGTGGTCTAGTTTTGATGTTACCTTTACCAATTACCTTTGTACTGTAATCACATAACAGTGATTTTGTGCATCTTAGAGATTTCAGAGGTTTTGTTTCTTAAATAATTTTAAATAAGTAAGTTTACTGCAGTGAATTCATTGTACCTAGAATATAAAATAAAAGTGCAGCTTGGTCCTTTTCAGATCTCTATAATAACTAAGGAGAAAAAATAGTACAAGATGAGAAGAGCCATGAATTCTAATTAAAATAAACTTTAGTGCTTTTGCTAATTTCAAAAACTATCTCATGACAGTCATTTGCAAATATGTAACTAATGATTTTGCTGATATGATTAGTGGGATATAACTCTTTAATTTGAATCACATAAAGAGAGAGCTACAAGGCAGTTCCCCCACCCTAGTGTGTTTTCAAACAATGCTACACTGGGGCATTAATTTCAGATACGACTGGACAGATGTGAAGATGAACTTCATATGAAACCTAGTGGCAAAACTGAGGAAGAAGGAAAAACTCTAGACTGCAAGGCAAAGTTTAGGCTTTAGGACCCTGTAAAATTTTTTCAGACAACACATGCAAGTTTTTCTATACATAATATTTGTCAGCTAACCAGACATTTGCAAAGGATTGCCTTTCCCCTCCTCCCCTGTCTTCTGCTGCCCATTCCGTCCTGTCTAATTCTGCTGGAGGAAACAGACGTCTTCCTCAATTAATAACAGTGTGTGAATTTGACTCTACTTCTTAAAGAAAAGGATACACTCCTTCATCATAAAGTTATTTTGCTCATGGTGCTGCCACTTCCTCTCCAAATTTGTAAGCTGGAAACACAAAAACACACAAAGAACCAAAAATGAAAACAGTACTTATTACACGCATACTTTATACAAATAATTTTGATCAGTACCTTGTACTCTATCATCTGATAAGATCAAAGTTATTTAACATAAAAAACACAGACATGAGAAACAAAGGCAAAATGTTTTTAAAGCTGCCGATAATTAACCCGCACATGTTATTTAGTACTTCATAATCCATCTGTATAAAAATACTGCAGACAACTGCAGTGATAGATGAAAAAATCAGATGAGAATTCAAGACTTGTCATACAAGGAAGTTAATAGGCAAGTCAGAAGTAAAAAGGTGAACAATTCAGGGAGATACAAATTCTCATTATGCTTCGTATCATTTAGATGATCTCTTCTTATAATCAGTAAGATCTAAAATCACCAAAGATACAATATTTCCTGACACTGTCTTGGACTTTGAGCTACATAGAAGAAACTTCCTTACTTCCATAGTTAAGTTTCCTGTCTAATGCCAGAAGTTGTGATAAGAACAGAGCTGCAGCGAGAAGATAGTAGGAGTGTGGGTTCAGTGTTGGCACTTCTTCAATACTTTCAGCATCAACAGGAAACTAATGTGGACATTATATCGATGGCTGCTTCCTTACAATACAATTTTATATTTGTTTTTCTGATGCTACTGTTCAAGGTTCTGCATTTCAAGATATGAAGATGTTATTTTTAAATGTAAAACTGAAAATCATTCTGAGACTAAACTCTCAGTGGAAACATGAAATAAACTAGGAAAATATTGCAGTATTTTACTTAAAATGCTTGATGAATGTCAAAGAATCAGTTATTATAAGACATACCTTAATTCACCCTCATGATATTTATGCTCATGACATAAAAAGTAAAGAAAAAAATCCTTTTCACATACATTAAAACTGAACTGCCACAGCTTAATGAACTGAAGAAATGCTGTACAACTACTATTTTATATAAAATGTTAAGCCTCATTATGCAAGTATCTTAACACTGTCTGGGTATCCATTTCTGATTTACCTGAACTCCTAGAGTGATTATAGTAACCCTATGCTACAAATGGGGACACACATCCCTCAGTCAGTTATGCCTTCTCATCCGCTCCACGATGTTCACTCCAGAAAAGTCAACTTAAACATGTACAATATGACTTTCAGCTTTTAACTGAATTAGGGAAAAATAACAGTTCTAAAAGACAAATGTCTCAACAACTTCAAGCAATAAAAACCAGTGAAATGCATAAAAAATAATCAATTTCGATTTCCACCTTATTTTAGGGTATCCATTTTCCTTCCGTGCATTTAAACCTATATGCCAGTAAAGTTCTGCTGCCAAAATGACAGCAATTTATGGGTGTTTATAATGAAAGAATCAAAGCTGCTCAAGAGGTGATAAACATCTTCTTTCCTGATTCACTTTTGAAATGCAAATGTACATATATACCAAAGTTGTTTTAAGAAGTATGAACAGACCCTAAAATTTCAGTGGCCTGCAAGTAGCAGAATTGAAAAAAGGAAAATGGAATTAATAGCACAGATTTAAAGAAAAAACTTATCACCATAACTTTAAAAGCAAAAGGGATCTTAGCTAATTAGTAGCGACGTTTTTTTTTTTCCCCCTGCTGTATTTTCTTTCTAAGTTAGTCCTCAAACTACTTAAGCAAAGGAGAGGCAGAAGGTGGAGAGTTCTGAGCAAGATTAATACAAACACTTAAACAAAGGATCCACATAACTTTTAAGCTCAGAAAGATCTCTGCTAGTAATCCAAAGCTTACAAGCCATTTGTTGGCACAATATTGACTTTTGTTTGAAAACAGTGAATACTGCTACACACTTAAAACGCATGACTTAGAAAACTCCCTGAGAAGGAATAAACAGATTCTGTCCATACAATGCTTCATGTGTATGAGAAAACCAAAACTGAGAAACAAAAACCTGAAGGGCTATGTAAATTGACCTATACCTGAGAATGGGTCTCATTTTCTTGCAGCTCCTTCTTTAGTGTCTCATACTCTGCATTCAAGTGCTCCATTATTTTCTTGAAAGCATGGCTGCGTTTTGTTAATTTTTCTTTGTCATCCTGGAGTCTCTAGTTAGAAAAAAACCCAACACAAACTGAATAATGGATGACTTAATTTGCTGTAGGCTTCAGGCAAAGTACTTCAATTTACCTTTCAAGATACAACTTTTTCCTTTCAGAACAAGACCATATACATATGCATAAAGAACGCACAGGCTTTTCTCTAGCAATGCATGCTCTATCCTAAAAATAATACTCAATAATTATGACCAAGTTGTAGCTGGATCAGCACCAGTGGGAGTGCTGATATTAGGAATTTGTAGGAAATCCTCTTTTGCTTGTGTTCTGTGTTAGATTGCTAAATTCAAAGTTATGGGTAGTAATAAATTACATCAGAAAAGTTTAACTGAATTGCTAAAATAAAATGGGGAGATTCTGTGGAAAGAGGTTATCAAAAGGTAGCCTGCTGATTGCCTGCTACATATACCCAGTTAATAAGTCACACATATAAGCAAAGAAGTATTTGGATTCATTTGCGTTGATGTGTAAGCCCACTTTTCAACTGTCAGGAAGGACTCTAAATCACAGAACTGGATTTCCCTCCACTAGCTGCTCAAAAGCACACAAATTCTGTTTCATTCCTTTCATTACCTTTTTCTTTTCTTCTCCTGATGCTTTCAGAGCTGGCAAGTTACTGTAGATCTCCAACTCCGCTTTTGTCTGTTCAATTTTGTCTTTAAGAGAAGCCAGTTCACCAACCATCTTGCCCTCCAACAGTTCCATCTTCTGTAGGTCCATCTGCAGTTTTTGACTCTCTATATCACCAGACACACAATCTCTAATTGACAGTACTTTTTGTTTCATTATACAGGGCTCAGCACATAAAGGTTTATGCCATATTTAAGCAATATAAACAACTCCTGAATATCTTACTGGTTTTGATATTCATGGGACTGTTAATGTGAAGGAAAGAAAAAATTTGATCTTCATAACCATCCCACAAATCAGACTCATATACTACAATTACTGTATTATACTCCGTAAGTGAAGAGTAATGAAAATGCGGTGATTTTCTGTACCACAGCGTTTCTATTTTTAACATTTATAGCATCAGACAATTTCAAGTCTTAAAGCAGTGTTGGTTACTTACGAAAAGTTTACTGCAATGATGCAAACAATTTGAAGAAATATTTTTATTAGTTTTTTAGCAATGCTATTTTTATTTATGCTGCTTGTAAACGGATAAGACCTAGTTTTAGGAGAACAAATAGTCAAATTTGCTTTGAACATTTGCCTTGTACAGGAAAATACTTCCATACATCCACAGAAAAGAAGTGTCACAGCTTACAACATCAACACATGCTACAATATACACTCTTTACTTCTGAGACTCCATTAAAAAAATAACAGAGATACAGGTAATTAACAGAGAAAACAGGTTTTTCCTTTAGAAAGGAACCTTCTACAGGTTTTTCCTTTAGAAAACTAAAGGAATCAGAAGTATGGGTGAATTCTTACATGAAGAGAACTGTAAAGACTTTAGATGCAAAGACTGAAACTGTCCAGACATGAGATGTGCAAGAGAAGAAACAAAGAAGATACACAAAATAATAAAAATACTTTGATTCAGTCTTGGGGTAAGTTACCTACCCTGAGTGAGGAAGGACTAGATGTTTGCTAGACTTGTTTTGGATGGTTTTGTGATCTTACTTGTCATTGTATTTCATTCACATTCCTGAACATTAAACACATGGCTACATCTTCTTATGTTTCAGATCTGTGTCTAACTCAGAACAATGTCACAAATAATGCACGTTTTTCTCCTACATTCTGAAGTATCAGAACATGGGCTGTTGGGAGGGATAACACTGCACAAAGAAACTTTTCTCAGCATAGACTTGTATTTCACTCACACAGTCAAATTTGTGCTGATCAGCTGATAAAAGGGTAGAAAATTTGCACCCCAGGTTAACCAAGGCAGTGTAAATCTTTAGGGCAGAAGGAAATAGATGTGTCTATGTGACAGAGGGAGAGCTCGCCTTTCCAAAAACTGTGGATATGGTTTCCTCAGTGGGCTTATATGGGAAAATCTCACCTGATCAAAACACTTTTATACCAAGCTTTTGGTACTCATCTCTCTGCTTGTGTATTTATGTCATATACTTATATTTTAGAGTGAAACATTTACTTTAATCAACATTTTTGGCTTATTATAGGACATTTTCATGATTTCTTTAGGAATCTCGAAATAAGAAAAAAGACAAGCCAAGATTTTTGTATACCATTTGCAATTATCCTGAGGAATGTTGTTCCATAAGGTAATATTGAAAGGGCCCTGTATGTGCAAAGAGCATTTATAGAAATATGAAAAATTCCCATGCCAATAAAAAGAAGAGTTTAAAATTCGAATGTCTGGGACTGCATTGCATGTCAGTAATTCAAAGGCTGCCTCCCATTGCAAAGGGCTTAAGAAAACACTTTCTATTGTGTCTACAATATTTCATAACTGCCCAGAGTTTCAAATTGAAGTTCCTGGTATTGGTCAATGACAGATTGTAAACCACAACTGAACAGATCACAGCTTTATTTCTCTTGTTCTGACAGTACTGTGGCTTAAAGACAGACAAGTACTTAAGGACATCAATAAATGAAAGTTTTAAGATCAAAAATAGTAAAAAATAAAATTATAAAATAAATCCAGACTGGGGAGAAATAGCAGACAACAACTATAGACGTTCACGAGCATTTACTTAGGTCTTAGCATTTTCATTTTTTATATAGTTGTTCTAACACCTATATTTTGTTATTTTAAAATTATACATAGTTGACCAGTTGGAATTTATTTTACATGTAAAGAGTAGTAGCAACCTAAAAGGCACAGAGAATTCTTCAACTGTTCTATCTGAATACTGACAAAAACTATGATGAGACCGCAATGGGTCTTGAAGGGGCAAAGAAATTGGAAGGGGCAAATTTTATCCTTATCAAGCAGCAGACTCAACGTAAAAACTTCGAAACTGAAAAAACCTCAGAATTCCTCTAGGGGAAGAGACAGGAAGAGGATGCAGCCCAGTTCCTTCTGATATGCCATGAAGCTGCAGCGTCTAGCATGCAGTGTGTACACAGTGGCAAATTCTCAGAACAAACTACAGTGACCCAGGGAAATGTTTTTGGGAAACTATGCCATCAGCACTTTTGTTTACTCTTCACGGTTTCCTTTTCTTTTTTATTTTTTTACGGGTTCTGCTGGTGGACTTTTTGTTACAGTAAGAAAATATGGAAATCCAGATTTTAACCACAACAGAAGAATCCTGAAGGTGACTATGCTATAATTCAAGGGTTAGAAAGAACTTCAACTGTGCAAACTGAGCATTCACTGTATTTCTGAAAGAATCTTAAGTTGTTTATTACAGCATCTGTGACTCCTAGCTGTCAGACATTTACTTATGAATCATTTAAATTGTCTGCTGAAAATTATGTACTGTAACTTCCTTCTCTTCCCTTGCAGAAAAAGAATAATGTCTTTCAATAGTGCCTCTGTAGCAACATGTGCTTCCAAAACATCCTTATGTTGGAGAATAGTCAGAAATTATATGAAAGAACAAACATTCATATTTGAACTTTTAATATATGGCCAAGCAATTTAAACCACACGATAACTGCAAAGTAAGTCTTTGCAGACAAGTAAACACTAAGTGTTCAGACACACAACAGATCAATTTCTTTAACATTTTGTGCCAAACAACTTCTTACTTGCTTGAAACTACTTTGAAGTCACAATACTGGCTCCTATTTTGAAAATTACTATGAAGTACAGCATGTGACAGCCTTCTTAGCAAATGATCTACGGTTCTTCATTCCTGCCCCTTCCTTTCAGCCAAACAAACAAGGAAAGGTTTGCTGAACCAATAATGATATTGGCAAAGATGTAGAATTTTGAGAACAATTCTACTCTAAACAGTGCAAATAAAGAACTAAATAGATACTTGTTACAGGGATGAAAGAAAAATACTGTCTGATTTTTGAAATTACAAATAGCATCCTGAAGATGCTTACATTTAAGTATTGGAGTATTTGAAAAATGAAGTCAAAATGAATATTCACTTTGCAGAACCAAAGCCTCAGAATTTGAGAGCCATTCACTGTTGTTGTCAGTTAATTGCCCATGGTACATACTCCTTTGGAAAAGCATAAACCCTAAGTAAGTGATACTAAGAAATACATTTACAAATAATACATGGTGAGATAACTGTGGAAGACCCTACTCCAATTTATTAAACACTCTTTTGAGATCATGAAAGATCTCATTTTGAGGTGAGTTATTAGTAAAATCAAATTCTAGCTCAATTCAACCCCTGTATTAAAATACATTTGTTTAACATATATCTGTGCAAGGAAGATGATCATTTACTGATAAGAGTAAGGTAAGTATATATAAGTATACATACTTATTTNACATAAATATAAATATAAATAACTTGAGGAAAATAAATAACTTGTTACTCATAACAGTTTCAATTTGTGAACTTGCCACTGTATTTTAGTATTTGGAGATCACTTGTTATCTAATATTTGGAAATCTTCTCCTTGTTATTAGAGTAACAATAGAGGTAATCTTTAGTATTTTAAAGAATAAATTTGCAAATTCCTTCCTGATCTCACCTGTAATCAGATTCTTAGCAGTGCTCTGTGATTTCTGCATTTCATTTGATTTGAAAGTGAGGTCTTCCTGCATAATCTTCAGCTCTTGATTGGTAACAGATGAAATTTGCTTCATATGATTCAGATTCTGTGTGTTACCAATAACAATAAGAAGAACATGGTGTATTTTTGAAACAAAAAAATGGTAACTGGGCAAGTAAGAAACTCTCCTGTCCTATGACATTGTCTGTTATTTGCCTTTTCTACTACAAAGACTTGGAATACTGGAAATAGTCTGAAGTGATTTAAATGTGGATGATTTTCATTCCGCCAGCTTTTAATAAAAGATGTACTGACAGGCCAGCACAGAAGAAATAAAAATGCAGCAAATATAAACTGTGCTGCCATATTGGTCTGTTGTAAAGTAAGTGACAGTGCCTAAAATATACCTTATGGTATACTATATTGAAAGAGTTCGAACACAATTAAAAGAATCAAAGAATCAAAATATTACTCCGACGAACGTTCTCTATAATATAAAAAAATCCAAAGATCCAAAAATGTTAAAACAAAAGAAGTTTTGAAAGTGAAAAAACTGGCAGACTGCAAATGCGAACAATTTCTGAAGTGTTACATTATTCATTTAGATTATTTACATCAAATATTATATAGCAGGGTATTTCAGACACACTTTTAGTAGATCAGAGGGACAACTGGAATATTTTTAGTTAGGTAACACTAGTGACAGAGTACCCATGAACTGAGATTTGCAAACTCTGGATAAACAAAATATTGCAGTAGTTTTATTTGCAGTATTTGGAAATGTTTATCATTAATAATGTTTGTTATAGTAGTGATGATGAGTTATAGCATGTTTTCTTTATTCTGGTCATAATATTACATATTATTCAAAACACTTTCCCCAGAAATAAAGATAAATTAATTTTTTTTTAACTACAGCTGTACATAGTTTAATGTTTAATCCTCTTAAGAGACTATTAGGTAGATAAATACAAATATATAAAACCAATCATCCTTCTTTATCCAGCCACTCTCCTGTTCTGTGTTTCTAAACTCCCAGCTTGCAAAAGGAGGATGGAAATGCTTACCCTGCTTGAGTGCTCTAGGAGAGCAACAATATTGGCTTCTATTTGGGCCTTTCGTTCAAATTCCTGATTCTTCGTATCTTCAAAAGTCTCAAGAAAATCTTGAGAGGAACAAACACATAAAAGAAGGCTCTTACTTGTACGGGTACAGCACACATTCTTGTTGTTTCCAGTCAAAACTTTGTATTAAATCGCTAAGCTGTACGGTTTCAGATAAGATTACTTTAATTGTTTATTTAAAAGCCAGGTGGTAGAGACCTTGAAACTTGTCAGTTTATTGGTTGGAATGAAAAAGAGAAGAATTCTTCCAGTGACACATTGGACATGAGGCCATCTCCTTCTTGTATAGTGTTTAGGTGAGGGTTGTCACTCAATAGGAAACAAGTGTCATTCCAATTATTTCTGATGCTTTTCTAAATGCCTGTTCCAGCAGCTGCTCTTTATTTTTCTGAAAGCTATGAACGTGGGCTACCAAATAAAGGAAACAGGTAACTGTACTATCTCCAGTGGCCTGGACTAGATGCCAAACACTGGTAAGGATTTGAGAGCAATATTCACCTCTTCCCTTCTGTATGATGTCCATTAGCTATATCTCTAATTTATGTTCATTTTAGTAAGTGTCCAACTGAATCTGACAATGCAGTTGTAATGGTGGTAGCTACTCTGTATTTGTGTTCTATGCACACTATATTGTACCTCTGGTGAAAGAGATATTGAAAAACATGGTGCTGGACACATCACACAAAAGTTAGAAGTCTAGCAAGATGCTGCCCAGGGCTCTAAGTTATGATCATTCTCTCCTGCTGGGTCTTCTGAAACATGGCTTATACACACAGGAGCACTTTGGAAACATTAGAGTTTGCACATTTTCTACCTAGATGAAAAACTGGGTAAGTCCTTGTTTGAGCAAGAAGGATTTGACAATGATAAAAAAGCATTTTCATACATTTATGAATATGAAGCAATAAAACTAACATACATAACATCCATTATTTTTTATTCTATAAAACTGGGCCTGCAACAGTGAAATTAGGACCTCAGAATAGTATCTATATGATTTGCCTAGTGTTTTTCTCCTTTGGCATTCTGGACTTTTAATGTATTTTTTTGTTTCAAATCTTTGAATTTATTTAGAAACATTAAGCAAGATCTACATTTACATCTCACAGCATTGTTTTCTGCAAGCAACTTTCCTCTTCACACTTGTCTGATTGACCTTGTTTCATTTGAGCGCTATGTATTTCACAGACTCATAAAAACTTGAATGCAAGAGACTGCAAGAGCTCATCTAATTAATTCACTTGCTCCAGGACAAAACCAACTGTATGTCAGTAATTCAGATGTTTGTCTACACTCTTCTCACACACAGCTCCTGACAGATACTCTACAATTCTTCTGGACAATCTATTTCAATGCTTGGTAAGTTTTAATGTTAGAAAGTTTTTACTAATATCCAACTTGAAACCTTCCTGCAGCTAGTGGTGTATTACTCTTTTCTACCCTTCACATACATACAAAAATAAATTATTCACTTATCTGAAAGTGAAGCTCAGCCTTTCTACACATTTGACAACTGCCATAAATATTTCTCAAATAAAAGACTCATTCCTTCATATTTCCTTACAGGTCATGCTTTCTGCATCCCCCTATCAGTTTCTTTTCAGGACTTACAGCCCCTTTCTTTCCGTGCAGAGCTACAGACACCACTCCATCTGAAGTATTCGATGCACAGGGAAAAAGATTACTTCAGATGTCTGACAAACTACACTCCTATGTATACCTACTGTTGTGGTACTTTGTCTTCCATGTTAATCTGATACGGCTGAGCCATGTTCACTTTGTCTTTCACTCTAGCACTGAGCCACACTAGAGAGCTTTACCTAATGAACTGCTCTGTATCCTGCATTTTTGCTGTTGATTACTCTGCCCAAGTGTAGAAATTTACACTTAGCCCTTTTCAAACTTTCTGTAATTAATTTCTAACATACCAGAAGTATATTAAATTCCAACCGTGTCCTCCAACATGATTTCAGCTTTTCTGATGGAGCATTTTTTGTGAAACTCTTCTGTAAGATGTTCTCTCTTGTCATCCAACTGATTAAGAAAAATACTGACTATCCTGAATATCTGACACACTGCAAAACTCTATGCAATATATCCTTTCATTTTAGCATTGAATCTTTCATAATTAAAAACTTTTTAATTGCATGCACAATATAGGTTAATAATGGACATTATTTGCCTAGCTTGCTTCTAAAAACACCACAACACAGCAGAAGACATACTGAAGTTAAAAGTACACATCATCTGCTATACCTTCCCTATCCTGCAATATTTTTCTGTCAAAAAAAGGAAAACAGATGTTTGTACTTGACAAACCAATACTAGTAGTATTCATATTTCTGTTTCTGTAACATTTACAAATTGTTTGTTTGTTTAGTTTTTCTGCATTATTTCTGGAAATTGATTCTAACCTGACTGGTCTGTATTTTCCTGTCCCCTCTTCTTCTACAGAGGCACCCATATTTGCTCTTTTCCCATTCTTAAGACTCCTGCATGTTCCCCCAAATTTCTCAGGTCTCAGGTCACTCAAATCTCAAACTGGTCTCGAAATGTAACAATAACCTTTGATGAAGAGTAGAAGCAGAATCAAACACCAAAAGTGAAGCCCTGCTGACACCATCTGTATTAATACTGCAAATTCAGACCAAGTGAACTTGTGACTTTTTGCTTCTCAGGAAATCTGGTCATTTGAAAACACAGAAACTCTTTAGTTTGGTCTTATTCTTCCCTTACTGTCAGCTGAGACCTTTCTATTGCTATCATGCTAGCCATAAGTTATATAGAACAATTTTAGAGAACATTAAAAAAGGTATTATATCACTCAAATCTCAATGGCATATTTATTGATAATTTTCCCATTTTACTGAGTAACAGACCAACTTTTTTTGTAAGCTGTCTCCTACAGTATACTAAGAATAAGGTATACTCAAACCCAGTTGTTTTCATCCTCTGTTAGCTGCTACTAAAGTCTCTACAGCATTAAAACCTTGTAAGATATATCAAAGCTTTAGCAGCATTCATCTTGAATAAATAGGTATTAGAAGCCTTAAACAATGACATCTACTCTTGTCCATTCTGAAGTTCTGTTTTTAATCATTTAATCAATTAATTTCAGCCTTGCTTTCATAAAATAAAGCCGTGTTCCTAAGACTTTTAATGGCTGATGAAAAGCTTTGAAAGACGCTACAAATATTTGTGATTATCCCGTAAGATATCACTTATCTTGTCCTGAGGCAGACCACAGAAACTTTATGCCAAGATCAGCACATCAGTTCTTTGCAGCTCTAAATTAACTGTGTTTTAACAATATAGCAAAACCTGTATTTTAGTGAAATTAGGCCTAATTAAATTATACTAGACAACTTACTGTCCACGCTTTCTTCCCTCTTCTTCAGCTCCTTGTATTTCCAATTTTCTTCTCCTAGAAGAAATATAACACTGATTTAACTTTATATAGTCTCAGGCCTGGATTCCTATAAGTATGCAAAATGTCAGTTTTAAAAATAAAATTTCTATATGCCTAGAAATTACAGGACTCATCCTATGTCATTTAATGTAGTCAGTTCAACTGACTATGTCATATACACTTCTGTATTAAAAAAAAGATAGCTTAATAAATCAGCCTCAATGTGATTTTTAGAACATGTTAGGGGTTACAATTTCTGATAAACAGGAGTGGGATAAATACTTGGTTGGACAAATGAAGTTCACAGGGCTTTTCTGAAGTCAAGTGAATTTCAGTCATAGAGAACAAATGCTTCTGTGTATTTGGGCACCATGATTAGTTAAAACTTTCCGCAGCCCTGTTTAATATATGAGCCATTTCAACTGCACTTTCACATATTACAATGGACTTTCATAAGGATATGCAGCTTGCAAGAAACAGTGCGATAATCTCAGGGAAATAAACAGGAAAACTGTACAAGGAATGGTGTGGGAAAACTAAATGCACAGAAAGCTTTCTACACTTCAGTTTGAAAGAACATTTCCATACACCTTCGATATAGTGGTATTAAAAGTCAGGAATAACATACAGGTTCACCCTATCTTTAACATCAACTACTGATTATAAATAGGTCATAATGTAAATGTAAAGTGGCAAATCTGATATGTTTGTCACAAGAAGAAGAGACAATTAATCTCCTAGAAATAATCTTAAGTTTCAAACATCTAAATCTTTAATTGAGTCCTTTTTATTTTTAACATAATCTTATAATTTTAAAGAATACGCAGTAAAAGAATCAAAGAGATACAGATAAAACCGAGCAACCAAATTTCTCCAGGTCCTTTTACTTGTACACTCCCATGCTTTCCTTTTTATCTAGCATAAAACAAACAATAGGAACACCTGAGGGGGCCTAAGCTACTTTGATTCTGCTTCAGCTTCCTTGCAGCTGTGGCTTTGTTCCTTGCTGGACTCTCTCATTCATTTTGCAAGGAAAGTCTTCAACAGTTAATCACTCAACCTGTTCTACTCTTAAAAATTCTAGTAATAGTGAGGTGTGATACAGAGTTACATGATTTGTCAAATGTTTAAAGAAAAAAAATATTTGAAGAAAAGTCCGCAACTTTGAGACGTCTTTACAGTACTTTTTCTTTAAGATACGCCATTTACACATCAATATTGTAACATCTCCTGCAATTTATGAAGGGTCAAGTCTGTTCCATTATGAGTTAATGTCGACTTTAACCAACCATTTAAAGTTAACTGCTAGTATATAGAACATGTAATAAATGGGTGAATTTTTTATTTTTAAATTTATTTAGATTTTCTCAGGCAAAACCCGAAAATAGTTATTTCTATATGGCCTGTTTAATTTTTTCCTGCTCAAAAATGTTTGTAACACTGAAATTCATCCTGAAACATTAAAAAATCCTTAGTTAAAATTTCTTTTGTTTTTTTTTTTTACTGGCTATTTCACTTTATATTTACATAAAAAACTTTAGGAGCTGAAGTTTTGGAAATGTTTTGTAAAAATGTCTAAATACTGATCCAGAAGTAAAGTGACTGGGGAGGGAGAGAGCACAGGAATTTCAAGGACACACCAAGACGCTGATTTAGAGAAGTATGAATGGCCCTCTGGGAGTCTCTCTCCATTCACTAGAGAAGGTGGCATTGAGAGTTTACATTTCTGTGTCTTAAAGCTACTCTTTATGGGTATCTTCTTTACTCCATTTGTGTTACACCAACAGGTGTAATTCCCTCTACATTATATCACAAGGTAACTTGATTCTGAATATTCTGACTGTTCCTGATACACTGACAGAGAGTACGTGCTTTCTCTTACATATGCTTCAAACTCTATTCTTCAACACACTTCTTTTTCTAAAACAGCTGAAGACATAGTCCAGCAATTAATGATTGTGTGTGTAAACTGAACTATAAAATGTGAAAAGCAACTCATTTCTTACCTTCTGCATTTCTCCAAAGTTAAAATAAAAAACGGTTGCAAGCCAAACGAAAAAGGAAAAATTAAAGAACAATAAAGTCTGAAACTATATTATCTGGAGACACAAAAGCTAATAAAGCAGTCAATAAAATATTTTCACAAAAGTGATGAAATATCTCTAGAAATACGGAATATTTTTTCATGCAAAAGATGATAAACAGATGCATCAAACATTTGTTTGGAGGCAGACTTAAAGATATTTACTCATCTTGAAGAAACTTACAGCTAGACTTTACTGATTGCCCAAGAAAAGGCATAAAGTAAGAAGGACACACATTAATTCATTAATCCTATAAAATTTAAATAACTTGTTATGAAGTTTTTCAGAATATAAGTATGTATTTATGTAATTCCTATCTGAACAAGAATTTGTATAATCAAAAGAAGGGTCTCCATTGGATGAATCTTCATTTTATGGAGAACCTTTTACAGGGTTAAGGGCCTACACTCAAACTAAAGTTATTTTCTCCAGAACCGTAACTTCCAGTGCTAGGACAAATTCCAACCTAGCCTAGCCTAAGTACTAGCAGCACATGTTTGCTGGGGGTCAGTTTAAGCTAAGGCCATTATTGGGCAGCTTACAAACTCTTCTTGAAAAGATCAACCCAAGAAATCTCAAAGACACATAAAAACAATACTGAATTCTGTCTGCTTTACACATCGTTATTAAACATTCTCAATTCCACATTCACTGACAGTGTAACAGATCATGTAAAAGGTAAAATTAATGAAAGCATTGCTAAGTATGAGCTTGTTCTGCAGTGCTACCAGTAAGATAAACTTCTATTCCTCAAGCAATACTAAAAGTAAAATTGGATGGAAAACCAGACAGCTGTACTATTATTTTATATGGTAATTTTCAATATGAACTAGTTGAATGTGCCACTAAAGGTGAATATTTGCAATTTCTCATGTCTGAAAAGGCTCTGCCTGTAGACACAAAACTTCTGATGCTGATGAGTAATGGACATTTGCATAAGTCCTAAAGTTTTAAGCAACTAATAGCCGTAACAGTAGGTGTTGCAATACAAACAGATGCAGCTCTGCACAGTCTGTTACAACTCCGGTCTTATTACCTCGATGATTCTCCAGATCCATATCAAGTCGTTGAATGACCTTTTTAAAATGGTTTGCTTTTTCTTTTACTTCTGTCAGTCTGACAAATAGATAATGAAAGTCAAGGTTAAAACTGTGTTGTAAAATACTTTATTTTAGACAAAACTGCAGAGCGGAGTCAAGAATAAAAATAGCAAATCCAAATTTATCAAACCCAAAAGAATATTGGAGGGTTCTTGTTATTATAAAAGGTGTATGTAAATCATCTATCACTTTAGTCCCTCTGTCTATTAAATGGAAGTACTGCTGCTCCTTTTTAGTAAAGAACAATTTTTGTTGAGTCATTAGTAATTCTTAACTTACTCAACTAGTCCCTCTGCTGGTTGCTATTCAGCTTTGCAAAGGGACAATATAAGTGGTAAGATGCAACAAATAACTGTATTCCTTAAAAATTACTTATGTGTTCACTAAAATCCACGAAGAAATTTCCATATAAAACACTCTGTTACATAATCAATCAAAGTGAATGAATTACCTTTAACACATTTGTATGTAAAGTCTCATATAAAATTCTTTGTTATTGTATCTTTTAAAAAATTCTGTTAAGCAACTTATTATCCAATTAAAATGCAAACCAAATAGAAATTAACCAATATTTAAAGTTGGGAATACTGCTTAAAAGAATTTAAAATTGTTTCTAGGAGGTTTCATGAATTATCTCAAATTTTCTTTAAAGAAAGAGAAATAAAAAAACTCATAATCACAAAATAGTGTACTATCTATCCCTCAATATATTCTTATTTATTATAAAATTTACTTGACTTTCTGACAAATTTTCAGAAAGGCCCAGTACCCAAGAATCAAAAAGCAACGCCCTTTTACTTTTCCGAATGGAATTTTGTGTAAGCAACTTTGTAACTCTCAGGTTTTAAAAACACATAAACTTCAAAATGTGACTGCAGCATAACATAGGTTCAGCTTCCTAGCTGTCCCAGAGGAGTAGCTCTTACAAATTAATGTCTTCTTCAGCCTTAAGCAAGTTTATGTCAGTGCAATTACCAATCTATATTCTCATGGCATGTTCATAAGACATGGAAGTATCTTATTATGCAGATCTAAACGACATATCACTATAAAAGTTGTTTACCTCAAACAGAAGACATATTCTATTCTCTGTGGAAGGTTAACACTAGGACAGGTTTGAAAATGTGGTGATGATCTAAAAGTCTATAGAAATAGGTGACGGAACACAACTATGTCTTTAGGGTGTACATGTAATTGATAGCAACAGTATAATGGGGTTACTCACTGTCTTTCCATGCTTGCGATTTTCTGACTATCGTCTTTAACCTATAAAAAAGTTTAACAACTTCAACATATGAAATTAAATCTACAAATGAAGAAAGAAAAATAAAAACAAAAATTCTGAATTCAAAATACAGGGAATAGAAACTTCACATTTGAAGTCACAAACTTCCTGTCACATTGTCCAACAAGAAGTGATATGATTTTAAGGGATGCTACCCACTAGAGCAGGTTGCTCAGGGCCCCGTCCAACCCGGCCTTGAACACTTCCAGGGATGGGGTAGCCACATCTTCCAGTGCCTCAGCACCCTCACAGTAAAGAATTTCTTCCTAGCATCTAAGCTAAAGCTCTCATCTTTTAGTTTAAAACAGATCCCCCCCCATCCTATCATTTTCTGCCTGCATAAAAAAGACACTTGCCCTCTTTTTCATAAGCCCTCTTTAGGTACTACTGGAGTTTGCTATTAGGTCTCTCCAGAGCTTTCTGTTCCCCAGGCTGAAGAGCTCCAACTCTTTCATCCTGTCTTCATAGGAGAGGTGCTCTAGCTCTAGGATCATCTTCACAGCCCTCTGAATCCACTCCAACAGGTCTACAGATTTTGGCTGAACCTGAAATATCCCAACCTTCCAATGCATTAACTATTCTTTATTTCAGATTATTTGTGCTGCTTAGAGCACAAATAAAGCCAAGGTTCAAACCCAAGTATTTTCAAGTATTATTACTCCTAATAATACTGACTTGGAAAATCTTTCACATAACAACACTTTATGTTCTTGCCTGCTTTAGTAATCTCTCTCTTTCCTCCTGTGGAGATTCCATGTTCTTATCTTCAGCAATCATTTGATCTCGACGTTCCTTGAGCTCATGGAGCTTTTCATACAACTGCACAGCTTCCTGTTTCACCCCAGAGTGTGCTATTTCCTGTTGGGAAAAGCAAACACTTACTAGCTATTTTCTGATGGCACGAGAGGATTGTAGTAATTATGTTTTAGTTAAGCAACACTTACCTATACATTGCAAGTGAAGTTTATTTCTTACAAAAAAGCACAGAGACAGTATAAAAAGTAAAATTTATAATCCATCTTGTCAATACTGCATTTTCCGGAATAGAATATCCCAATCAGCTACTTCTTGATTTATGAGCTCTTCCTCAGGCCAATTTTCTGAGCAGATTTACTACTTCCCCATTTCTAGCAGATTTCAAACTATATACAATATGCAAAAGGACTGAAAAATGTCTGTAGTAGTAGTATTTGAAAATTATACTTTCAGACCATATGTTTCAGCTCACAGACCCTATTATCTGTGAAAAACCCGATACGAGAAGAGTCTCCTTAATCCAGCAATAAGACTGTCTATTAGTAAGGAGTATTTATGTACGTATGTGACATAGAAAATATCTTAGCTGGTACCACTTTGTGCTTCACATGCCAATTGCTTTTGAACTGAAATGTGCAAATAAGAAAATCATTCTCAGATATTCTGAAAATTAAAAACATATCAAAAAATGAAGTAACACAAATCCTTAAGAAGAAAAATAATTTCATTTTTATCTTCAGTGGGCTATTCTAAATCCATCAAATGTCACAGAAAACATTTGAAACTGCGTGAGAAACTAAAGCTAGGAAATATCACTATTGCTATCAAAATTTTGTACTTGGCATCTAACAAAAAAGAATTTTTACCCAAAACCGATTAGACATTATTGTTGGAAACCAGAGAGGCAGCTTTGCCTTCCCATACTAAAGCATGATCCTACAGTATTTGAAAATTTAAGGAAAAAAAATTATATTTTTTACACTAGAGTTCAGGGAACATTGGTACAGAGACCACTTGTTATCATACATACAGCTCTTAGACTCTCTTCCTTTACATTTAGTGCATCCAATTCCTGCTGTTGAACAACCAATTCCTAAAGAGGAAACAAAATGCAAAATTCAGATAAAAACCACTACTTGATTAATTAATCACTTTTTTGATCTAAACCGTAGATTTAAGAAGTGCTGTAAACAATCCCTTTGCTGCTCTTAAAAATTTAAAAGTCTAGGCTATGTCCAGCTCCTTCACACAACTCAGATGTAATAATCACTTACTTTCAGCATCCAACTTTTCCATTACTCTTTTTTTTTCGCAGTTGGGCTATAACCAAAAAATTGTTTGCTCTTTTTCTACTATTTTTTTCCTTAAAATCATGGGTGGAACTTTTTATTTGTACTTCAGAAGTTGAGAGTCAAATTTTAAAATCTGAACTAGCCATGACAGTTACTTCATAGTCCAGAAAGAGACAGGTAAGCCCTGACTACTGATTCAGCTCATCCTGAAACAGAGTGGAAACACTGATATCATCTCTGTAGAGGCTATACGGAGAAACTTTTAAGACTGTATGGCTTGAACTAGCTCATCCCAGAGAGTCTAGAAATCTTACTTCTGTTGTTAACATTAGGATTAGTGAACTAACAAATATTTCATAAAGCCCAGGTATGTCTCTGATACATTTAGACATATAATAATAAGAAGAGAAAAACCTAGTCAGATTCACTTTTGTACACAGAAGAAAACTTTCTACTCAAGTGAGCTACAAAAATTGCTGGGGTTACTTTTCCCTTTTGCTTGCTTTTTACACATGATGAAAACATCTGAGTATTATATTATTTAAAAGCAGTGGCTTTTAAAATCTGTGTGCCAATCCCCAAATTCAAATGGAAAATTATGAACACTATTTGTTCTTAAAGTATGAAATACAAAAAGACAAAGTATTTGGTCTTAGTCAACTGCTCTATTTCCAGGCACTTCTACAACTGATTAAGATACCAGCAAGCTTTCTTATTGTATTACTCTGTTGTGAATCTCTTTAGTACTTAGATTTTATCTAAAACTCATGAAGCCAGTTTAAGAAATATTTTAGGTAAGCATAATGAAACAAGCCAACCTGGGAGAGTTTTTCATTAGCAGCTTTCATCTCCATGTATTTAGCTTGATTTTCCTGCGACATGTCTTTCATTATGTCATCTGCTACAACCTTTTCATGTTCGATATCTTCTTCGACAGCTTGAATTAACTTTTCTGTGCTGCAAAAATATGTTTTTGTAACTTTTACTAGATTATATTTATTGTAAGCACTCACTTCAAACTCCAGTATTCCAGGGTCACTGAAATGCTCCTGTAACATAAAAACCTCAGACTCTATAAAAAGGAGTTACTGACTTGTATCTTATCTTCTTGGAGTTGGATTCACTGTAAAAACATTCACACCCTGAAATACAGAAGATGTATTACCCACATATTACAATACCCACATAGTGATTTCCAACACTCCCATGCTGTCTATCTGCATTGGCCTCAACACTGGCAAAAGTATAGTACTCCCTCTCAGTTGCTCTTAATCAGTGAATTTCTGGAGTAACAACAGGTAGTTCTAAATAAGAAGCTGATATGCAATTCATGAATGCACATTAAAAAATATATTACACAGACATCAAGACTTGAGGGTACCAGATGATGATGATGAAAACATTACCTTCTTTTTGCAAAGAATTGAGTCTTTAGAATGGAGAGTAGATTCAGAGGTTCAACCAATGTAGAGTTTTTTAACCATGCAACAACTAAGAAATTAGGCATTTTTGTCATTCTTGATCCAGGACTTTAATCTTGTTAGGAAATCAATAGGCTGCAAATATAAAAGCTTTACTACTCCAGCTATAGTGAGCTACAAGCAACTGTCTTAGCAGATTTAAAGAACTGTTCCCACTGTTTCATAATATGTCTAGAAATTTCTATGAAATTCCTGAAAGCTACAGAGTCAATTTGAGAACATAGTTAAAGGGAACTAAAAAGAAATCCTTCTTGAAGAGTATACGTTCCTTCCCTTCACTGTTCAAGAAAGATTGTTTAAATGGTTTGCTTGTTTCCAGAGTGATTTCTGCTGTTAAGAATGACAAAGTGTCATGATCCGCTAATACAAGCAGGAGCGTGATGATTCGATTACCGATCTCAGAATGCAAAAGGCACAACAGGGATTTCAATTTTAATCAAACAGTGCACTTTTATTGAGTGCCAACAACACAATTATGAGATAGAGGAGAGAGAGAAAGATACAAAGAAACAAAGTAGAGAGGAGAGAGAAAGAGATAGGAAGAAACAATGTA
>VZRJ01012926.1:83193-112370 GCA_013397565.1 Ptilonorhynchus violaceus
CTCTTACACAAAGTCAGCTGAATACCTTCCTTAAGGTTTTTTTTCCTTCTCTTTTTCAGTAACTCTTCCTGAGTTGCAACATGACAAGTTGTAAATTGTGTAACTGACAATATTGGATTAAAGATTGCCATTGATAATCTCAGGGTGAGAGAATAACAAAAATATTGTAGAAGCAGAGTAGAGTTGACATTGGAATGGACTTCTGAAGGTTGTCTGGTCCAACCTGTGCACTACTGAAAGCATGGTCACCTAGAGGTGATTACCAGTGTCTTTTTCAGGCAGGTTTTCAGTATCTTGAAGAATGGAGACCCCCAAACCTGTTTAGGCAATGCTTTGATGTTTGTTCACTCTTATAGAAAGAACAGTTTTTTCTGATGTTTAAATGGAGTTTTCTGTTCTCCAGTATGTGGCCATTGTCTTTGTCCTGCCCCTTTGTCCTGCCCTTAGGCATCACTGAGAGCAGCTCCATTTTCTTAACTCCTGCCTATTAGGTATTTACTTTGATAAAATACACACTAAGCCTTCTCTTCTAGAGATTAAACAACGCAAGTTCCCTCAGTCTGTCCTCACAGTTTTCATCACTTACAAGAATTATCAGAAGAGCTTCAAAAGTGTAACCAACTAGGTTACAAGAAAGACCTACAATCTCCAGGAAACCGAAAATATTATGAAAATTCTGTCATGTTAGCAGGCCATGCTGCAAAGATGCTTTGGATCCTATGATGATGAAACAAATCAAAGTGACAATCTCCCACTTAGTATGGGAAATTTGGAGTGCACTGGGACTGTATAAGAAATACTGGATGGTTGTAACATGACATTAAATTTAATACCCTCTTCAGAGTAAAACTGATTTATTCAGACCCAGTTCAAAGAATGAGGGCCTCACTGCAAGTACACCAATTTATGAATGGTTAATTATGTTACATGTAGTAGTGGAAAGGAGCTATTTCTTAAGCTACAAGAGTAGTTTGATCCAACACCTTTTGGAAGGCATGGAACCAGGTAGGAGTTGTCAGGGAGCTTTCATGTTACTTCTTTATTGGATGCCCCTCATGCTTCAATCTGGGCCCATGAAAGCTGTTGCGAGGTCTCGGCAGTGAAAGTTTCTCTCAAATCAAGCCCAACTGAAGACACGGAAGAAAGAACATAGAGAAAGTGCAATAAAAAAGTCAACGAAGTTAAGGGCGCTGATTTTCTGAAGGAATCTCCACACTAGGTGTAATTCTCCTGGAGAGACTGCAGTACGGATCAGAGGGAGCTTGTATTTAAATACAAACACGGTGCCTTTCCTGGAGACCACTGGAACCTTCAGGGAGAAAGAGAACACAGCTTGATACATGTATAACAATACCAGTCTTAAGGGCAGTGGTGTCTCCAACCTCTACAGGATTTTTTTCATCTATGGCTGAGATTGCAAGTGTGCACAGCAGGATAAGGAAAGAAACCTACTTTCCAGCCCCATCTATTTAAAGTGTGTGTGCACACATTACAGAGTAGCCTCTTTACATGAGGCAACTCTGCTCTTCTTACATGATATGGACTCCTGGCTAAATACATCAAAATGATCCAGCACATCCTCAAGACTAGAAATGTCTAATTTAGCTGTGATACATCTTCTCTGGTAGAAACCTTCTGAGGGGAGGCTGCAACTTCGTGATTTTTCAAGAGGCAATAAAAAAATCAGCAATGGCGGTGACAGAAACACAGTTCATTACCACAAGTAATTTGAACGCGATGGATGAAACTGAATCAGGGATGAGGCTTGGAAAAATTGCAGAATGTTCTGAGATATTAAACAAAAAGTGTCAATAACAACAAACAGGGATAGTCAAATAAAATGATTTCTACAGCCACAAGTTTGAGAGGAATTGTTCAGTAGTTTGATGGTCTGCATTGGACTGAATGAGCACTAATGCAAGTAAAAATTTATTGGACACAGCATTTGCATATCAATAGAATCCTTTTTTTTAGCCTGTACATAGACATTCTCTCAACCCAGAGCAAGTATGATTTGTTTTTAGAACTACTTCCTGAAATATAGCCCTTATTACAGATGTCCTCACAGTGCATGTAATTCTTTGCAAATAATGAGCTTTATGTATCACACAAGCACTAACCCAGAGTTAACTAGCTACTAGAAAGCTTTACTTCTGTATGCAAATACCCTGACATTTTCTTCATTTGATGAATGACCACATAAAGAATGTGAGTCTTTTTCTGTCTCCAGCATTTCTTTAACTGGTTATAACTCAACTTGCTTGTAAATTACCTGTGGCATTTAAACTCAAGGCTTCCTCTATGATCTGGAACTTGACACGTGACAGCACGCTACTATTAGACTTTCCTATTGGCCGCACATCCAATTAAATCCAAGATGATTATAAGAAGTTGCTCAACTTAGTCAATCTTTTGCTAAGGATTTTCTAGGTTTATTATTTTTTTACACTGCCTGGTTATTTATCAAGTACAAAGGTTGAAGAAAAACAAAGTGCTGTTTCACCATGTTATTTCTTGTCAGTGCACTGAAAAATCTACACATGTGTACATACGCTGCCTCTAAGAAGCAACAGAAAGGTAAGACACTTGGCATGCCTAATTCAAAATGCAGGCAAAGACTTATTACTATAACTTTGTTGCTAGACTGGAAGCAAATATATCTCAAGGTATATTAAAACTGCAGGAATTACTATGAACCTTGGACATGCTGAGTTGTTAAGTAAGTTCTACTTCATCAGAAAGCTGGGGAACAGACTCTGAAAACCAGACTGATTATATAAACTCAATTACCACCCCAGAAAAACAAAAATAATTACATTACTATTAAATGATATAATCTTCAAAGTTCTCAGATGGAAATTTTTAAGAAAGCACTTCTAATTACAAGGAAATGTCAAGGGATTACCAACATATTGCCAGGCTTTGTTTCTTTCCAAAGCAGTTAGCTTAAATTGCAGTTCTTAAAGTCTGGTTCTTGTAAAATGCTAAATTGCTACTAAAATTACAGATGCTTTCCTGTTCTTCTACTGATTATACAGGTTCACACACACAAAATGCAGGCAGTCACATTTGTAAGAATCCCCCTACATTTTCAGTACAAACTAAAGTAAAAGCTAGGAACTATGTTTTTGACTTAGACATATGTACAACTTAAATTTTCAAGTTGGTTGTTATAAACTTACATATTAACTTTAAAAACAATACTTAATATATTTTCCCCCACTCTATTAAAGACAGTTCTGCAAACTGAAATCTGAAAACTACAAAAATACTGTTAGTCTGTATTTCTAAATTGCCAGGTTAAGACCTGCTCTGTTTCCGAACATCTAGGAAGCTGTACCCTTAAATCCCAATATGCTGCAAGATCCAAATGTTAAAATAGTCAGTTTGAGAGTTCTCAAACTGCATCATGTTTTCCACTAGGAATACACAAACTGGCTCGAAAAATATGCAGGCCATCAGTACTACCACTGACAAGACTAACACAGAAAATAATTCTGCAGGGGCTGCGCTGCTAGCACCCCTTTTCCCTGCCACGGATAATGGATAAATGGCTTAAGTTTACGAACTCTTTCTGTATTCAATGTAAGTTTCTGACAGAAGTAGAAATACACAATGGATCAGGGCAGAGTAAGTGGCATTTATCTTCCTCATCTTTCCAGGAAGTTATTAAATTTCCAGGCTGATTCAGTTAGGTGAATGAGGTCAATCTTTCAACATGCAAATATATAGAAGTTATCAAGCAGACTTGACCACTTTGTTCTATGACCTCATCTATTTCATTCTGATCAGCAAAGGTCTCCTGGCACTCGTTTTAAGGCCTGGTGGAGTTTTTTTACATCTGACTGGCTGCCTATATTTAGCATTGTTTGTGTAATTAAACTTTCTTATGTAATTTTCCCCACTCTTTTCCGTTAAATTCAGTGAACTCTCTGTACAGCCCAAGACCCAATAGGCATTTTAAACAAGTATCTTACTCACACTTTACCTTTTGGGTCTCTTTTACTTTAGAAATCTGGAAGGGAGATACCACGATTCACTTAACCCAGTATCTTTTCAGATGCTCAAGAAAAAGTGAAAAAATTAAAGGTTAATTACCTTTTATGTAACATTTTTATTCAAGTGTGGCATAAAGAGGGACTGATTTAACATCTCACAGACACAGTTCAACATTTCTGCTCAAAATGAATAAATACTGCAAATATTCATTTTGATTGATTGACTTAACATGAATTGATTCAAAGACAATGACTGAGTGACCCTTTCTACGAGAGATGTTAATGTCACAGTGAACACCATTTGTAGGATCTTTCCTGACTTTCAAAAAATAAGGCTCAAATCTGTACAAAACCTTCATCTCTAGAGACTGAACCATATTTACTTAGTTACAAAGATCAGAGCAACAACTATACCTTCATAATAGAGAAGTCCAGGTTTATGTCATATGATAGGTTATATTATGGACAATAAAGAGACTAAAAGACTGATCTTCTAATTTAAAAAATACACAAAATTGCTTAGTAACTTACACAAGAACATAAAAGAAATCTGACTGAACAAACCAATAATCATCTAGTAGAGTATCCAGTCTCTGTCAGAGGCAACGAGAGAAATTGTACAGGGAGAGCATGCAAGCATCAATACTTTCTGCAGTTTACTCGTATCATAGTCTTCCAATACCCATAATTGCTTTAACAGGGATATTAATGAGTACAGCCCTGCCTATTTCTTTTATACATTTATGATACTTTTCTCTATTAACTTGTCTAACCAACCTCTTTTCTATTTGCTGACACTGTCTGCACACTGGATTTTAGGTTTGGCTCAATTAAGTGAAAGCTGAATTCATTAATTCTGATAACCTCTGTTTTTCCACTTAATTTTACATTTAGAAGTATTTACGTAGAAAAAAACTTATTAAATAATCATTGAAATAACTGTATCTATTAATATTTTACACCACCAGTACAGAAGACACTGGTATTCTGGTCTTGGTATGCAAAAGTGTTGTTTTTTACTAGGCTCCAAACATGAAACTCTATTGGCTTGTGATCTGGGCTGGAACACTGTTTTTGAATCCAGTCACTGCTGACTGCAACATTACTTCCCAAACTGTAAGTTTTATATTGATCTGAATTACCCATATTTTTGAAAGATACACTTAAAGCAGAAGGCATTTAAAAAACTGTTTCATAAACATGAAAGTCCTGAAGAAATAAATACAAAAAGACAAATAAAAAGTGACTTTCTGTGTAATGGACAATTAGCTGATGGGAGTCATTGCAAATGGGTGAATAACACTGAAACATATTTGAGGTGATTTTGTATCTTAGTCAAATTCCTCCACAGACAACAGGAATGCTTCTTTACATATATAAATAAATGTACTCTTTACAGAAAACAAAAATGTTTCAAGGTATTGAGAGCAAACGCTCAAATCTGAAAAGACTACAGCTATGCTAAACTTCAACACAGAAAACCAAAATTAATTTTAGTGCCATAACAAATATATATATATAATAAATATTTTGTTGAATAATCATTGTCACACAAAGAGCCTTGTATCTCAGAGCTCAGCACTAAGTATTTTGGAACATCAAGTATTCTAGCAGGATTCATTACGCTGTATCACCAGACCATCAGTTAATTAAGAAAGATACAAATAAAATTTCATGAAGGCCAGTAGAACTTTTCTTTCAAAGTGCCAGCATTAAAAAATACAAGATAGTTTTCTCTTGCCTTTAACAGTCATCACTGAGACACCTTCATTACCAGACTTTTCTACAGTATTTAATTGTTGTCATTCTCTTTTTTTCAACAGGTCGCCTGTGAGGAGTCTGGAAAGAACCTCTTTAATATTCCCATCAACCTTTTCCAAAATGTTACTAAATTAAGCCTCAAAAACAATAAAATCACTTTAAAAGATCATGACAAAGAGATTCTCGGACATTTTATTAACCTCACTGAACTTTATCTGAATGAAAACAACATTAGTGTACTGTATAATAACAGCTTCTACAACCTGAAAAAACTCATAAATCTGGATATTAGCAACAACTGTATTAGCACCGTTCACAAAGCAGCATTTGCAGGATTAAATCAACTCTCAGTTTTGAATCTATCCTATAACATGATTGCTCAACTAGATTCAGATGCATTTACTTCTCTAGAAAGCCTGACAGTTCTAAATCTACAGTATAACCTCCTGAAATATTTTCATATAAAATCATCTTTTAAATTGATTAAAATTGTTTTAGCTGGAAACCCATGGATCTGTTCCTGTGACCTGCTTGACTTACAGATATGGCTAACTGCCTCCAATGTGACACTGGGTAAGTTTTGGTAAGAGCAGCATTTCATATTTATTTACATCAAAGAGCTTTACTACGCATTTTTTTCTGATGTGGATAAAATCCACCATCAAATTATTCATTTTATGCAGTAATAAAATAGCTATCCATTAAGGCTTTTTTAGACTAGAGGGTCAACAAATTAACAATATCTCATAGCCTTTTCACTGCTCACATTCACAGAAAATGAAAGCAACACTACATGTACACTCCCCAACATGGAAAAAATCTCCATCAAGATGGCAGCTATCCAACCAGCTGACTGCAAAATTGAAAAAATTTCTTTAGAAAACACTGTAACTACCACTCCTGCTGTTAATCTTAGAAGTAGTGCCTTAATAACAGCTCTGACTCCAAACAACATCACTGGAAACAATGGAACACGTGCAGGTAATACATGGATATTTCACTTTACTGCTTATGAGCTGTTTGATTTGCTGTTCTATGCCTTTATACCATTTTGCATTCCTAGTACACTCTAATTTTCCATAAAAGCCAGGGCTACAGAACAAGCGTATTTCCAGGTTCTGGTAGACAGTCACACACATTATGGTGAACGTTAAGGTTTACTGAGTAAGTGTTCAAAGAGATAAACCACACAATTCTCAAACAATATTAAAAAACAATGATGAAATTTCAAAGCCCTAAACCTCAGATAATTGTCTAGATCTCTGCCTAACAGAATTAAGGAAAAAACTTTCAAAAAAATTTGCTTTTTCCAAACTAACTGCTTTCTAGATGTAGTAGTCTTCCTAAAATGTGACAGTGTCAACCTACAGATTTTACTCCTGTTCTCAACTGTGTTCAGTATAGAGGACATGGATGTGCCCATCACACAGTCTTTGGAAATTTCAGTGATAGTCTCCTCACCTTTCTTCACCTTTCAAACGTCAATCTTACATGCAAGTTTACTCTTCCATCCTGAAATGCTCTACTTCTTTCCTCTGGCTAAAGCAGAAGAAACATCAGTCTACAGATACATACACAAATTATAAGTCACCACTATGACAAGTTTCTTTAGCTGTACCACCTTATAATCTATTTTAGAGCAGTGGCCAGCACACAAAGCCAGCTTCTAAATAAAGACTACTGGCAACTACAGTTTACTGAAATTTTTATTATAAAAGAAACACAACTGAAAGGATAGGCCAAACAAGAGACATAACATTTTAGGGTTCAGGCATCATCACCCTATGGAAAGTCAAGCCTGGGAAATAAGACTTTGAAGCCAATTACTGATTATTTTTTCCAAAGCCTAACCACAGAATTTAACTTTTTAAAAAAAAAATCTTTTGTATTTATTTATTATTTTTATCTTTTATATGTTCCCATAACTTTATCTTTAAAACAGACTTTGAAACAATTATTTTTTATAAACATGCATGGTAGATTTACATTGCTAGGAAATATGAGATGCACATACATTTTTAGTCTCTGTGATGTTACTGACTCCTTAATAACAATGCAGTAACATTCTACTAAAGCTCTGGAGACACTCAGTATTTCCTCTAAAAATGTTTACTTTGTGAGTTCTCAATTTAACTATGCAAAAATTCATTCTAGAGTTCTCGCTAGTGTTCCTCATGAAGACTACCCTTCTGTTTTTTCCTGTTTGTTTTAAAGAGTTACCACTTCTTGGCAAAAGCTGGACCTTCCTAGCGGGCGTCGTAGGGTTTGTCCTAAGCACTACACTCCTGATTTTTACTGCTGTAAAATGCCCGACATGGTATCACTACTTGATCAGCTACCGTCACCGTCGTCTGGAAGAAAATGACTCAGAGATGTTTGAACAGGAGTTCTCAGCTGACATTAGTTCTTCTCCTTCAGGAGAAGAACCTATAGTAATATTTGAGAAAATTCATGCATGTGGAGATGAAGAAGATGGATTTATTGAGGATAAATATATAGATACTTATGTAAATGAGGAGCGTTAATGTCTTGAAAAATGGATGATGAACTGACTTTTCAAAAACACAGTAGAGTTGTACTCTTGTTTTATGCTACCCATGTACAGTACAGAATGAAGTTGTGCAGTCTATCTCCTTTCATCTCGCCAAATCCGTAACAAGATTTTGCTGCATCAATCATGAAGTTAAAAGATGGGGTGATGTGCATGCATTATTGGCATGACAAATACTTCAAAACATGCCAAAAATACTCATAATCCACCTTTTATACTAATCTAATTGGCTACTTATGTTGGGAGGTGGGGAGAGCTCACTGTACGTTGTTTAACGTGAACAAGTCTTAACAAAGTAGCAGGTGAAGCTGGCATAATCAATCACAAATGCTTTAATTGTGAAGAGGTCTAGAAAAGAAAAATAATTTCTCTACAATGTTGAAGCAGACCACAGCCAGACTGGAGACTGGATCCCAATCACTGGTGTCACAGCTCAACAGTCAATTAGGCAAAACTAACACCATCAGAGAAAAGAGTATTTGGGTATTTTTTTACCCAAATTAGCAGGGCAATAAAGACCAACTGTTGTGTTCCCAAAAATGTGTATGTACAGTGCAATGATAAATTACCATTACTGCATAGCTACGCCTGAGTTTGCTACTGAACCAAGTATTTTCTCTTCAATTTTCTTAACACTTACACATGCATTCAGGGGTACAACAGACATGACTGCGAGCTGTTGAAAACTCCAGTGTTATTGAAACGTGACATTATTAACTGGCAAATGGGTTGCTTCGGAGTGTTTATTGATATATAGAATCTCATTGTTGAGATTGCTTTCACTGGCAACACGCAGGATAATGTATCTTTCTCCTGCACCTCTCTTGTCCCTAAGTAAGTATCTCACAAACTCACCCTCTCAGCCTATCACTACACAAGCCATTCTCATGGTTTACAAATTCTTACTGCAAGAATAAGAAACTCACCGTCCTTATCTTTTCCTTTACATAACTCTAACTTACTAGACACTTCTGCTTGCTTTCCCCACTCTGCTATACCACAAGAAAGATCCCAAAAGTTGACAGCAGATTGCCAAAAGACAGGAGTCTCCACTGCCACCTAACTCTTCCTGGATGACATGGTTACTATTCTCAGAGCAGTTACTAGAGCTGCTTTAAAGCTGCAACCTGGCACTAACGTATCATCTTGAAATTGTTCAGGTATAACTAGTGATAAGCATTGCACTGTTAAGGTAACACCTCCATTTTCCCAAGCTGAATTGTGAGAAGCTGAGTTATTCCAAGTTGAAAAATATATACTTAATGTACTTACGCTTGTCTTTCTGTGAAAATTTTATCCATACTCTGAGCATCTCGGTCATTCTGAACCTTTAACTTAAAAAAAAATAAAAATATTGAAATACAATCAAGTTTGTAATAAATCATTGAATCATTTAGGTTGGAAAAGACCTCTAAGATCATCAAGTCCAACTCTTAACTCAGCACTGCCAAGTCCATCATTAAATCACATCCCTAAATACAACACCTACGCGTCTTTTAAATAGTTCCAAAGAAATAGATTCACTTACTATTACTGTGGGATCTATTCCTGAAACACTTAGTAAAATACTGTTTAAACCCACAGACACCATGAAAATTTAACACCTGCAAAGCATTCTTCTCTTTATGACACAGACATTGTATCTTTATTCTTCGATCAAATGCAGGGAAAAAAAAATTGTTTTGATCAAGAAATATTCAGGTCATTTTTAGAGTTACCAAAACAACTCTTACTAAAACTAGTTTCTTTTGTTCGTCAACAAATTGATCATAAGAAATAAAATACGCATAATGCCATTCATGCCTTAACACTTAGAGGAACACTCTATCTGTGTTAGAAAATAAAGAATGAAAGTAAAGGAAGAACAAAACTCTTTGATTTCGTGGTGGCTATGTCAGAGACCTACTTAATATTTATTACACTGAAGACATTTAAAAGGCTGAAGACAAAAGAGAACTTAATATCCAGAAGACCAGGCAGCTTTACAAGGCAGTGCAGTCTACTTAAATTTGCCTCTTCTAAGACTAGTGTTCTGTGTTCCCAAAAAAAAAAAAAAATTTAACACTCATAATCTGGGTTGAGATGACACCCTTCTCAAATCTAAATCACAGAAAACTATAATGGGACTGTTAACGCAGCACTTAGGCAATTGTTTTAATGCTAACATGTTGCCAATGTTATGAATAATTTAACTGGAAAAAAATGGCTAAGTTTTAAGTCAGTGCTATGCTTTTTCAGATATGTCAGATATTCAAATCACCAAGAATGTAACATACCATTTCACTGTTAAAGCATAGCAAATATCCTAATTCTTACCATATTGTAATCGCGGATCACTTCTGCCGTATCTGTACTGGTGTTAAGTATATCCACAACCTGAAATAAGACAGAATTCCAACCTGTTACTGCCCTGCTTTTCCTTAGGGGGAAAAAAAAAAATCAGACAAAGGGTTCATGAAAACACAGCAAATTTCAGTTATTGCAAACGGAAAAACACATGATTTGGGAATCTGAAGAGATTACATGTCATTTTCAGAAGTAATCAGCATTATATGTAGCTGTTCTAAGCACTGAATTACTATACAGCACTAATTTCTTAAATCCATATGCAGCCACTTCTCCTAATGTATAATACACTTCTTTCAGTTTTCCTGCTTCCATCTTTCCTTGCCAATAAGAATAAAGGCAATATTAACCAGTACATTTTTAGAGGGAAATGTCAATAAAAAATATCTTGAATAAAGCAAAAGCAGTACGAAGTAAGCAAGAGAATAAATGAGAAAGGAGAGCATTTAGTATCAAAATTTGACAGCAGCATACCATGTTGTAGTCTGCTAGTTGACCTTGAAAATCTTTGATTTCACTGGCTAAAGCCTCTGCCCTAAAAACAAAACAAAAAGTCAAACTTAAAATGGTAAGATCTTTGTATTTAAAAATAAAATAATGAAAAAAAAACCTATTCACTGATTTCTTGAAACCTGCCCAATACTTGAGAATAGTCTTGTGACTGAGAAAGTTTGCATTGCATTAGCTGCAATACATCTCACCGTTTTTCATAGGACAAATACACAGACTTCTCTTGCTTGTACATTTCTACTTCTTCCTGCAGCTTGTTAATTTCTGTTGTGAGTTCATTTGTTTTACTTCTGAAAAATATTAACAGAAAAGAATCATTAGCGTTTGGATGTACAACTAAAGCACAGCTAGAACAGAAAATATATTACAGGAGATTTGCAATTAGTATCTCTCACACGACTTTGTTTCAAATCAGCATTTCAAAGAACAGGTGAATAAGTGTGGAAAAAAGCAAAATGGTTGTATCAGGTAAAATCCCAAGTAGGTGTTAGAAAACCTTGATATGAAGTAAAATGTTTTAATTAGCTTTTTGTCTCTGCTGGTGAAACAGATGTGAATGATTCTCAAATGGACAGAAAAAACCCACAGTATAATTTCACAGAATGTGAGTATCATCCATATTTAAAATGACATCTTTTAGGACTGATTATTCAAAACTGTAATATGATCAACTGATAAAGCCCTGCGTGCAACAGTCTGCAAAAGGTCTTGCCTTTGTCATTGCTAGCTGAATGTATAATCCAAGTAAACGGCCTGAAATTTACAATAAAAAGTGTTTAGTTTGCAATGCTACTTCTTACAAATGGAGCTATCAGACCTAACAAGCATTGGAGGTGGAAGCTCAGAATCACTGACCCTCCCCTTACTAATGCCCTGAGAGAGCATTTAACTTAGCAAGCCTAACAACAAAAGGTCAAAGGAATTTACTTCCTTTCTTCCTACAAACTACATGCAAAATAACCTTAACTCTTACAGCAGCACTCTTATAACAGTTCATTGTAAGTGAACACCACTTATCTCATGTTATTGTCAAGCTGAAGCTTTGTGTCTGAAAGGGAACAGACCATTAAACCTTCTGTAGTTTGAATGTGTTATTAACACATACCTCAGCACCCCAAGGTAGTATGTTTTATCCATTATCTGTCTCTGAGGACCTGACAAAAGAGAGCAATATGATGATTTCGTTAAAAAAATCCCTAATTTTCATGAACTGTAAATAAGGAAAACAGTCTGTAAAATTTACAGTAAAAAAAAATTACAACTAGTATCATTTAGTATTATTAAATAGATGTTATCTCATTAAAAGAAAGCATTTTTAGACCGCTGTAAAGATAAACACTATTAATACATATATATGAATACTTAATATATAATAGAGTATTTCAATTATTCTGCAGTGATGCAAAAATACACACTAATCTTATTCTATTATTTTGAATGACTTTTAAATATAGCTCAGTTACAGAAAAACCTTTATCTTCTTTGGCTGCCAAGAGCAATGACAATAAGACGGATGCTTTAATTTTCTTTTTCTTTCTCCTGCTCTTTTTAATCACAGCTATTCACTCTCCAATTTATACAGTAACGAAAAGCTCTTCTTTAAAAACCTAAATATTGTTTTTAAATGTTTCCAGACATCTTGACAGCTGTTTTCAGTACAAAATACCTTTCATTGCAGTTTTTATTCCACTTAATCCCTGTTGAGTCACTGGACGGTCTGCAACTTTAATCTGAGATGATAAGACTCCTCCAGGAGTCGAAGAACCACCACGAGAACCGGGTCTTGCTGTACTTGGAGGCATCTATAAAAAAATCAAACAAAACACTTCCCAAGTGTGAGTTATTACTTTATTATCCTTAAGCATTTGCCAAAGCAATTAAAAACTTCAGTTAGTCTCTATACTCTTTCTTGAGGAATCTTTTAGCATTTACATCTTTTCAGGGAAGCAAAGCTTCAGTTGAATGTCTGCTACAGAAGGGATAACCTTTGAGCAGTTGTTCATTTTTCAGTCATTATCTGCAACACGAATGCTAAGAGCTTTTAAGGTCTCCCAGGTGAACTCCTGATGCTGTGCTTCCCTGACCTCCTCCAGACAACGTTAGCAAAATTCTGTATAAAGTTGAAATCTTAAGTTCTTCATGAAAAAGAACTGTAACTTCTCTTCACTCCAGTCATGGTAGTAAAAGAATAATTTGCAAAAAAAAGGGCCAAAAAACCATATCAAAGTTAATGATAATACTTTTCAACATACCGCTGTTCCTATTGCGCCTCCTGACGGAGTCCTTGATGAAGAGGCAGGCCTGGATGAAGAGGTCAGCCCTATTCCCGCTCTCGAACAAGAACGAACTACGGGAGGTCTCTGACTGCTGGCCATATTCGTTTGCTTTTTAACTTCTCCCTGGCAAGAAGAGAAATCGTCCTTTGATTTGCACAAGGTCCTTAAAACTACCAGAAACCAACTCCTTGAGCTTAACTCTTATTAAAATAAGTTGAAGGGTTTTTTTCTGATTTTTTTTTTTTTTTTTTTTGTTTTTTTTTTTTTTTTTTTTTTAGGAATCTGCAAAGCACTTCCTTACTGGATAGTACAAGACAGCCACAAGGCTCAGAAAGGACGAGGCAGCAGTCTCTTTTCAGCGCTCAGTCAGCCCTTAGCTTATTCTTGTGGTGTTTATTGTTTCAGTATCCGAATGTAAGTCTTTAATGAAACAAAGTGGAAGCGAGCAGCTGCTGCTAATACTCATCTGGGTTATCTGGAGACGGTCCGTAAGACATCACCGGTCACTAAAGCGATCGCAGACTGCGTTACCCCTGACAAACCCCGGCAGCTTTCACCCTCCCCGCGAGGAGCTCGTCCCAGCCGCAGAACAGCGCAGAGCCAGAGCAGCGCAGAGCCAGAGCCGCGACCCCCCGGCAGCCCCGTCCCCTCACCGCGCCCCTCGGCCGCTATCTACCCTCGGGCACCGCCGCCGTATCGCGGCAACCACTCGCACGGATATCGCGATGACCGGAAATCTCGCTCAGGCGGGCCGCGGCCATGGAAGACTACGACTCCCAGAGGACTTCGCGAGGGAAGAGAGGCTGTATGGCCACCTCCGTGGGGCGCGGTGCCTGCCGGGATAAGAAGTCTCGCGGCGTCCCGGCGGCGCGCCTTGTGACGGCGCTTCCGGCGCGGTTTTCGACGGCGGCGCGGCCCGTGCTGTGTCAGGCCGACGCTGCCGCCATGGCGGATGAGGGCGGCACGTTCCGGCTGCGCTGCTCCCTGCTGGGGCACGGGCAGGACGTGCGGGGCCTCACCCGTGGNCGGGGAGTTGGTCTCCGCAACCCTGTCGTCGCCAGGGTCTGGTGGCAGAAGCGGCGGGGCCGGGGAAGGTGGCGGTCGGTGGGAGCCTGTTCACTGGAGGCGTTCGTGATTGTCATTGCTGCTTGCATAGACTCATAGAATGTTATGGGTTTGGAAGGGACCTTCAAGATCATCTAGTCAAAATCCACCTGTCATGGGCAGGGACACCTTTCACCTGAGAGCCCCATCCATCTTGGCCTTGAACCCTTTCAGGGATGGGGAATCCACAACTTCTCTGAGCAACCTGTTCCAGTGCCTAACCGCCCTCACACTAAAGAGTTTCTTTCTAATGTCTAACCTAAGNCCGGCGCCGCGCCTTGTGCCGGCGCTTCCGGCGCGGTTTTCGACGGCGGCGCGGCCCGTGCTGTGTCAGGCCGACGCTGCCGCCATGGCGGATGAGGGCGGCACGTTCCGGCTGCGCTGCTCCCTGCTGGGGCACGGGCAGGACGTGCGGGGCCTCACCCGTGGCCTCTTCCCGGAGGGCGGCTTCGTATCCGTCTCGCGGGACCGAACCGCGCGGCTCTGGGCCCCTGACGGGTGAGTGCTGGGCCGCGGCGCTGGGCGGGCCGGGCCGGGCGCTGCGGCNAGCTATGAGGTCTCCATGCAGCGTTCTCTTCTCTGCGCTGATCAACCCCAACTTCTGCACGCCTGCTTCTGGGGAATATTGTCTGTTTTTAAGCAGTTAGTTGTACATCGATGTTGTAGCGCGTTTTGGAGATGCTAACAATGTCAGTAGTTCCAGGCGGCTTTTTTCCTAGGTGGTATTAATAATGTTGTTTCCACCTTATGATATTCAGTGACAAAGTAATCCTGCTAAGTAACAGTGCTGCGTTTTTGATACTAAGATGGTGTGTTTTGAATGTTTAAAAACCCCCATTCTTTCTTGCCCTTGGTAAGCAAGCTTCCTTAAACATAAAATGGAATGTGAATAAAAAACTGTACAGAAAATTAAGTATGCACAGACACTGAAAAAGGAAAAAAAAACCCCAACATGAATTTTTCTGATATTCATGTTCCACAGGGTTGTCTCCTACAGAATTTGTTTAATTGAATTCACAAAGTGAATTTTTCAGCATATCACCCTGACCAGAAGCAGTACTGCTAAGCAATGTGAATAGGAGATGGTGGAGATGTACTATATTGCTGGAAGCCACAGGGTGTATCTTCTCTCCCAACTATAGTTTCGTTTTTTGAGCCCTATTCTGAAGTTGCTAGGCAAGAATATTCTTTGCATTGGCTTCATGTGAAGTAGAGATAATTGGCAAATTTGCTGAATTCTTACTTGTGTCTTTATATTGATCTCTGTAACTCTGCAATTGAGATGAAAAAAGACTAATCTCATTAAGTGGGTCTTATTAAATCTCTCATCACAAGGGAAAGAACTGGAAATCGCATGGAAATTTGCAGCTGGAAAGAAAGTTTAATTCTAACCCATAATTTTTGAGGACTCTATGAGGAAGACATGAATAACTTATTTGGAGTCATAATGTTAATACTAATTATCTTTGCTTTGAAGGCTCAGGGATTATAGGAGTCAGGGCTCAATGAATGAGCCCACTACTGTATGCTCTTTTGGTTTAGCTTTTCCAAGAATATATGTTTCCTTCTTTTGTTCTACGTACCTTCAATGGAGAAGATGTTTTAGAATTTAGAGGAGTATCTTGATTTCCTTGCATATTTCAAGCTTGCCAAGCATTAGAGCATGAAGGATAACAGTAGGATATGATAGGTTGGGGTTTTTGAGGGTGGGGGAACAAACACAGGAAAATAAGCACACAGCACCTCAACCTACATGTTTATCCTGTAGGAATAAGTAGCTTTTTCCAGTTAGTGCTCTAGCTGTTGAGGCTGGCTCAGGGTGAAGAAATGAGGATGCTGCTCGAGTAATTTACGATTTGTTTAACTGTTATTCCTCTACAGCGCTCTTAATGAGAAGCCAGTGAATACATTTGGCAGGCAGTAAACTTTCTTCATTTATGTTCTCTTCCTGTAGCATGTACTGGGATATACATTAGAGTTTTCAGACAGCAGAAGATTAAATAAAGACAAACTGTAGCTATTTCTGATCAAATTTGGCATAGTGTTTGCCAGTGAGCAAGGAAGAACAACTTAAGACCTTCCAGGCCTATCATTGCTGAAAAATAAGTGGAAAGCTTTAATTATTGTATACTGGGGAGGAAATCTGGGATATAATTTTTCTCTAAAGTTTTTCATTCTTTCTAGGCCATCCGTAGTATTTATTCAGCACAAGGCAAGCATAGTTATTAATTCAAGAATCGTAATTTACTCAAATAAAGTACTGTTTCTGTCATGATTCTGAACTGATTATCACATATGTTTAAGTCTTAACAGGGGTTTTACTGAGATGCACTGTATGAGTGGCCACTCAAATTTTGTATCTTGTGTATGCATCATACCTCCAAGTGACCTCTATCCTCGCGGACTGATTGCAACTGGTGGCAATGATCATAATATTTGCATTTTCACAGTTGACAACCCAGCTCCTCTTTATGTCCTTAAGGGTCATAAAAACACAGGTAAATGTATTTTGGAATTTTTTGCATAAAAGTAAAATTTATTAGAGAGGAAATTAAGCTGAATTTATAAAACTCAATTTTGATTTATTTGGTGTATAATGTAACAAACTGTTTAATTATGGCCTCTGCAAATAGGATTTTATAATCTTAACTCATGCAGTAACCATTCATTGCAAGACTTCCAAGTTTGTTCTGATGAATGTTTGAACTTTCACTGTCTCTCTGAACTCATGGCAATTTACAGAATGATTACCCTTTTGTCAAGAGTTGCGTTTTTAAGAAGTAGTTAGTTTAATTCCTCATGTATTAAGCTTAATTCTTGTCAAAGCTGATAGAAGCAGAAAAAGTCAGCTTCCTAGATAAACTTTTTCTGACTGTTTTGTTACATACATGGGTATTTGATATTAACTGCTGCTTTAAATACATAGCTTTACACTGTGTTACTGGAGTATTTGTAGATTATCTTTTACTAAATCTTTGAATGTCACCACAGTTTTTTAGTGGTAGTATTTTGCCTTCCTAGAAGGTGAGCTAAGTATTTTTTGTATGAAATCTTTCTTCTTGAGGACATAAATTAATACATGTTTATAAAACCTTTTCTCTCTCTCACACCTTGAAAACTAAACTGTTGCATTAATTATGTGTCTTGACTAGTTATCTAACCTCTTTGTAATCATATTCTAGTCTGAGAGATGTGGTACTAAGAGAAATTTAAAAATATGAATGGCAAAAATATTTCAAATTTTTTAACCTAAAATTAAGAGATTTTTAAGCAGCTTCATTCTAGGTCACAGTGCAACTACAGTTCACTTAATTCTCCCCTAGAATCCTCAACACTAAATATGCTCTTAATACCAAGTAAATCTCCTTAAATGAATCTCTCTAAATTGCTGGCGTAAGATTTGTGACAGTGCAGGATACTTATCAGTTCTGACTTGAATGTTTGTTCCAGTTTGCAGCCTTTCATCTGGGAAATTTGGCACATTATTAAGTGGATCATGGGATACAACAGCCAAAGTCTGGTTGAATGACAGATGTATGATGACATTACAGGTATGAAGTTCCTCTACATGAATATAAAATAAATACTCTGGATTTGATTCTGACAATGTTGGGTTTTTTGCAGGGTCACACAGCTGCAATATGGGCGGTGAAAATACTTCCTGAGCAGGGATTAATGTTGACTGGTTCAGCTGACAAAACTATAAAACTGTGGAAGGCAGGCAGATGTGAAAGAACATTCACTGGTAAATATTCCTACAGTTGATTGTTTCATCAGTGTAGTGTGTTCCTGTCAAAAGAGAACAAACATTAAAATCTTACAAAACCATGGATAAACTGAACAATATTTAGGCAGGATTTTTAAAGTCTCTGTAGTTGTATGCCCAGAAGTCACATGACTTTTAAAAAAATAAGGGGTTTTTTTCAGAGAATTGTGAGCAATTAATTTTTTTCTCCTAACTGCTCTGATAAAGATTTGTTTCCTGGATTTCGACATGAGCTGTATAGAAATGGTGTACTGCTGCTAATGGAGAGAACTATATTAAAATTTTTTCCTCCTTTTATAAAGGACATGAAGATTGTGTGAGAGGTTTAGCTATCCTCAGTGAAATGGAGTTCCTTTCCTGTGCTAATGATGCTAGTGTTCGAAGATGGCAGATCTCTGGCGAGTGTCTGCAGGTGTATTATGGACACACAAATTATATATACAGCATCTGTGTCTTTCCTCGATGTAAAGGTAGGATTACTTGTGTGACTGTTACACAACATTCTTCAAAATGAAATGGCAGGGTGTGTATTCTGAAGTTCTGTGGCACTGCCACAACTAAAGAACTCAAGTAGCATTTAATTTACTTCTTATATCTAGTGTAAAAGGATAAAGACAAAATATTGTCATTGACTCCAAATTGCATCTCGTCAGAGTTGCTCTGGCAGTATGTGGGATGAAAAGTCCTGGGTTAGGGCTAATTGAAGGCTTAAGTGAAACTTAAATGAAGCAATAGGCAAAACTATTGTCTTAGTTGCCACCTGTATTTCAGCACTGTTGCAGAGTAGTAAAATAGTAACGTGGCTTATCAATTTGAGATAATGTAAATTTAGATATTTCCACAATGTGCATTTTACATAGTTTAGGTTAAGAATTTTATGTATGAGGCTTAATTACATTTGTTTTCAGAGTTAGAGGTTTAGAGGTTCAGAACTAACTGTTGAGCCAATTGCAGAAGAAATTCCAAGTCAGTGTGCTGTATGGGACACTTGCGCATTTGTTCAACAGGTAAAGTGCACATATATGAGCTGATGTGTATATTGTAAATCTCCTGTGCCTTAAAATCCTCATTGGGGAGTATAGACCTTTGAAAGTGCCTTATGTGTGTTTCCTGAAAAAGTGGGCCTACCTTCCAAAGCTCAGTTTAAAACAATTGTGAAACTGTGCAAGTATAGTGCAAGATGAAACAGTGATGATTACAAAATTGTTAAAGCTCTTGAAAGGAGGAAGTGATGTATCTTTGTCTTGGGCACAGTTTCATTCCTTGTTTGCCTGCTTAGTCTGCAATTTATGCACTTTGGGTTTTTTGAGAAGGCCAGTGAACTGTGGCTTGCTTCTTCCTGTATACTTGTAATTGAAAGAAGTACTACATTGTAGAAAGATTCTTATAGTGTTCTAGTTTTTAGATACCCAGTTGCAGAATGGCATTTAGTATCCTAGTATGCTAAGAAATATACTTCAAAAGTTTTTTATATTTTTTTATTTTCAGATTTTGTAACTACTGGAGAGGATAGGTCTCTTAGAATCTGGAAACAAGGGGAATGTGCTCAAACAATCAGACTGCCAGCTCAGTCTGTATGGTGCTGCTGTGTGTTAGACAATGGTGACATCGTAGTTGGTGCAAGGTATCCAAGTTTTACTTTCAATATATTTGTAGACCCAAATCAGAAAATCCGTGATGAAATTGCCACCATCACTTTGGATGTCAGTGTCATTTATATTTAAAAATACAGCCATCAAAGGGTGTGTGTGCATGTGTGTGTTGAATTTAAACACGTGCTAGACTTCATGTGAAAAATAAATTTTTTATGTCAATCACAGAGCTAGAGTGAATTCTTTGGAAATGTGACAAACCATGAATAGACTTGACAATAAATTTTGTAAGCACAGTATAAAGAACCCTTTTGATAGGCATCTTCTATCTTGATTGTGAAGTCATACTGAAGACAGGGTTACCTGCTTGATTCTTTCTCTGTGTGGTTTTAGCATGAGAGTGAATTGCTTTCACTGGGAAGGGTAGTTAGAAATAGGGATGGTTCCTTACCACATAGAAGTCACTAATAGAACTTATGTAATCATTGTGATATTTAAAAATAGTGTTTCTGTTTCAATGCTTTCTCTCCATTCAGTGATGGAATTATAAGAGTGTTTACAGAGTCCTTGGAACGTACAGCAAGCGCTGAGGAGATTCAAGCTTTTGAAAATGAGCTTTCCCAAGCATCCATTGACCCTAAAACTGGTGATTTAGGAGATATTAATGCTGATGACCTTCCTGGAAGAGAACACCTTAAGGAGCCTGGTAAGTTACTGTACTTCTGTCGTGTTAGAGGTGGCTCCAAATCTTGGTTTTAGATATTGAAACTTTTGATAGTTTCCAAACTTAAGGCTCTAATCCCTTTCAATAGGTTTACTGAAGGAAACAGCTTAATTTTGCTCTGCTGTCCTTTCACTGATTCTTTTGGAGGCAGAACTCTTAAGTTTTTTGAGGGTTTTTTTTAGACAAAGTGGTAAAAAAATATTTCTCTTATGAGATAATTTAGAAAAAGGTGGAATTCAGGATACTACAGTATGTTTGAGATATTTTCAGTCTGTTCTGCCAGCTGTACCAACAGTATACGAGACGGGTAATTTGCAAAAGGAGTACTGAATGTGCAATTTTTCCTAATAAAAGTACAGGAAGCAAATTTTCTGCTTTAGCTTTTGGCTTGAAAGATAGTCTTGATGGACTCAGTTCATGTTTTCCAGGTACTTGGGAGATTCCTGAGAATGCAGTAGAATCAGTAGTAAACATTCTTAAATAGACAGATAGTGTTTCCCAAGATGAAGTAACCAGTGACTTCAGCCCTTGACACTGATCAGGAAGTGGTATAAATATTACAGCCATATAAAAATTTGCATCTTGTTAGACCACAGGAGAGTATCACCTTTCTTGATTGTCACCTCATTTGGAAGATGATAAACTTTTGAAATACTTGACCTAAGGATTGGTTTTGCATCTTAGTCTGCTGGCAGATACTGTTACTGTAATTGTAAAATGCTCTTGTTATCTGCTGTTCTTGGGAGATGTAGTATTGTGGCTGGTTTTTGCTGAGATGGAGTTGATTTTCTCCACAGTAACTGTTGCAGGGCTGTGTTTAGGATTTGTACTGGAAATGGTGTTGATAACACAGGATGGGTTTTTTTACTGCTGAGCGGGACTTACACAGAGCCAAGGCCTTTGCTGCTTCTTGCCCACCCCACCAGTGAGGAGGCTGGGAGTGCACAAGGAGCTGGGAGAGGACACAGCTGGAACAGCTGACCCAGGGGATATCCTATACTATATGGCATTATGCTCAGCCTATTGACTAGGGGCAAGAAAAAGGAAGTGGGGGATGTTTGGAATATTGGCGTTTGTCTTTCCAAGTAACTGTTGAGCCTGATGGAGCCCTGCTCCTCTGGAAACAGCTGAACATCTGCTTGCCCATGGGAAGTGGTATATGAATTCCTTGTTTTGCTTTGCTTCTGTGTGTGGCTTTTGCTTTACCTGTGTAACTGTATCTCAACCCACTAATTTTTCACTACCGCTCATCTGATTCTTTTCAGCATCCCAACCACGGGGGCAGTGAGTGAGTGTCTTGAGTGGTGCTTAGTTGCCATCTGGGATTACCATGACATGTATCTACTTAATTCCTGTGACTTCAAATATGGTTGAACTGTTCTTTCATTTTTAATGCTGGGCACTATTTGAAGACTTTTCTCTCCTAAAGCAAATCATATTCTTGAAACTGTTTGAACACCTGTCTACAGGAACAAGAGATGGACAGACACGACTTATTAAAGATAATGGGAAAGTAGAAGCGTATCAATGGAGTGTTAGTGAAGGAAGATGGATAAAGATTGGTGATGTTGTTGGTTCTTCTGGAGCCACACAACAAACATCTGGAAAAGTTTTATTTGAAGGAAAGGTATGTGCAGACTTTAATTGGTTTTATTCCTTCCAAAGTGACCAGTCTTTGTTCAGATAGAATATAATTTAGAAAATAGGTATTTGTACTTTCTTGTTGTCTTTGATCTCACAGGAGAAGTATAAGTAAGTACAATTTGCTTTATTATTTTTTAAAAACATTTTGTAAAATGAGCAAGCCAATGGACACAAATTATTTTGAAGAAATGTAAACTATTAGTAGAGAAGTTATCAAGTTCTTTTGTATTTATTTTTAATACCATGAGGAGTGATACCTTCCTTTCCAAAGGAAGTGAACTTTACAATTTATAATGCAAGGCTTACCTGAAATATTAGGTACCAGGCCTTCTGTATCCCTTCTCTATAATAACTACTGAACCTAGACAGATAAGCAGAAAAATGTTTCCTTTACTGAAATATACATAGAAAAGCATGTCTGAAGCTACCACAAAAGAAATGCCTCTGAGATACTGACTTTCACTCTCATATGTTTAAAGAAACATTAGGAAATCATTGTTTGGTAGTATTGGAAGTGTACTTTTAAGACTGAAGTTTTTTGAGGCATCTGACTGCTCTACAGCTTTGCAGAGAGCTAGAGGTGTCCATAAGAGTTACCTGATCCATCTTTATTTTGTAATATATCTATTTTTTAATATATAACACACTATCATGATGTGTTGTTTTACTCTGCTCTTCTTGAGACAGAGAATTCTGGAAAACACAGGTTTTGGTTCAGACAGAGTTCATATTCTTCTTAGCAGCTGGTACAGTGCTGTGTGTTTTGGATTTAGTATAGCAACACTGTTGATAATATACTGATGTTTTCGCTGTTGCTAAGTAGTGTTTACCCTAAGTCAGCAAATGTTTTCTTGCAGTCTCTCAGGAGAGTATTACTTATATATTCTGTAAGTAGCAGTGTTTTCAATTTTTAGCCTTAAGCCTGGGCCTTTATTAGTCTGCATTTAATACATCTTTATGTAAAAAGTGCTGGAAAACTTCTAATTTGTTTTTATTTTTATTCTGCATAAAGGAATATGACTATGTTTTCACCATTGATGTAAATGAAAGTGGACCTTCCTTCAAACTGCCGTATAACATTACTGATGATCCTTGGCTGACTGCATACAACTTCCTGCAAAAGAATGATCTAAATCCTATGTTTCTGGATCAGGTGGCCAAGTTTATTATGGACAACACCAAGGGGCAAACACTGTTGAGTACAAGTAATCAATTTTCAGATCCATTTACAGGTAAATATTTTAAACTTAAGTGATGACATTAGGTCCTTCTCCCAGTTTTGTGTCTTCGGCACACTTGCTGAGGATGCACTCTGATCTTCCACATGATCATTAATGAAGAAGTGGAACAGAACTGGATGCAGTACTGACCCTGGAATACACTGCCGGTGGCTGGTTTCTAACTAGATGTTGTTCCACTGAACACCATCCTCTGGTCCTGGTTGTTCAGTCAGTTTTCAGTCCACCTCACTGTCATAGAATCATAGAATCATTAAGGTTGGAGAAGACCTCTTTGAGTACTGAGTCCAACCATTAACTGGGCACTTCCATGTTCACCCCTGAATTGTCTCCCCAAGTGCCATATCCACATGTTTCTTTGGACATTTCCAGGGATAATGATTCAACCACTTCCCTGGGCGGCCTGTTACAATGCCTGACCATACTTCCAGTATAGAATTTTTTCGTAATACCTAATTTAAACATCTGCTGGTGCAGCTTGAGGCCATTTACTCCCATCCTATCACCTGTTACTGGGAGCAGAGACTGACCCCCACTTTGCTACCTTTCAGATAGTTATAGAGAGCAGTAAGGTCCCACTGCAGCTACCTCCAGGAAGCTAAACACCCCCACTTCCCTCAGCTGTTTCTTATCAGACTTGTGCCCCAGACCCTTCACCAGCTGCATTGCTCTTTTCTGGACACGCTCCAGCCCCTCAATGTCTTTCCTGTCGTGAGAGGCCCAGAACTGGGCACAGCACTCGAGCTATGGCCTCACCAGTGCCAAGTACGGAGGGAAAATGACTGCCCTGGTCCTGCTGGCCAAACTGTTGCTGATGCAGGCCAGGATGCCATTGGCTTTCTTGGCCACCTGGGCAGACTCATGGCTGATGTTCAGGCAAGTGTTGACCAGCATCTCCACGTCCTTTTCTGCCAGGCAGCTTTCCAGCCACTCTGCCCCCAGTCTGTAGCAGTGCACAGGGTTGTTGTGACCCAAGGGCAGGACCCAGCACTTGGCTTTATTGAACCTCACACAGTTGTCCACCCAGGCAGCCTTCAGTATTGTAGCTCTTGAACTTCTTGTACAGGTATGTTCATATCTTTCAATGTTTGAGGGGAAGGCACAGATAGTTCTGAAAAAAACCAAAAGACAAATCATCAGCAAAATTCTGATCAAGTGGGTTGTATTCTTCAGTCTAGTCTCTTTTTTCCAGTGGAAGAAAGCTCCCGTTTTCTTATTAGTACAAGAAGTGCCCATATGCTGTTAAGGCAATTAGTAAAATACAAAAATTTAGCCAGAGAATTAATCAAAACTGAATGAAACACATACATTACCTTTTTCAGGCAGGAAATGGAACTACGACAAATTGATTACTGATAAGCTAAACCATGTTAATCAATTACGTCCTGCTGATCACATTTACAAAATAAACTAATTCAATTAGTTTCACAAAGATGAACTTAGGAAGAAAATATCATTAAAATAATTGAGCTAAATCTTTTTCTTGCAATGAACTGGAAATGAGACTACCGGCTTATCAGGTTATATGTAATTCTGAAAGCTGCAGTTACCACAGAATCAATTAGGTTGGAAAAGACCTCTGAGATTGAGTCTAACTTATGACTGAACACCACCATGTCAACTAGACCATGGTACTAAGTGCCTCGTCCAGTCTTCCCTTAAACAGCTCCAGGAGTGGTGTGTCCACCACCTCCCTGGTCAGCCCATTCCGATATCTAATCACCCTTTCTGCGAAGAAGTTCATCCTCATGTCCAACCTAAACCTCCCCAGGTGCAGCTTAAGGGTGTGTCTTCTCCTCCTTTTGCTGGTTGCCTGGGAGAAGAGGCCAATCCCCAGCTGGCTACCATCTCCTTTGAGGGAGTTGTAGAGTGTGGTAAAGTCTCCCCTGAGCCTCCTTTTCTCCAGGCTAAACAACCCCAGCTCCCTCAGCTGCTCCTCATAGGACTGGCACTCCACACCCTTCACCAGTGTTGTTGCCCTTCTCTGGATTTTAATAATGTCAGGCCGTGTTTAATAGTTATTGCTTTTTCTTGCTGTTTGTCTAGGTGCTGGACGTTATGTTCCAGGCTCTTCATCTGGATCAAGTACAGTACCTGGGGCAGATCCATTTACAGGTAATGTAAAATTTGTAATCTGTCTGGCTAGCACTTAAGATACACATTTCAATCATGTTCTGTTGCATGCATGGCATGTTTGGCCCCAGAGTCTGTTTCTTGCAGTTCTCTGTTTGGGGCAGTGGTGTGGGATAGCCTGGTCAGGTGGGTTCTGCCGCTGCCGGAGCATACTGAGATCTGTTCGGCAGAGGGGAGCCCTCTGCCGTCGGATCTGCCTTGTGTCACTCTGCCCTCTACAGCAGAAGGATACGTACATAAATCTTTTGTTTTGCCAGACTTTATATGCATGAAAAACACAGAATTGGGTATATTCATAGAGATAGTTTTCTTTTTTAATTTGTACTCATTTTTTCTTATTGCATGATCTTTTTTGGTACCATACACCCTAAGTTTTAGATTCTGATCTTCACTGGTATAGCTGTTGTAAAGTCCTCCTCACTAGTTTAGCAACCTTGTTTGCAAAGGCATTACCAGTTCCAGCCCTGTGTTGTCAGGCTTACCCCATTGCTGATGAGTAGCTCTTGCTCCTCAAAGAGGGCCCTGTAGTCACCAGATGCCAAAGTCTTGTCTGCAAAATCAGCCATGCAGTGAGTTGCTGACCTACCCGATGAGTCCATTTTTATTCATGCATTTTTGCTGTGTTGAGAGTATCCAGGAAGCACCACCTAGGCCCTTCATCCTTGTTCCCAGAGCTCTCTAAGCACTCTTGATACCCTCCAGGACTTCTTTGGCAATACCATTGATGGCCATGTGGAAGAGTACCAGGGTAACAGTCTGAAGGCCAAGCAAGGCTTGGCAGTGTCTCTGTGGCATCCTGAATCCTGGCTTGCAGCAGACACCAACCTCCCAAGATACCAGGCCGTTATCAGTAGGCTGCCATATCCTGCAGGAGGTTACTCTGCTTTCTGTCACTGCTGCTTGCTTTTCCCTTTTTTGCAGACATGAGGTGCAGTCTCAGCTGGCTTTTATGCATCACAGCTGGGTGTTTGTCCTCACCAGTGCCAGGGCACTGCCTGTTCTGCTGTTGCAGATCTACAGGGAGAGCAGAAGCCTTTGTGCTGTTACCAAAACTCACAGCCTTCAGCCTTCCCCATCTTGACAGTCTTTCTGTGTCCAGCTGTCTCTCCTCCCTTGCTTTTGCAGGTCTGCCTGTGGTCTCTGCAGATGGAGGTCTCACTGAGGCCTCAGTGAGAGGAGAGACCACAGGAGAGACCACTCCTGGCCCAGGCACAGAGAGAGACAAGGCCTGGGCAGTGTGCCCTCCTGCTGCAGCTTGTCATGGATAAGGTATCTGCTGTGCTGAGGCCCTTCACACCTGTGGGAGCCGGAGACCATGCTGCAGTGTCGCCCAGCTGTGGCTCACTTAGCTTGCAAATGCCATCATCATCAACACCCTCACACACGAGCATAGATTTACTCCTCGAAGAAGTGTTGAAGACTTCTTTGTAATTCCTTTAGTGCAGAATAATCCTTTTAATAATGATGTGTGAAAGCTAGTAACTAAATACAGGTATACATTACGTCTTTACTGGTGGTGGTGGTTAAAAAACTTAACATCTTTGTTAGGTGCGGGTCGCTATGTTCCTGGTTCAGCATCAAATGCAGTGACTCCAGTGGGTGGGGTTGATCCGTATACAGGTAAGAGACTATGTCTGCCAATGTAAAACATTCCTGATCTCTTGATTTGGTTTTTTTTCTCTGACATGAATTCTGCACTGATGCAAATTCATACTTTATTAATTATAATGAGCAGATTGAAACTGTTTATTCTCTGGAAATTATTCATAAAATATGGATAACAGAGCCTTCCTTTACATGCAGGAATCATCTACACAACCTTTGAAACGTATGATAGTAATCTGGTTTTGTAGGATTTTTGGTCTCCTAGTAGTTATGTTGTTGATCAGAGAAACTGATATAAATGTATTTAATAGGCATTATACAATATCAGCCATTAAATGACCTGTGAGTTTAGGAAGTCATTATAGGTCAGTAAAAAAGCTTTTTATTGCCACTTAGAAAAAGTGATTTCAGACTGCTGTTGCATGTGACATAACTTGGTCATATCTGCAAATCACTACATAAACACTTCCATTATGAAAATAATAAAAGATTTCAAGAGCAGAAGGGATCCTTGTTCTAAAATGTTTTAACTGCAATAGCTGTTCCTATGAGTGTCTGTATTTAGTTCACATAATTAAAAAATGACTGCTAAAAATTTAAACTTTTCAATTTTTACATGAGGGGAAAGCAGTTTGTGAAGATACTGCTTTAAGTTTTAACTCTTGAACGTCAAATTAATGTAAGGAATGACAGCTATTTGCATAGACATTAAATTTTTTTCGAAAGATATTTTTCTGAGTGATGTCCACTGGTAGAGAGTTGCTGCTAGGACATTGTTCTATGTCAGACACTTTGGTGTGCTGTTGAACGCTCTGTATTGCCTTTTTGTAGGAATGGATGCCTACCAATCAGCTGCAGCTAAAGTTGAAAACATTTATTTCCCGAAGAAGGATGCTGTCACCTTTGACCAGGCTAATCCTACGCAGATACTGGGTCAGTGTTTTAATATCAAGGATGTTTTTTTAGATTTGTTTGAAGTAACTTGACTTTTGAGCTTTTAAAAAAACTAAGCGATTTCCCATAGATGTTCTGTTTCTTGGTTTTAACCTTCTAAAATTGCATTCATCACTTTATTGATGCATATATCTGAAGGCTTAGCAGTATGAGTAAACTTCACAGGAACTCTTATCTATTACAGAATGTCCTTTTTGTCTTTCCCTTGGCTTGTATCTGCTGTTTCCACAGAATCCCTACCCTATTTGTCCTAGTTTATTTCAGTATATTTCTGGAGAGTGCCTTAGTACGTTTAAGGAGCTTGTAAAATGAGTTTGTATTCACAGCGTATCTGACTTGAAGATCTTAAAAGTCTTGCTTCTTTCTCTACCTTTTGTACACAGAGCTTGAAAATGTTGTAGTTGTCTAGCTAGTCTGATGAGAGCTCTTAAAAACGAGAGACTCTGCTTTTTATAAAAAATATGCTTTCAGCCTTATCCAGCTTCTTGAAGAGGGCGGGCACTTGACTTCATAGTCATGGAATCACAGAATGGTTTGGATTGAAAGGGACCTTCAAAGATCATCTAGTCCAACCTACCTACCGTGGGCAGGGACACCTTCCACTAGGCCAGGTTGCTCAAAGCCCCATCCAGCCTGATCTCAAGCATTTCCAGGGGTGGGGCATTCACAGGATCTGTGGGCAGCTTGTTCCAATGTCTTTCAGTTTAAAAGCCTTAAACCTTGTCCTGTGACTACAGGCTTCAATACAAAGTCCTCCTCTATCTTTCTTACAAGCCCCCTTTAAGAATTGAAAAGCTGCAGACAGGTCTCCCTGGTGCCTTCTCCTCTCCAGGCAGAAGTACCCCAACTCTCAGCCTTTCCTCAAAGTAGAGCTCTTCCATCTCCATGATCATTTTTGTGTCCCTCCTGTGGACCCACTCCAGGAGGTCCACGTCTTTCTTGTGCTAAGGACCCCAGGGCTGAATGCAGTGTTCC
>VZRJ01012926.1:121201-163710 GCA_013397565.1 Ptilonorhynchus violaceus
GGTGTGCGAGGTCAAAAATGCTTGTGACATTCACGCCTAAGTGAGTTCTGAGACTGACAAAATATATTTCTAGCGGGTGCTTTGGGCGTTTTGTTATTATTATTTTTGTTATTATTATTATTATTATTATCATCATTATTAGCTTTTTTATTCTAGAGGTCATCCACTGGTGTATGGAAGATGTATTTTCGAATATGAACCCCATTTTTATTCTCTAAACACTCTTCCACACAAGGAATTGTATGCCAATTTCTGTCTTAACGGAGTAGCTGTAAATGACGAACTTAATGACTTAGCTGCCCAGCAAATCAGAGAGATGGATTTCTTCTGCTTTCGTGTGTAAGCAGCAGCTAGGTATTTGCAGATAATATTTCCCAGTTAATATTTACAAGTACTTTTTGCCTCTTGAAGCTTTATAAAATTTTCCTAGCACAAAAATGTTTTCAGTAATAAAAAATGTAACTTCTGTAATGCAGTTACCTTGCAAAATGAAACACTGTTTGTAACGTGAGAAGTCCACATTAGGATGTACCTTGCATTTATGAAAGGAAAATTAGTGCAAGCACAAGTGAAGCTGTAAGTTTCTGTCTTCTCTACTTCACTAGAAAATGTGAAAACTATACTTATCCTCCTTGATTTTAGGAAACAAAATGCAATGTACTATCTGGAGAAAAAGTGGAAGAAGCTGAACAACCCAGTGATATAGAAGAAGGAGGATTAGATCTCACTGTGTCACTCAAACCTGTCAGTTTCTACATTGGGGACAAAAAGGAAATGCTTCAACAGTGTTTCTGTGTCATAGGGGAGAAGAAACTACAGAAGATGCTGCCTGATACTTTAAAGGTACCGAAATACATTTACCATTTATATACTTATTATGATCTTGAATGCTTGTGTAACAAAGCATATTTATCTTTCAACTCTAGTGGATTTACAGTTTAAAAGCTGCCTGTATATTTCTCAAATAAAGAAGTTTCTATCTAGTCAAGTACCTTTCTTAAGTAAAGAAGTCTCCCTATCATGTGTCTGGAAGTGAGACTTCTTAAAGATTTGCTATAGTTAGTCCAGGTTACTCCTTTTTCTACTGCTCAGCCATTTCTGAACTGCAGGTTTATGTTTAGACTGTCCCTCTGTACTGGTAAGTTAAATAACGCAAAAGGAGTTTGTTGATTGTGAAGAATAAATTCAGTAGTGTTGTTCACTAATTAATATGCTGTTTTATAGATAAAATATTGATTTCTCTTTGTGGCAGCTGATTTTCTTTGTATGGTTTTAAAGTACTGTCTGAGAAAAGAAAATAAAGCCCCTTCTTGATAAACAGCTTCTGAAGCTGTAACTCCTGTGGACTAAACCTGGAGTTTTACTGGCTTAGATCTGGCCTTTTGAGTCTTGTGAAGGGCAAGACTTAGTAAAAATAAATTAGACTAGCAGCCTATACAGAAGAAGAGTCTGCAGGTAAAATGTCATTTGTGTGATGTTAATAGTTTTAAATTTTTTATATTTAATTTTTATCTTAATGAGTTGTATTAATATAAGAGAGACAGGACTTCTTCATTTTAAACACATAGTAAATTGCATATAGGCTCATCCATTTCTCAGCTCAGGAAGAAGAAATAGAGGTTGAGAAGCTGGAGGCAAAGACATTACTGAGTTTGTAGGGAAATTGTCTGATAGTGTAGAACCAAACTTACTGTAGGATCATGAGTGTTACAATCTGTTCAGCACTTCCTACTTTGGGTACTTGTACATGGTATCATAGGTCATTTGAAAATAGGAAATTACCACTCTGTGTCACCAGGAGGTATGACATCCCCAGGAGATGTGAAGGTAACTGGAATACCCATAAAATCTGTATGGTCTGTATGGAGAATGAGAAATGGATTGCGCTTTACATATTTCCTTTATTTTCTGTGTTGTGATAAGTAACTGTTGGTGTGTCGTCAATAGTAGTATTTTCTTCAGTTTGTGAACTTGGATTCAACAGCTGTCTCTGGTCTTTGCAAGCTTAATTATATAAACCAGCTTCTCCCACATGCTGGAGAATTTGGAGTAATCAGGTCTGCAGTTGTTTGCTGTTCCATGCTTCACACATACAGTCCGGTATTTCTGATGCTCAGTGTTGCAGCTGCAGTGAAAACTGCAAGTCGTAGGTCAAGTACCTGATAGTGTGTATTGCTTAATTTTTCAGACAAAACCCACACATACGCTATTTCTGGTGGCTGTGAAAACTGAAACACCTGGTTTTCTACAGCAGTTGCATCAATGCAAATCGGAATACAGAAGAGGCTTCAAGTTAACTCTTAATTCATAACAATGGAGTACTCCTTACCTTTGTAATTACTCTTTTCTCAGAACTGTTTAGTAGCTTGTGGTCTGTCTTGTCTGTCTTCTTAGAACTGTTCCATGGATGAAATCAAAAGACTTTGCATGGAGCAGCTGGAGCTGTTATCTGAAAAAAAACTGTTGAAGATACTTGAAGGTATGAATGAAACTTTTAGACTCCACTGTACACCTGAGAATAGTCTGCCTCAACTGGATTTGTACTCTTTCTAGCCATTTTGTACATATACATATATACAGACATACACTAGTAAGTACATATTAGTGTCTACATAATCCCTTAGTTTCACCAAGACACACAGTTTATGTACTTTGATCAAGGATATGACATTCCAGCTTTTCACTGTCTTATTGAACTTGCACTTGATATTTAAGGGATATAAAACTTACTTGTAAACCTATTGCTGTCTTCTCAGTGAGGTGGAACTCTTCAAGTCTGAGTGCTGCAGGGTATCTTGCTTTTAATTCTGTACTTTATTTTTAGCACCTTTTGTATTGTACTAGAAATAGCTAATCAGATTTTTTGTAATTCAGTATAAATGAAAAATGACAACTGTGTGACTTAAGAGAAAACTCACAAATAAGGGGTTTGGTTTTGACTAAGTCTAGTTTTAGAACTTCTGCTTTAATTGGGAAAAATCCTCTTCTGCTGATTGCAATAGAGTTAATAATTAAGAGTAAGCCTAATTATATAGTATTAATTACATCACCTTCCTAAATTTTCGTGTTTGAAACTGTGTATATCTAGGCAAGATTGGAGCTGATTCTGATACTGACGAGGAGGCAGATGGAGGAGACAAGACTGGAGGTGATTCAGTCAGTCAGTGAGTAAAAGCCAAAACATTTAAACTTACTTTAAGAAGACTGAACAATGCAGAGATTTTTCATGAGAAATGATCAAACATATTGTTGAAAAGCCCAATTGCTATATCCTTAATTAAGTAATTACTCTAGTTAGATGACAATGAGCTGTGACTTCTAGCAAGCACTATACTTACAAACATGACTGTGTCACTTTATGACATTAAACATGTCTGGAGCACTTAACTGGGTTCACAGTGGCATACCACCCACCAGTTGAGTGGTGGTAATTAAACATTCACGCTTATGTCCTGCAACAGAAGTGGTGTGATTTAGGTTAACTCTCTTTGTGTGAGCGAAAGCAGTAAACCCTTCCCACTTAGGTCAGTGAATTGTGTATTTTCAATTCAGCTGAGATTTATCCCTTCTCTTCAGTTTTCTTTCTGGTCCTTCATTCCTGCGCCAGTTGAAGCAGCACCGGTACTCACCTGTTCAATGTACTCTGTTAGGGATGATGTAGAATGTAGAGTTTCAAGAACAGAGGCTTCTGGTTTCTTGCTCTTACGTTGGTCTCTGTCAGTTTTGTAAAAGACAGCATTTTTTAACCTTTTCTTAAAATGCTTGTCTGTTTTTTAAAGACCATTTCTTTGTCAGGAATTCACCCATTGGGTAGTTTCTATGGAAGTAGTGAAGGGAAAAAGAAAGTTACTAGTTATCACCCAAAATACATCAAATTTAATGAGGCTAACCTGTTTCTGGAAGACTAATGAGCTTTTATGTTTTTAGTACTGACCTGATTACAGCTGGTCCACAGATTTTCAATGCACACTTAAACCTCTGAGACAGTACAAGACAATGCACCAGACTTGGGCAGATTAAAGTATGTCTTAGCTGCTGGTTTGATTAGTTTATCTAAACCTCCTAAATAAGAACAAATGGATGGGAAGGGTACTAGCAGTAATCCAACTTTCACATTCTGGTCAGTATTTTTATTTAACAGAGACCTGTTTTCTGATCCTGTCTTTGATTCAGAACAAGCTATGAAGTTATTGAATAAAGTAATTTTCTTTGATCACTTCTCATCATACAAATATACTAGAAAACGGAGTGATAGTAAATTATGTTTCACTTTTTTCCTTGTGATACAGTTTTAACAGCCTCTGACACTGTATTTTCTAAGGTTCCATTTGGACCCCATTTGTTAATGTATTCCTCTGTGCTATTTGTTGCCTACATGATCTGCAAATGGGGTCAGCATTAGTCAACTTTAAGAACTAGTTTTCTTATTTTGGATGTCGCTCTCTGCTGGCTGTTTAAAAAAGCAAATAGAAAAATTCAAAAACTACAAAATGTGCTAAATATCAGGTCTCTTTATGTAGAGTAGTCTCTGTTAAGTGGTTGATCTTTTGCCAGTGAACTTCTAAATAGAATGAGAAGACAAACTTGCTGGCTAAATAAGCCATAAAAAATACCCCAGGATTTTGATTCCCAGAGAAATTATATGTTGCGTATTTGGTTGGGTTTTTTTTTTTAAGGCCTCATTCACAAGGTATTTACTATTGCAAAATACATGGAATGTTCTTCAAGAAGTATGGCAGTAGTAGTGCTGCTGGATTTCACTGTGGTATTTCTGTCTGCAAGATGTTTCAAAGCTACTGTTGAGACGTGTTTATGACCCTTACCTATCCTGATTGGGTAAATTCTTGCTTATAAGGAAACTATTTGAGCTGGTAAAAATCTAAAAAGAGGAAATTAATGAATAAAACTACAAAATAAGAAAGGCAATCAAGATTTACCATTTTTTAATTAGTGGATATCTGAATACACTTAACCTATTGGCCCATGCCAGGTTCCAGTAGCTGACAGTAAAATCAAGAAGAAATTGTGTTTAAAAAAAGTAAAAGAAACTGAGAGATGTTGATCATAGTTATAGAGCAGATTGCTTCCTTTGACAAAAAATGGTTGAGGTGCCCCTTGTTCTTATATCTGTATCCTGATAGTTTAAGACTTCAGACCCCTCCAAGCTGGGCAGGAAAGATATGTTTGTTTAGGAATTGTGGATTTTCTTCTCGCTTTCAAAAATAGCATTCTACACAGGTGAGTGCTATCTGAGAACCTTGGCTCATGGGTTCAGCTGTGTGCTAGCAGTAACAAAAAAAAAAAAAAACAGGAAAGCTGTTTGGATGATAGAAAAATAAAGGGACGGGAAGAAACAAGGAGAATGAAGGTTTTATATTAAAGACCAGTGCTCAGCAAGTAAACCAATATTATACTTTTACAACTGTAAACAGTCGCAAGCAGTTTTTACTAAGTAGGTCTAATCTTTGGGCCTTAAGTTAGCTTCTTTGTAACCCGTGTGTAAACAATTATGAATGCAAGTTTGCAAAACTTAAGAAAACTGTGTTTCAGCACCAAGTCAGCCACCAGAGAGGCTCAAGGTGAAAAAATAGTGAAAACTGCATTGCTAAGACAAGCTGTGATTGTTTGTAATCATTAATATGTTTATAATCTGGATTTACAGAGGTGTATTTGTTTACCCTGGGAATAGAAAGACTTTTCGTAACAAAAAAGGCAGTTTCTCTCTTTATATTCTCGCTGTTGGTTCTTCCTAGATTGTCTTCGTTACTTGTGGCTTTCACATAAATGACTTATATTTTCTGCATTCTATTAATGATGCAAAATTAAGGAATTACAGCTTTTTTGTTTTAAATCTGATTTGCATTAGTTGTTTTCATGGAAATGTAGATGTGGAAAGGGAAAAAGTGAATAGCAAGTCGTACTCTAATCAAAAATGTTTTAACTGGTTGGAAACATCACTTTCTTTCTTTCACTATTGTCCTCTGAAAAAAAATAAATTCAACAAACATACCTCCAGCAATGTGCATATATCAACAGAAATCCAGAAAGCTTAAATCAATACATCTTAAGAAAGTACAAATTAAATAGGCAAGATCTAAAGATCTGTTTCATGTCTATACCAGGTAGAAGTAGCAGGGATTTAGAGAAGTTTCTCCAGGTACACGGAAAATTGCCAAATTCAGATCTTTATCTGAAGCTTTTAGATGGTATCACATCTAATTGTAGATGAAATCTTCCCCTTTTTTTGGCATGTATCCTCATTCTGCCACCAGAAATGGAAGTTCTTTTTCTTCCTTTCTTTAGTCTTTTCCTAAATTTCAGCTATGTAAAAGCTTCACATGCTGACATTGGCACGTGAAACATTTGCTCTTTTATGTTGTCACCAACGTCTTCTCTGTTAAGTACTGGAAATCGTGCAATAACCATGCAGAAGAACTGAAGAAACAAGATCTATGTACTGGAAAATGCTGTTGCAATAGATATACTTCATTTCTTGTGAGCTCTGTATACATTTTTGAATATGCAGTTCTCAGATTTTTGTTGCTGTTTCAGTGTTACTATCTGCAATGAAATACTGTTAAACCAAGAGAATTACTGTATACCAAGCTTCCAAGTAAATGTCAGATACTTGATTGAAAGGAGCCAAATAATGTCTTGCAAAACCAAGTAGACATTCTTCCCATCTCATTCAAGAGGTATTAGCATGTTCTTGAGCTATTTCTGTTTTGTTACCTGAATTGACTCTTCAAATATCCTTCAGCAGAAGTGAAAGTAAGTTATATGCTGTAGTATTAAAACACTATTAAAAGAACAAGCATACTAATATTATAATGATCAATGTTCACACGTATGTGAGTAAATGATCTTTTGCTTTTAAAATATTAATGGACTTATTTTTTTCACTGAGTGAAAATTTACTGTTTAATATTTGCTTTTTCAAGAATTTATAGCCTTTTTACTGCTTTGCCGTTGTAAGTGCAGTTTTTGCTTGTTTTCTTTTGGAAAGGTTAGCAGTTTAAAGTTTTGCCTTGTTATAACGTGTTGTGCTCCTGGGTACTGGGCTGTTCACAAGCATGCAATTGCCATCTGATATTTACCCCTGTAGGACAATTTGGTTATTTTCAGCATTTGGAATCACTGAAACAACAGGCCGCTTGAGTCACTGAACAGATACATTAGCATTTGGCTAATTTGCTTCACCGCCTTCTGTTCTTGTGGTGTTCTCAAACTTCACCTGTAACAGGACTGATGGAGTTTTCATAACTCATTAAACTGTTTGGTTAGCATCTCTCATTTGAGGTACCTTTCTCAAGGAGCACTCCTTTGTAAGGACCTTTTCCCCCTTTTTTTTTTTAAATTGCTTGCTGTTAGTTATTTTAGTTCTCACTTGATATTGAAAACTATCCTTGGAACAAAAATTTACAAGAATCTTTCAAGGACTTGGGACTTGTAGAAATGTTTTTTAGGGCTGGAACTAAGTGCAAAGGCAAATTTTATTTCAGGAAGGTACATCATATCAAAAATAGCAGAGGTGCTTATCTCAAGCCTCACTCTGGAGATTTAGGTGAACGATTCTTAGCCATAATTAAAAGCCCTGTAGGGAAAGTATCAGCACAACTGTCTCATGTTTTCAGACTTTTTTCTAGTCCAGTTCACTAAGATAGTTTTTTCCTCCACAAAACTTTTCCTTCCGGTCTCCAACCCCAGTTACCACTGAAACCTGGTATCCCAGCCACCAATATTGTAGAGCTACTGGCTTAATCCCTAGCCATCTGCTCCTCTGCCACTACTCCTTTTCCTAACCTTTGCTGCTGTCTTACCTCACTTCGTATAATCTACTGGAGTTTGGTATCGAGTCACCCTCAAACGCAGATGTCTTTGACAGCTATGCAAATTCCTGTAGCAAATTGTGTACAGAATCCACATGTGTGAACCCAGTTAAGCATTGCACTAGTGTAGAGCATGCCAACATGAAATGCATGCTCTACTTAAATTTACAGCATTTGTTGTCAACAAATTGCAGCTCTGGCTACCTTCTTTCTGCTGAAAAGATCATACTGTGAAAATGTTATTCTGTTCAAAAAATAAATTAAAAATGCTGAGTTTATTGCTTGGAAGAGGGACTTTCAACTTAACTGTCATCTTGAGAGAGAAATATCTTTAAAGGCTGTCAGAAAGCGGAAATGCCAAATTACTATTGTCACTTACTAGCATAGCTTGAAGGAAGAGAATATTAAATTTGTATACTGTCCCTTAATTTTAAAATTGTATATCTTCTGCTCCCTTTGTTTGAAGACATGGTATCGTGCTACCCTTTCTTAAATGTATACCACATTCACAGATAATTCGGGAAAAAATATTTTTCATTAGCAAGCAAGTGAAACAAAGCTAACAAGCTTAAAAGCCAAACTGAATTGTGAATTTAAAATGCATCTGTTGGGCCAGTAGATGGTGCAAAACGCCCACCTGTGAACGCAAGTCATGAAGGTTCACCAGCAATGCAGTCCAATCCAATCAATTCTTAGAGGGTAAAACATGCTGTAAAAGTACTTTCTCATTCTAAAAGTTCTTTTGCTGATCGTAGGTAGTCTCTAAATGAATATGGGTTTGCTGTAATTATTGATAAAGTCAAGGCATCAGGAGGAAACTTTACGAGTTTCAGTGTGTGATTTTTTTTTTTTTTTTGGTAATTTCTTTTTACATGGCTGTTAAAGTGGTTGTGGATGATTTCACAGCCAGCATTTGAACTGTAGAGGTCACTGAGTTTTCTGTCAAAGAGGTGATTACAGTTCCTCATCAGACCTTAGGGTGATACCAGAGTTGTGAAATCTGTTGCCTGGATACTACTTGTGCAAGGTCAGGCTTTTTCAGGTGACACTTTGATGTCTAGTGCAGAGATGACTGCTCAGTTCAAAATGATGAAGCATATGTGTGAAGGAAGATGCGTAGGGGCAGGGACAGCCTAAGTAGCTTCTGCTGTTAGTGATGATCAGGGTACATCACAACCTAATTTTGGTCAAGAGTTAAGTAACTAAATATAAGAAATTGTTAGGAGTTGCTTAAAAAAAAAGCCAGAAAACAGGTGGTTCCTTCCAGATCTGCTGACCAGTAGCTACTCCCAAATACACAACTCTCCCCAGCTGCTGGCACACAAGTGCACAAGGTTCGTATCCCTGCTCCAGTTGCTGCTCAGACCTACTTGTGCATGCAGGCCTCTATGATGGCAGGTGCAGGCCTCTTATTGTCTCCAGTAGCTGGTGCTGTTAATCTCTGGGGTATCTAGTGCTCCATTATGGTCCCTCAATTTGCCTATTTGCAGAACCTGGTCTATTTTATGAATTCAGCCGCTGATTTTGCAGTCTATTTGATAGCTCACTCCCAGACTTCTCACCCTACTTGTTGTCTAGACTAGCTTGAGGTTTGCTGGTGAATTACAAGCATCTCCATACTGCTGCATGACATTGAAAATCGTGGAGGAAGTGTACAATTTTCATTCTGTCTAATTTCTGGCAGCACAGACCTGCAGACCCCTATGACCTGTGGTCCCCTTTGCCGTTGCTGGCACATGTGTGACCGTATTCAGATTAGTGTAGTCTCATTTGGAAAAAGAGTTAGTGTAGCCATATAGTTCAGTAAATAGGCAGGACAGACTGTGATGTCCAGGTCCAGGGCTTTGCTAGACAAGTGTACTGATGTCTTTATTCTCCTTAATCAATTATCGCATGATACATTACACATTTATGTTCCAATGGTTAAAAAAAGTGTGAGAAAAAGAAGATTCTGTTGATTTGTAGCCTTCACCACTGCAGAAAAGGAACTAGAAATGAAAATAATAGCCTGTTAGACCATGATGGCTAGAAGTATTACGGTGTTCTTCCTCCTGATACAACCACTGGACACCTGGAAAAAACCCAACTTGTAGAGCATGGGGAAAATAGATCTGTATTCAATTTTAGGAAAACCCTTAAAGCCATTATTGAAAAGCAAGTTGTTAGTCATTATATTTACGTGTGATACCAGAATACTGCTTCCTTTTTATAATGGTGTTAAGCTCCCACAGGCAAGATAGTTGCATTGTTTCCATATTAATATATATGAAACCAATGCCACACCAACATTCAGTTTATGAATTTGGCAGTTCTCCTGTAAAAATGCTCACCAAATGTGCCATTTGAACTCCTCCTGTGATCCTGGATCCTTCCGCCTTCGCCCTTCCTGTATGTTGCACCTTATTTTCACAGTTTGTGTAGCTAGTATGTGTGAAGTATGTGATGGACATTTAACATTTCATGGAAGTATCTCTTCCTTATCCCTTGTATGAAGAGTTGAAACAGTATGAGTCAAGGGTAGAAATCTAAATAGGAGAAACAGAGAAATGCAGGTACTGAATACGTTGTAATAGCTGAGTTGTAAGCAGTTTCATTTTAAAAAGCATCCCTTTGTGAAACTAGGGGATTGTGGTATAGGAGAAGTAGGTGGTGGTGGACTGATGGTAACTTCATGAAAATACCTTTTTACTTTCAAAATAAAACAGTAAATAGTATTTGAAAGCAGCAGAAAGTATAGTTTTCTCAAATCATTTAACTATGTGATGATTTGAGTTTTACAGAAGAGCTCCTAATATGGGGAGCTTTTCCTTTATAACCACTCAGCTGTGGTTCCTCAGCTGTAACCATTGAGGGTTGTTACTCTAAAAGGCAAGGGTGTAGTGGAAATAATTGCTTTATCCTTGTATATCATAAGGCAAAACAAAAAAAGTTAATTTTCAAGTGCTCAGATTAGCTCTCTGTGTGTTCCTTCTGCCTTTATTCCAACTGCAGCTGCCTTATTGGCCTACTACCTCATAATTTCTTTAGTTTCTTAAAAATGTTCCATTAAATTGTAAATTATGGTGTTTAAAATGTGTTCTTAATTGTTTCCAGACAGGACAACAGTATAGACTCAACTTCTTCTCTGAGAGAAGACAGCAAGCTGGAAGGTCAGGAATCAAAACAAGGTATGTAGTAGAGAAAGCTGAAATTCTGTTTTCTTGATGTTGGCCAGTGACTAATTCCAGGTAGCTGACAGCTCTCTTGTGAACAGTAGCTGCAATCACAGAGAGGAATCCACTTAGAAATCAGCTTGTGTAGGCTTACAACTTCTCCTGTGGGCACAATCCCAGAAAAGGTGATGGGAACATTGAAGAAGACATTCTGTGAACGTTTGCTTCTTAGTTCTGTAGGAATGGAGAGGTTTTTGTGGCTATAGGCAAACTGGAGTTCTTCAGAGTTTTCTAGTTTAGCTTCTGGAACATGACTGAAGTCCTTGTAGGGCTCATGGGGCTCCTCATGTCTAGCTTTTCAGCTGAAGAGGAACATGAGTCATTTAAGTTTCTTGATATGTAGGTGATTGCTAATACTGCTTTGCTAAAATGAGTGTCAGTTTTACTTTACATTGAGATGATGATATGAGTCTACAGTAGTTTGTTTATCCATTCATAGAAATCCATTATAATAACTGTTTGCCAAAGGAATGCTTGCAATTTAGTAATTTTATTCAGTCTTGATATATGATACCTTGCCTTGTTTGATTGTACAGAGCTGAGGTCCAATGAAATGGGGCTTGACACCCACCACTTATGTTAACTGGCTTATTTTACTTGAAGTCAGTGCCAGTAGAAGTACACACTGAAATTTTTGAATCCCTGAGAATGAACATTTTGTCTTGTGTACTTTCTCTTTTTAAATGCAAAAATACAGCGTGTGAGACATTCGGGTACTACAGTGATTGGCAGAGTAGAAAATGCAAAGGCGAGTAAGTTACTGGTGTGCATTTGAGTACTTTCTACACAAGAAAACAGTATTTTCAGCCTGCAGTAGTATTTGTTTTATTCCAGTTATTAAATCAGGATGTATAACAATTGCCAGTATTAGTTCGTGCATGAAGCACTAGAACTGTAGATGTTTCTGTCTCTGTTTTCATTTGGCTTGGCTGTATGCAGAAACATCAGAGCTTTTTCAGTCAAAGCATGTTGCAAGTTATTCTAAGCTACATTTCTCTTCTGCCAAGATGTAACTTTATGCTTATTGCAACTGCTGTTTCACAATTCAGAATGTCTAAAAGATGTCTCTTGGAATAACTTTGTGAAACATGTTTCTTTTCTGAAGTAGTTAGTGAGAAGAGTTAAATGAAATAGGAAAGAGTCATACATAATAAGAGCATCAAAACTCTTAGGAGTGAGTTGCTACGACTTTATGAGGAATCCTTTAGATGTTCCTTGTTGTACTATATGGAGAGACCTTAGAAGTGACAGATTTCCTGCAGAATTCTTTCACTTTTGTGTTATCAGAGGGAATTGATGACCGTTGCAGGTGATTGCATTGTTGTTTTTTATCACTTAATCAACCAGAGTATCATGAAGGCTTTGGGCTGTAACAGTGGCTCCACTCAAGAAGTTAGCTTTAAAGAGCTTTTGAGAATACTAATATAATGGGAAAGTATAACTGCAGTGAGACTGCTGCACTGCAGCCTGGGAAGCTGTGGGAAAAAGAAGAGAGAATGAGAGGATAAGCAGAAGTGGATAAAATAAAATTTAAACATTGAGTTAAGTGTGCTAAAATGAATTTTGCAATGGTAGATGAAAAAAAATGTAAAAGTTATCAAAATGAAAAAGATAATGAGAAATGCCAGCCATGATCCTTATTACTGTGTAAAAACACGGGTGCAAAAGAAGGAAATAAAGCCTATTGGCTCATTAAGCATCTGTAAGCCAAAAAGCTTGTATGAACACTGTATTACACAGTTTTGGAGGTTCTGAGTTCTGAATAGAACCCAACGCTGTTCTTCGCAGCTTCTTGTCCATACTGAGTCTGGGGTAGACATTAATATTTTGTTTCTTCTTAATGTGAGCAATTAAGTGCAAAAGGAATCTGATGGTGGGCTTACCCCAGCCAGCAGTAGGCACATGCCAACCCCTCAATTACCTGTCCCCCTGTGGGGGGGGTCACCCAGAGGTGACAATCAGCAAAACAAAATGAAGAGAATTTAGGAGTCAACATAAAGACTGTTTAATAAATGAAGCAAGAGCTGTGCACTGAAACAACGCAAAATTAGAGATGTATTCACAACCTTCCCTTGGCAGCCAGATTTTTAGCCACTTCGTGGAAAGTAGAGACTCAGCATGCGTAACAGTTACTTGAGAAGACAAATGCCAGTGTTGTATGGTAAAGCGTATCCCTTAGGTCGGTTTGGCTCAGCTGTCCTGGCTGAATGCGTGTCCCTTCCAGCCTCTTGCACACCTCCAATCTACTCTCTGTGGGGTCAGACTGAGAAACAGAAAGCCCTGAGGTTGTGCAAGCACTGCTCAGCACGAGCCAACTGGTGTGTTATCAACAGAAACAAATCCAAAAGAAGCATCATGCAGTCTGCTGTGAAGAAAATTAACTCCATCCCAGCCAGACTCAGTACAGGTCAGTTTAACTTTGACGGTGAATTAGGATGAGCAGACTCAGAAGTTAAGCTTCAGGCTTTGTACCATGATCCATTGATGCACCTGTTTTTTTCAATCCATGGAAATGCTGCTTGGTTGACCAGCATGTTAGGTAAATACTGACTCATACTATGAAGCAAGACACAAAAATTTCCATTTGGTAATCCTGTTGATTCCCGTTTTGATCTTTCACATATTTTATGGCTTGCAAGGTAAAGTTAAAAAGCTAGTGTTCAAAGTTGACTAAATGGTATGAGAAATAAGTAAAACTGCATCCAAAACTGAAATATTAATCTTGAAATTACTGTCACACTAGGAACAGGGCAGGGCTACTTAGGATCAAAGAAGACCCTAGTATGTTCACCTCATGAGTGCTTTTTATACACACTGGTGTGAGGAGGATTTTTTGTAGCTTTGTTTATATTTTAGACTTTAAGATTCTATTGTTTCAAAATTGTGATTTATCTTGCAAAAAACAAAGGTGAAAAGTTATCTGTAAACTTCTTTTATATATCTTATCATACATTTTCAAGAGCGGAATTTGCTCTCCTGTTAACTTCGACTGGAATGTTGGAGGTGCCACACACATTAGCTGTGTATGTTCCTAAATATGTTGTATTTACCAGTATTATGGCCACTTTTTGCAGTCCACTAAAGCAGTGTGATGAGGTACTGGATTGATAACTATGTAAGATCCTACATCAGGGGTGCATTCTCAGGGTAAATGTGGAGGATTCTTAAACCTGAGCTTAAATGCTGTGACAAATCAAGACTGATATGGAATGACCAGGAGTGAGTAACTGACTATCTTTTTTAAAGTGTCTACAAAAAAATCTGTAATGCTGAATCAATAAAACCTTTGGACTAATGTTTTAAAATGTTACCATTGTTTATAAAACCATTTTGAGATATTTTGATCCTCCTTTCCTCCCTCCCTTTGTTTTTTAAGCAGAGAATTTGTGTCCATAGCTTTCTAAGTAGTCAATATTGATTTTCTTTTCACACCCTTAGGATGGCAGGAGTGTTGTAAACCCCAAGAAAAACACATCTTTCCGAAGGTTTTTGGGCCCTTTCCATGTATTCAAACCAAATGCGTACGAGTACCAAAAAGCATATTAAAATGTTTAAAAAAAAGAGTAGCATTTTTCTAAAGCCTTATTTGTTTTTCCTGTGTAAGTGGTAAAAATGGTATTACAAAAAGCGGTTATAAAGTCTTTATAATCAGTAACTTTACCATCACCTGAATATACATTATTCATTTTAAGCAGGAACCAATCCTGCTCTAAGTTTCCACAGATACAAAGGCTGATGAAGGAATAATAACTTCTGAGGCCAGTGTGTCAAAAGCATGTCTCTCTGTAGCCAAATTGAGAGAACAGTTTGTCAGGTTTTGTTAGAGCTTTGCTTTTATTTTATTGCATTGCCCCTTCTCATTACATTTTAAAAATAAACTGCACCTTTCAGCCACCATTAAAAGCCAAAGCCATAAATTCCTTCATGTTTTTACTGAGTTAAATATGTCTGGAAGACTTGTAATAAATTCTGAGTAGTTGCACTACAAGTTTCTATTAATTTTTAGTGTTGTGTCTCACTTCAGTCCCACTCCTCTTAAAATACATAACATAGTTGAGTGTAATTTTTGAAGTTGCATAGTTTACTTAAGAGATAATGAACAATCAGTTTTGCGCTGCAGAAGCTTTCTTTGATATAAAATCCTTTGACATTTTAATTAGGAAAATAGGTCATGTAACTTCATAGGAGGGAATAAATTTTTCTGGTACTGCTGCTTTGCTATACTGCATGTTCTTTTAAATTGCCATAAAAATGCATTAACACTTGTATAAATTAGCTCAGCGTTAACAGTTGGAGGAGAAAAAGAAGAGGAATTGGTTGTCTTAAAGATCTTTTTTTCCACTCTCTTAATTTGCAGAGTAACACTTTAAGCAGAAGTGATTTTGTAAGTTGAGGTAAAAACAATTCTGTTAGGCAACTCTATGACTGTTGTTTGTGTTACAGGCAAGGGAGAAGATAGTGATGTCCTCAGCATAAATGCAGATGCATATGATAGTGACATAGAAGGCCCATGCAATGAAGAAGATGGCCCAGATGTGCAAGAGAGCACTGTCAGAAGTGGAGCTGGTCAGATAGATGACCTTCAGAAGGACATTGAGAAGAGTGTGAATGAGATACTGGGGTTGGCAGAGTCCAGCCCAAAGGTGACCAAAGCAGCAACCTTAGCTGTTCCTCCATCAGAAGATATTCAGCCATCAGCACAACAGCTGGAGCTTCTGGAGCTTGAGATGAGGGCCAGAGCTATTAAGGCTCTGATGAAAGCTGGTGATATAAAAAAACAGCCCTGAGACTGTTTAGATTTCATTTTCAGTATTTGTTTCGAGGAAGGCGATGTCTGTTCTCTTCAGTGCTACAGCATATTTGGGTTGCGTGTGACATTCCTCATTCAGACTACGTTGTGTATTCTGACCTGTGGTTCTGTGTTTTGTTGCCTTTAGTGTGCTGCTTCCATGACATGCATAAACAGAGGTTGATGCTTCCCTGAGGTGAGGTGTCCTTGTGATGGGTCACCTCCTCAAGGAGTCACATAATGTATAGAGTTGTGCCAGGAACCTGGTGCCTTCCAGAAAGGTTGTTGTAGAAACTTAGAATTGTGGAATGGTTAGGGTTGAATTTGGGATTGCTTATTTCTCCTTGGGGCCCATCTCATCATAATGTAGGTATTCTAATTAAAATGTGCTAATTCGGTTAAAAGCATACTCAATTTTTTAAAATTTGAATTCCTAACAGGAAGGATTTTTACCTTTCAAATAAATAGTTGAACGTGTTATTTTCAGAGTTATGAAAGTGCCTGAAAGAGACAGAGCAGAGTTTTTTACGCTGTCTTGTAGTTTTGTCACTCTTCTCCACTATCTTATCTTTGGTGTTAAAACTGAAGTAAACAAAGCAGAGTTTTTTCCTAACTGTAAAGCTTTTCTTTTGAATATTTGGCAGAATATTTAGGAAATCAAACAAATGAGAAGACCTTGAGCTTTTAACATTCAACTGATGTAGTTATTTCATGTCCCCTGTAAGTAGGAAAATCCTCCTAATTTCAGTATAAATTTTTTTTAGGAAAAGCATTTAATTTATTTATGAGGTTTTAAAATAAAAATTCTATTTTTATCCACTGCAAGGATATTTCTTTATAAATAAATTGAATTTTAGGATTAATTTTCATGCTATAATATCTTACAACAACTAAAATTATTTAAATTTTTTTTAGAATTGGTGCTGGTTTTATATCCAGCTTCGAATCAAATGCCTATTAAAATATTTGTGTGTTTGTTTACACATGCACACATCAATTTTTTTTAAAGGTATGAAGTTTACAATTTTAATCTTTTTTAAATAAAATTATGTATTATGTATTTTTACTCATGAATTTTCTTTGGTTGGTACTTAGAAAGCAAATTGCATACTTTGCAACAGTAGCAGAGATAATTTCCCCATGCTATTTTGTAATATTACTACAAACCTTATTCTATTCAGATATTATGTATTGAATTCTTTTAAGTTTATAATTTTCTCTTTCTCCTTCTATTTTATCCCTTTTCTTCTTCCTCTTTATTCTCTATATTTCCTTTCTTTCTCCTGTTTCCTTTTAAACCTTTTCCTGTGGCCAGCTTCTTGTATATTTCCTAAGTCTGATTGATTTCCTCTAGAATCAACAGTATTGTAAAATGTTAGTGCAATGTAAATTTGATAATAAACTAAAACTTTCATTAAATACAACTGAGAAGATTGCAGTGTGCATTCATTAAGTGATTGCAGTGACCTGGGTAGGGCACATCTGGCTGTAGAGTTATCCACAGCAACAACATTTTTCTGTTATTTTTTAACAAATGGTGGGTGTAAGTTAGAATGTATACTCATAATTCTAAAGGTAACTTTACTGTCTCAGAATTTGTGTGCGTTGTCTTTGCTTAATTTCATTTAGCTGTTTGGTGTTTTATTTCAATCCAGAGAAACAAAGGAAGTAATCAGAGAAAGACAGCTGGCAAAACCCAGATGTGCTGTGTTTGTATTTACAAAGTCATAGGCTGGTGGAGCTGTGTTAGACTTCAAAGATACGCGTTAGTGCTGCTATACTTAGATCCTTAAGGCACTGAATACCTCACTTTGCCTGCTGCGGAAGGGAGAAAGCTCCCTAGCAAGGGCATTCTTGTGTCATCAGAAGAGCTGATAGAGCCACATGTATGAAGTTCATTCAGTGATGTTGCAAACCGACATATTTGCAGTTGTTTGGCAACACAAAAATACTGCTAGAAGTAATGATAAACTAGAATATAGTTGCCTTCTACTGCCTACTTTCTACTTACTACCTACAAAGGTATATGACATTTATTATTTTCCTACTGGTTTCCCAGGTCACCTTTAGAAGTTTGATGTAGCATGATGAACTGGTAAAGATTGTTTCAAGGTTTATATCATGAAGTTGCAAATGCTAACTTTAATATGTAGTGTGATAGAGATGAAACAAGTTTACTATGCATATGACAGAGAAGATTTGTAATTACAGTCTAATTAAATTTGAAATTAAAAGATGAGAAGGATTTCAAGAAAATTCAATTAAGCTGTTTACAAAAATAAAATAAAAAAAATACCATATGAGATACTTAATGTGATTGATTACACAAGTGCTAATTCATTTTTAGGATATTGTACTGCTGCTTAGTTTAAAAACAGATCAGCCAAATTACATGTGTTCTTGCATTGGTTAGTATCACTCAACAGATAAAAAAATCCAGTGTATTTAAAATATTTATTATACAGCTGTTTTGTTTTTCACTTTTAAATACGTCTATGATTTTTTCCTTGAAAACTAAATTTCTTATTTCACTTGGAAGAAGAGGCAATTTGTATGTAAATGTAATGAATTATTTATGAAGCCTTAAAATAATGTTACTGAGTTTTGATCAACCATTTTGTAAAGACACAAATGTTATACACTGGATGTTGGTCGCATGAGAAAGATCTGGATTTTATTTTGGACTGCAGCAAAAATACTTTCTAATGAATTTTGGCTGTCATCATAGATAATGCACAGTGCTCTTTTGAGGAGGAGGCGGGTTGATTGTGTTTGCATTAGGTAAATAAAAAGGTATGACTCCACGGAGAGCCAAAAGTATTTATGTCTGTTTAGAGGCTTTGCTGTTGTGGTGATTTCAGAGAGAAAAATAAATAAACTTTGAGATGCCAGTTTTGAGAGCCAAATCACAAGCACTTCCTCAGAAAAGAATTAGTTCCATTTGTAACATTCTTTTCAGTATACTATTTGCTCTCAAAAATATTTTGCCTCAGCGACTTGGTGCTGTAACTTCTTTTTTAAAACTATGTTATAAAATATGTTCTTTGCTGTTTAAAATTATTGTAATTATTAATTGTAGTAAATGAAAGTTTTGATCACTGATAATTTCACGTTGCTTCTCAGTGTATTTGTAAAACGGGAAATCAAATTATCTGTGTGGGTGATATAAGATGCTGCTGTTCTAACCAAATACTGTCGAAATGCCACATTAAACATGAGCAGTTCAGCACTGCATTGTGAGTCTTGCCAGGGGAGTCAGCTGGATAGCACTTTCTTGCAGCCCTGTCTGTATTTAAGGGAGCATGGTTTGGAAAATAGCAGCCACCTTGGGGGAGCTTTGTAGTGGGACAAAACATCTTTTCACCAGCTGATTCCATATTATGTCAGAACTTTAAGGACTGTAAATGGTTACTTGGTCATTCTATTATTTTTTAAATATTAGTTTATAAATCAGTTACTGTAACTAAAGTTACTTCTTTTTTCTTCTGTGGATAAAGCGTGCCAACTGTTTTCTAAAAACAGCACTTGAAAAAAGGCTTTGTGCGCATGAGTGCATAGTAAGTTGTTGTATGGCATTTTACATGCCTATCTCAAAATTATAAGCACTGATTTAGCTTTATGAGATCACTGATGCTGGTAAATATGCCCTTTTCACAGAAGCTAATTGAAGATTAATTGTGAAATAAGCCCTTTAGTCAGGAAGGGAGATGAGGTGGTTAACTGATGCAGAAATATAAGAACAGCATAACTTTAGGAGCATAGACACCAAATTAAAAACTGATTATGAAGTCTTACAGTTTAGTCCCAGTAGTATAAATCTTCATGTTTATTGCTAAGTCAATCTGTGGACATGCAACATGTGGAGAGAAGAAAAGATGTTTGTTCACCTTATTTATGGCCAAATATAGATGTTAAAATACTTGATTGTTTGGGAGGGGGTCAAGTCTCATGTGTCATGGGCCTTTCTTAGCATTAATATTAAAATATGTAAACAGAATATATAAAAGCTGTAGAAAAATCTACTGCTTGTAAGAAGGTTTAGCCACATACCACTTAATCAACCTGACTCTGTAGACAAATAGGGAAAGATCCCAAAAACTTAAATTTAAATATTGCATGTTTATTTCATTGTACAGTACAATAATCATATTTTAAAAAACCCCAAAACCAAAATAACCAGAAAATGAAAAGTTCATTTGTTCATTTTCTGCATCATCATTTTCTTTAACACTTGCAAAAATGTAACTTTTTTCCCAAGGGATCTGCTAATCATTGTCAGTCTCAAAACTTAATTTTTGTCTTGTGTATCTAGTGGTTCTGCACAGTTGTTCAGACGAAAACATTACACCATGAATTGTCTAATCTAAAGCCTTGCATCCCATCTTCCATTTTCAGACTCCAGTCTTACTTTACTTAAGAATTCTGAGCTTTACTTCTCTGGAGTACTGTGTACAGTTCTGCATGACTGTACTGAAGGCGTATCTACTGGGAGTGGAGCAGATGCAGATAACATCGTCTAAGGTCACCAGAGGAACACAGGACAGGAGGCATGAGTAGAAAAGTGTGTTTAGTCTAAGCATGTTCACACCAGCCCTAAAGGCAGGCAGAAACAAAATTCTGGAAAGGACATTTAAGTTGAATGTGAATGCTGGTGAGGAACTATGCGTACATTTTGGTTAAGTTGCTTACTCCCAGGCTGCCTCCTTGTCTCCTCCCTGCTGTTGTGCAGCTAATGTTTATGTGGAAATGTAGAGAACCACATCGGGACGCTCATTCGAGCAGGGAATCCTGCCTATCTGCTTCTCCTAACCTGAGGCACCATCCTGATTGAATTTGCTGTGTTGGCACAACAGAATGAGCAGTGAAACACAGAACAGAATGAGCTGCTGAAAGCGGGACTGGATTATTTTATATAAATGATACCCCAGGTTTTTCCAGTCCTTAAGATATGAGGCATCAGAATTAAGGTCCATGATTTAATTCCATCTTTTTGAAATTATGTAGACCTTCACTCAAAAATGGTGGCTGAACTGCTCCAAATGTAAACTATTTTAGCTATTAAATTTTTATTAAATCTGCATACTCGATTATTGGCATGTGAGGGGGGGTTTTGTGGGGGGGTTTTGTGGTTTTTGTTGTTGTTTTTTTGGTTAGGGTTTTTTTGTTGAAGTGAAGTCAGTGTAACTGTTACTACGTGTAGTCTGGTTAAAGTTAGAGCCTCATAACTGTATGTGAATTAAACTTTTGGATTACATCCACACTAGGGGGCTGTGTTGCTTTAACAATGTCTGTTTCAGAGCGATCTACTAAGAGCAGAGCCCAGACTGTATAAACAACTTGTAAGCAATACTTTTCCCTACATAAAAAAGTGAATGGGAGCAGAATAGTAAAGGGGAATGACTTGCATTTTAGACAAATACAAGGTAGGAGCAAGGAAACTTTATTATCTATGTACTTGGATGAACAGTTGAAGTTTAAGGAGGAAGTGATGCTCTCATTGTCATGAGATGAGTGGAAATGCTGAGGCTGGAACCCTGCTTACTTCAGTCCTAGTGTGGCACTTCGACTCGGTTTGCTGGAACTGGGGACAGATACGTTGCTCTTCATCAAGATTTAGCAACTGTAGCATTTTCTTCTCCATAAAAGGAAATTTTCTATACACTGCATATCCCAGTGCTTCTGCTTTAGTCCTCTGTTTCTTTGCACCAGTTCCTGTATCACTACAGGTTGTAAGATTGCTTTGCTTTTTTAAGATGGCACTCCTTAAACTACCATTTTAGGAAGCCATTTGCTCTATATCCCAAGCAAAATTGACATGCGTTGTTTGTTATCTTCCCCAACTTGCTTTCTGGTCTTGTCACGAGTTTGACACAGAGGTATATTGGAACTCAAGCGGATACAGTATTGGAAAACTAACTGAGGGCACCTCCTGCCGTTGTAAAGGCAGGTATTTTTTCTATCCTCAATTTCTACTGACCCTTTTAAATACTTAGTAGATCTAAACAATTCTATTAATATATTGCCTTCTTTAAAAGGTGTAAATAAAGGGTATTTTAAAGAAACAGGTTTCTTATGTAGTCTATCTTTGTACTGAAATGGTGAAGAGCTACTAATATTGTTCCAAGGAAGTTAAAATAGGCAGCATTTACCATAGTAGGACCCTATTTAAACAATATAAATTCCCTTTAAATTACTGAGCCTACTCTTTTACATTGTTTGTACACCTCTGAAGAGCTAGAACCGCTATTAGAAAGAGTGACACATCAAGATTTAGGTAGAATTTAGTCCATTCAAATATGTCTCTTCTTACCAAATATTAGCATGAAGTGACATAATATTCGAGTTTCTTCACTTGTTTCCCTAACTAGTCTGCATATTCTTTTCAAAAATACAAAACCCATGTCTGCTTTGCAGGAGAGAACCTTGTGAAAATTTCTGTGTTTTCATTGTTCATGGAGAATGCCTCCATACATGTCTTGACATAATGATATTTGTTGTGAGTAAATTACTCTTTTTTGGTGAAATAAGCTGATATGGGAATTGGTAGACAGTGATTTTACTAAATTTCTGGTTGGTGAATCTTGTTTCCTTACATGAGCAATGAGGCTCTGCAGACATCTTTGCCTGTTTTGCTGAGTAGATCAGGTGAATCCTCTTCCTTGCACTTCTGCTAATTTGGGATGTTTTAATAAAAACATTGGTTGCCTGAGAAATGAGAAGTGAAGTTAACTAAAATTTTTATTGCCTCATGGAAAGTATGGCATGTCAAAGATGTGAATGCTTGAAACACTTTTCTGTGGGCAATTTTTTAAAAAAGTATATTACTTTTCTGCCACCTAAATTAACACTGAAATTTGTATTGAGAAGCCACCCAAAAAAAAGAGGTGAGAACAAGGAGCCCCTGGGCCCCTAATTATACCTCCACTTGCTGCAGCAGAAAGGTAGTGTTGCCAATATTTTTCACTACATATCAACTGTCCAAAACGAATGAATTTACCTGAAGTGAGAGCTGTGGCAAGTGATGAATGGCAGCCCCTAAAACTATTGGGATATAATACATGCTTATCATTGCAATCTGGAATCAGGGTCAGGAATCAGCAGGCAGTTTTTGATACCACTGATGTGTAGCCATAGTTAGAATTGCAATTCACACTATCCCTTTAATCTTGTAAAAGGATGTTGGGTAGAGTAACTTTAATTTATTGTTACTTCAGCAATAATACTTTCTAAGCAGATCCCCAACTGCCAATTTTTCTACAGACCAGAAGATTTTATATTTACATTATTTATCTTTTATATTTATATTATTACTAAGAAAGGCTTTCCATGTTAATTGTAACATTAAGCAAAGAACAGAGAATCTTTTCATGAAGAACAAAAATTCTGTTATCTGCTCTCATCATGTCTTAAACAAAGAACACATAGGAAACAAAGAACGGGAGGAAAGGCAGTACTGAACAGTAAATCTGTGATTCTATTGTGAAAAGGCAGATATATTTACTACTAATGCTTTAAATGACATGTATGCCTATGTAAAAAAATTAGGAATTTTCATTTCTTACTCCTTTGTATGCAAATGGGAGAAAATATTTGCTCTTTGCAGCTCTCTGTATTTTTATTGGTAAAATATTGCAATCAACACTTTGTCTTACTATTAATTTCTTCTTTTTTCCTCTCTCTGCTCACTTTTGTCTTTATCTACTGAATAAGATTAATAATCCTCATACTTTAGCTGCAGAAGTTTAATAAACAAAGCTTAATTAAAACTAGAGAAGCACAATGAACCCAAAGGCTTCAGCCTTAGTACTGCAGATTCATGTCATTTTTTTCTTGTTTGTTGTGTGTTTTTAAAAATTGAGGTGGGGAGAGTTTGGAAGACAACTTCAGGTTTTTGTGTTTAATTGAACTAAGAGCATGTGCTGATAAGTAATAAATAACAGTGACAGAGTGACTAAATAAATTGGTTTCCTCAAGCAGTGATTCATTCACTGTCTTTCATTGCAATCAGGTTAAGTGACAGATTCTTTTTGTCAGCCTAAAGGAGAAATGTTCAGTAGGGTAACAACCTCCTTTTAGTTCCACCCACAGCAGCCTTTTAAATGCATTGAATTAATATAAATAAAAATGCAGCAATTAAACAAAACTTGGGCTCCTCATTGAATTACAAATAAAATCCTGCAGAATCAGTTATCAAGGAAGCATCTTGCAGTGGCTCAGTGCACTTTTCTGGAAGAAACACTGCTCGTGATAGGAAAGGTTCTCATACTTTTGCAGAAAAAGGATTGTTGGTATTGAATCCGGACTCAGGACAGCAGAAGGAATTCTGGACACCACATGGAATTTCTTCACAGAAAAGGTTGTTAAACACAGGAATGTGCTGCCCAGGGAGGTGGTGGAGTCACTAGCCCTGGAGGTGTTCATGAAATGATTGGACATGGCATTTAGTGCCATGATCTCACTGACAAGGTGATGATCGGTCAAAAGTTGGACTCCACGATCTCAGAGGTCTTTTCCAACCAAAAGCTTTTCTGACCTTTCCATCATGTAATCCAACAGCAGGGTGATAGAGGAATAGTACCAAAGGGAAATTATGGACTACTATAACTTGCACCGAAAATTCAGACTGCATTCGTCAGTCACTGCACTCATTGTGCTTATACTCTTTTTAAAATTTGATTCCTTTCAGATTTTTGATGCTGAAGAGCCTAGCTGATCCCAAACCAATTTTCCATCGAAGATAATTGGGGTGGTTGTGAGCATATGCTTACAGAGGAGACGGTAGCAGTTCAGGAGTTGTTCATATGGCAGGCTCCTTGTTGCATGGCTCTTTCTTAGGAACCTTACCCTGACCATCTGCATGGCAAGGCACACGACTGACATGGTGCTGCATGCCATGCAGCACGTAGGAAACAGAAAATGTTAGTGAAAAAGAGGGACTTAAAACATACTAGACTTTATAGATATAATTAATCTTGCCACTTGGCTGCTTAAGAGTTCTGAAAGGCAGTTTCAGTTCTCAGAAAGCATCCTCAAACTTTTTCACATCAGAAACCATGCCTACACTATTTTTTTTATCAGTTCTACATTTTCCTTTGTCAAAGTTCTTTTATCCACTTACCATACTAACAGCCCTAACTAAAGCAACATGCAGCATTGGCTGTAATACAAAGAGAAATGCTTGCTAGTTATTTTCTATGTCCTTTAAAGAAGAGTGAATCTGATCACACTGAAAACTCACTCTTTGTAGTATATTCTTAATGTCACCGTGGTATTAGGACAGGTGCTGACTGTAGTTTCTGCTTTTAGCTCAGCACCGGTCCCGCAAACAATATTGGAATTACTCATTATTTGTGACATTTCTCTCAAACACCTGTGCTTTATGCCTACAAGTATTCTTACTGCATTTTCAGCTAATTATTGCTCTTTTCTGTTGTGTTTGTACTACTTAGAAATAAATATTAACCATGTACAAGCTGTTATTTGTCTCTGATATTTATCTAACCTTCTGATTCGCCTTTCCATCCAGTTCTTATGGAATTGTAAGGCACAGTTCTGCCCTGCACAGCATTGGTTCAAGTCCAGAACACAATAAAAGACTGTTCTGCATGTGCATCACTATTGGTCATGCTGTTATTAGGCCTTGACAACAACTGTAAATTCCACTCTTCTGATGGTACTGACCAGTAGCAATACAAGTGGCACACCTTCTCAACACAAAAGGATGGTTCCTGTCCCACATAATCCTGAAAAGTTGCGGACGTAAGGCCTGACTTGCTGGTCATCTGAGTTTTTGGTAACCCTACAGAGCTGTCACAAGAAAGCCACAATGAACTATGTTAGTGCAAGCATCTCTTTTTTCAATCTTCCATATAATGTCAGCTTATAGTTGACACCAGTGCAATTCCATACTTTTGAATCCTTTGGATTTAGGTTTCCTTCCCTCCATAAGCTCTCTTCCTAGACTTTATTTTTGCCTCTTCTTAGCCAATGGTTAATATACATATTTTAATTATTTTTTGTCAAAAAAGAACTCTAACCTGTGTTGATTATTTTTGAAAAAAGAATGTTATTCAGTGCTCAAGGTAATCAGAATAAAATGCCAAAATGCCAACTCGAACTGAGCTTACTTACATTCTGTTGAGGCCAGAGGATTTCCACAAATCCTTGCTCAATTATGTTCATTTTTATAAATGTCCACGCTTTTTCTTTCTGCAGCTTTTATTTAGTCTCAGTCCTTGGATGCCGTTACAGCTTCTGGCAGACTGAAGTGCCTTCTATTACCAGGTTTGTGCTTCCTCAGTCATGCTTAAGGACACTGTGCATCCACTAACCTGCTTCTAATAAGGTAAAAAGATTAAGATCCTTAAAATCTTCCTCTGCACTGCACCTTTTCCAGTTACTTAATTCATCCTTAATTAGGTCTTCCAGGAATCCTCTCAGGCATTCTAATGTCCTCCTTGAATTGAGAATCTTGGATTAGTATGAGATACTTAAGGCTAGCAGGGACCTCAGGAGGTCTCCACTCCAACCCACTGCCTCCTGGCTCAGTCATGGAGTCAGAGCAGGTCTCAGGGGGCTGGGAACCCTCCAAGGAGGGAGACAGCATCACCTCCCAAATCACACAGTCCACCTGTGGCTTTTCTGATGGAGAAAAGTCTTTCCCTTTATCTTCAGGTTTTCTGTCCTTGCTCAGTTTGGTGCCCAGCAGGACATAGGACTTTATCCTCAGACCTGTCACCAGCCCCACTGGCATTGCTGCTGGGGCTCTGCCTGACTGGAAAACAGCTGAGCAGTGCTTCTGCGCCAAGTGCATGGGGTCTGGTGGAACGTTTTGTCTGCCTATCCTGGTCTCTGTGATGGACTTGAAAACTAGAAAGATTCTTTTATTATTATTAGCACACATGCCAGATAGAAAGTACATCTCTGTTCCCCACTCCTTGATAATTTCTTGTTTATAGCACTCAGGCAGGCCCTCCTGGAGTAGTGTCCCACCTTATGAATTGCAGGTGTGCTGGGTGTGGGGTCCACAGCATTTTTTTTCAATTCTTTTGTTTTACTTTTGGATGCTCATGGTGAAAAAACGTCTCACTCTTCCTGATTTCAAGCTCTACATTTAGAATGAATGAGAATTTGAATGAACTGCACTGTGGAGCAGGGCAATCCTATGATCTCCTTCACTGATGTGGTCAGCTAAGGCATAGAAATTTGAAGTCCAGTCCACACAGCTACTCAAACATTGTCATGCTGACTATTAGACTATCCTTAGTCCTTATTTTCCCAACAAAATGGGCATCAGGCATCCTCTTCACTGTGTCTTGCATGATGTCTCGCTCTGCTCTCACTCTGCTGTTTGGTACTGGCAGAAGTACTTCTTTCATACCTGTGAGAGAAAACTGATGATCTATGGGTAAACTGATAACCTATAAAAATTCTTGTTTTGGCACAGTAATTTTGGTCTTGCAGACTTACTTCTGAGACAAGAGGTGTTGTGCAGTTACAGCAAATACTAATGAGGTTTTCATAGCCACAGAACTCATGCACCTCCACAGGGTAGTTGCCACCACAGTCATGTTCAAATTAGCTATTTCTTTTCACTTTTCCTGCACCTGTTTCTCATGCTACCTTGCTCCTGTCTCTTTGGGTTTAGGTGGTGGCTCAGTCTCCCTGTAAAGGTTTCTGCTAGCAGTGTTTTGCTGTCTTGGACCACTCTACATGCCTTCCCAGGTAACCAGAAATTTTTCTTGTATCTCTAAAGTACAGCCAATTCTTGAGGTAATCTCGAGGTTTATATGGAGGAAAACAATTAGAAATATCATCCTTACCTACCAAACACTCTTCCTGACCCTGTCCCTTTCATATCTTTTTTCTCTTCCTTCTCTGAGAAGCACAGTCTAGTTTTAATGAGCCCAATCTCTCCCTCAGCTAATGAGAAAAGAAAGGATTTTTGTTGTTCATAGCCAACAACTCTTTTATTGGCAGCCAGAGGCTGTTAACACACTATTTTGTCTGTGAGGAAAAAGGTATTGAACAGATGCTTTATAGAGATTACAGAAAGAAAGAGGGAGGATATATTTTTTACAGAGAAGTGGTTGGATTTGTGAGCTAGATTATAAACTCCAAACAAGTTAGTAATATGATTTCTTGGTGTTTTTAATATAATATTGTCCTTAATACAGAAGTGACAAGATCCAATATGCATTTACCTTTGGAAAAATATGCTTTCATGAATTCTTAGGACAATTGAGTTTTTCTCAAACTTTGGTATAGAAAGTTTTTCTGCAGTAAGTATTTGACTTCACAGTGTTTGAAACATGTTTCAATACCCAGATGGTGCAAAGTTTCAAGCTAAGAGAAAAGCTGATCATGAAGTGCATAAATAGCGAATAACATTTAAAAATATTAAAGAATTTACATTACTACTAGTTAAGAATGAAAAACTGAGAGAGAGGGTTTACAGTAGCTTGGCACCCTTTTTTTTTGAAGAACTGCATGCTCCTTATTGGAGTCTTTGTAGTATGTCCTCTTCTTCCACAAAAGACCAATTATTTGCAGATGACAAGCCTATCATTCTTCATACTGTATGTATAACTTGCATTTATAGATTATGATATAAAAATACAAGAATTGCCTAAACAGTGTTGTACTTGTTCATACAGTATGGTGCTCTGACTCAGTATTGAATACGCTGCTGTCATATTTAAATACAAGTTTCAGGGGCCATCTGCAAGGAATAAGGAACAGATTTCTAAATACTTTATTAGACTGTCTAAATTTGTATGCTAGTCATATTGCAAAATTCAATCAAGCAGTGATTTCTTTTGTCAAATTGTAAGCCTGTTGTTATTTCAGGTCTGCCAGTTTTTTGTGACTCAAATGCAGCAAAACTGTTGCCTTGTGATGGTTTTAGCATCTATAAAAGGCTGCTTCCATGCAGCTGAAGAGAAATAAAAGCACACTGCTACTGTTTCCTGTGTGTTGATACATGCTAGCATGTATGTTCCTATGTACATAAACAAGAAGTCTTCCTTTTTACCAGCACAGGGAGGTAACAAAGGCCATCCTTGGGAACGGAATAACTGGAAAACAATATGAGACACTGGATGGATGAGCTTGCTGCACAGAAATTCTTGGAAGAAAAATCAGAAACAATCCCTGGAAAGTATGGATGAATTCAGTGTCTGTCGATGTTGTCCTCAAATAAATGTTTTCATTCTGTGAAAACCCACAGCCATTGTACGTGAAAGCTGAGTGGACTCATTCAGTGAATATGCCTGAACTAAAGACCCTTTAGGAAACAGGATTCTCTTCTGAATCCCTACCTTTTGCCCAGAGAGTCGGGGAGAATCATAGATTCCATGACAAATTCTTTTTTTGTAGCTGCTTAATATGAGTCTCTCTGTAGCTGTAGTAGTGGGGCTGGAGGGAATAATAGATAAGGCATTGCAAGGGATTTGGTGGACATTTTAATTTCTTCATTTGTAAATGGAAAAATTTTAAGGGCAGGAATGAAGTTTGCTTATGTATTTTGATAGGAGGATGTGAGCAAAGCAGGATGTATTTCTTTAGTAATAATATGTCACACAAATTCATACTTAACTTTTTAAGAGCTAATGAAACATTGAAACATGAGTAGAACACCCCTCCTGTGAAGACAGGCTGAGAAAGTTGACACTGTTTAGCCTCGAGAAGAGAGGGTTTCTTGGAGACCTCATAGCAACCTTCCAGTATCTGAAGGTGGCCTACAAGGAAGCCAGAGAAGTAATCTTCGTCAGGAACTATAGACATAGGACAAGAGGGAATGGCTTCAAAGTGAGAGTAGGTTTAAGTTAGATAGAGTAGATTAGATATTAGGAAGAAATTCTTTACCAGACAGTTGTGTCACTGTAACTGTGGGTCAACGCAGGCAATAAAACCCATCAGCTGAGGGGGGAACGCCTTAAACAGACATTTCCTCTGGGACAGAAGTCTGTGACAGTGTCTTAACATCTGCAAAACTCCGAAATTTAACAAAGGCAAATGCCAGATTCTGCACCTGGGATAGGGCAACTCTGGTTGTGTGTATGGCCTGGGGAATGAGAGGCTAGAGAGCAGCTCCATGGAAAGGGACCTGATCGATGGCAAGTTGAACACAAGTCAGCAGTGCCCTGGCAGCCAGGAGGGCCACCCGTGTCCTGGGGGGCATCAGGCCCAGCATCGCCAGCTGGGCAAGGGAGGGGATTGTCCTGCTCTGCTCTGCACTGGGGCAGCCTCACCTGGAGTGCTGGGGGCAGCTTTGGGTGCCACAATGTAAGAAAGACATTGAGCTGTTAGAGAGTGTCCAAAGGAGGGCAACGGGGATGGCAAAAGGCCTTGAGGGAAGCCATATGAGGAGCCACTGAGGTCACTTGGTCTGTTCAGCCTGGAGAAGAGGAGACTGAGGGGAGACGTCATTGCAGTTACAACTTCCTTGTGAGGGGAAGAGCAGTGGCAAGTACCAATCTCTTTTCTCTTGTGACCAGTGACAGGACCTGAGGGAATGGTCTGANGGGATGGCAAAAGGCCTTGAGGGAAGCCATATGAGGAGCCACTGAGGTCACTTGGTCTGTTCAGCCTGGAGAAGAGGAGACTGAGGGGAGACGTCATTGCAGTTACAACTTCCTTGTGAGGGGAAGAGCAGTGGCAAGTACCAATCTCTTTTCTCTTGTGACCAGTGACAGGACCTGAGGGAATGGTCTGAAGCTGAGTCAGGGGAGTTTTAGGTTGGATATTAAAAAAATATTGGGCACTGAGGCTCCCCAGGAAAGTGATCACAGCACCAGCCTGACAGAGTTCAAGAAGCATTTGGACAATGCTGTCAGGTACCTGGTGTGACTCTTGGGACTGTCCTGTACTGGACCAGGAGTTGGACTCGATGATCCCGATGGGTCCCTTCCAACTCAACATATTCTGTGATTCTCTTATTCTAATACATGTGTGCATCATGGAACTGTATGTGCATCTGTTTTTCCCAGTGACAGCTTTTAATAGAGGAATTGTTAGTCTGTTTCCTGCATGTATCATTTCTGTAACCTATGAAGTTGCTAAATTATGGATAAAGTTCCAGAAGTAATTTCTTGCTAGGTTGACCTGAGTGATAAAATCCACAAAGTCACTTTTGTCACTGCTCAGAGGTCATTGAGTTCTTTGGAAGATGACACTCCCGGACATGCATTAACCAAGTTAAGTCTTTGTAAAATTTGCACAGCAGTCTGAATGGAGTCAGCCTCTTGAAGGAAATGATTGAGCTTTCTCATAAAAAAAAATGGAGGCTGCACACTACACGGCCCAGAGTCACCTGTGGCCGCAGCAGTGGAACATAGAACTCAGAGAATTCACAATGTGCAGCTGGAAAATGTGTGCATACCTTGATGGAGAACTCATCCAGGCCTTGCAACTCTGTGCCTGAGGGGCTTTGCTGTACGGTGGCAGGATGAACTGAGCAACTTTGCAGGCTCTGTTTGTAGTGATGTTGCTTGTGCCTTAACAATCAAAACAAAGTTGTATTTTAAGCAGAGATATTACAGGAATTAGCATATAAACAAATGCAGGAGAAAGACAAGAAACTGTTCAAGCTGTTTTGCTTCTGATATAATTTTCTCAAATGAGTTGGCTTTTCTCTAGGGGAAGGCAAATTATTGCACATTAATGTGAATAAGAATCGACAAACTCTTCTGTGCCTGTCACAGTCATTTGAGAAATGTCCAGCTTCCTCTTCCCATCTTCTGTTATACCAAGAGGAAAAATTATTGAGAGTGGGATCTGAAACCCATAGGTTTCAGATGTCTCCTTCCAACCAGTAAGTCTGATATCAGTCCACCCAGGACTAGATTAGCTGTTGTGGCTTCTTAGGTCTTTGTGGTGGCACATTTGCACCCAAGGAAAGCCTCTAACCTTGAGTGCACCACCCAGCAGAAATACAGCATATAAGGAGCATTGTAAATGTAATAAATAAATGTTATCAATCTGTATTTCTAATCTCCTGCAAGAGATTCGACCTTATTCTGATTTAACTGGTGTTTACAGCTCCTCTACATTTAATGTAATTTGTACAATTACAAATGTACAAGTGGCAAGATTAATTATATCTATAATTTGTACCTTTCACAAATGTAATATTTATTCACTCTAAAAAGCTATACAAGAAAGATTTTAAATAGAAGCAAGACTGGCAGAGTTCCTTTTCTGTAAGTATCTCTGTGTCTTTGAAAGTTTACACCACTGTCTTTCACTTTCAACTCTGCCATTCAGACTCTAAGTTTGTCTTTTATCCAAACAAATTCAAGTGAGTTTTGAGGTAAGTTTCCTTAAAAATGCTGAAACCTGAAAACACAAAAATGCTGTACCAGCATCCAAATACAGTTAATCTAGTCCCATATTCCCTTTATTTCCTCATCTTAGAAGTCAAATAACAGGAAAAAACTGTTCAGTTTTGTCATATTTTATCTTTATGTCCTCAGCCTGGTGCTACAACCAAGCAGACACAGGAACGAAGCTCTGTGACAGTACAAGCAGTTGCATTCTGAAAGCTGAGGAAAACCAGTGTCCCTTCTCTGAAGAACTGCTAATAGAAGGAAATGAAAAGTTCTAAAAATCCCGTAGTTCAGTTCAGCAAGTATTTTGCATACAGAAATCTCTATACTGTGAACTGACACTGCATTTCAACCATTAGTTCTTGAAGTTTTTGAACTTTCTGCATATTTTTGTCCTTTCTTTTCCCCCCCATTGGTCAGATTTATATGTATGAGATGGTGATTAGCAAGAGAGCTTTTTATCCTGGGAAAGCAGTATTAGTTTCTCTGTGCAGGAGATTTGAGAAAGAAGTGAAATTGAATTCAAGCATGAGGAATCAAGAATTCTGAAATCTTGAAAACGACATTCTGAAAAATGTTAAAAAATATGGGAGTTTAAACATGAAGTACTTTTTATTTGTTTTCTGCAATTTCAATCTTGGGCTGATGTCCTTAATCTTTGCTTCACACATGGGAAAACGAAAAACTTACTTGGAAATACAGACTTAAGAATTTCCTTGTGTCACATGGCTGCAGGAGGCTTTATCAACAAAATATTTTATGATATTTGTGATAAAATCACACATATTTCTGCAAGCTTGGCAATTAACTCCTTTAGTGCCCAGACTTGTATATCAATTTCATTAGGCTGTTAATGAAAATCACCTGGGCAGATAAAAAATCAGTGAAGATTCAGAAGAGAGGTATTTAAGGCAGTGGTTTGTCCATCTAATGCTTGCCACTATTTGGAGAACTATGTCGATCGGTTTTTTTGTCTTTTTACAGTTTTCTTGTTTTCTGCTTTCTGATGGAGTGTTTTACAGAGTAAAAAGCATTTCTGTTTTCCTCAGTTCAGATTTCAAGCCACCTTTACTTTAAATTCTGTCACCTTACACTAGTCCTTGCTTTTGTTTTGTTGCCCTTATGCTTTACTCGGCAAGCTTAAACCGACGTTTAATAGTTATGGCTCTTTCTCCTATGTTTGTTTTTCTTTATTTGCTCATTTTTCTTCATTTGCTGGTTTTCTTCTTGAACTTCTGTGTCTCTGAACCATTAATCCATGGCTTTTGCATTGACTGCCCTTTCCCCTCCTTGTTTTTTCTTTTCTTTTTGCATTCTTATTTTTCAGAAAAGTTGGTGCCTGATGTGTGTTAATTGTAGAGATTTCCCCTAGCAGTCTACACTCTGCCCCACCAGCATCTACATAAGGTTACTCTGCTTTACTTAGCGTGCTGACTTGGCCAACTCCATCTCTCTCTGGACTCCTAGTCACACTCTCTGAAATCATTCCTGTAAACACCGGGGTGGTGGCGTTGCTTTGTGCTGTAACATTTTCGGGGGCCTTGACACTCCTGCTGTCCTTCTGACTGTTGCAGGCAGAACTAATGGGTGCAGGCATGGGGAGGCATTAGCTATTGTATGTTTTTACCTGTTTGTTGAGCATTTACCTTAATCTCTGTGTCACAGCTGTTGGAGATGGAGTAGGATTACAAGAGGTTACGCTAAAACAGGCACAGGAGACAAGCGACATCTGGAGATGACCACACCTGGAGTGCTGTGCCCAGTCCTGGGCTCCACAGAGAGGCATGGACATTCTGGAACAAGTCCACAGGAGCACCATAAAGATGATCACACAGCTGGAGCACCTCTCCTAAGAGGACAGGCTGAGAGAGCTGGGACTGTTCAGCCTGAAGAAGAGGGGGGCTGGGGTGACCTTATTGAGGTGTCTGAATACCTCGTGGGGAGCTAAAGAAGATGCAAGCAGACTCCCTCAGATGTGCCTAGTGACAGGATGAGAGGTAATGAGCACAAGCTGAAAGACAGGAACATACATTTAAGTGTAAGAAAACCCTTTTTTTCCTGTGTGGGATTTTGAGAAATGGAACAGGTTTCTCAGAGTGGCTGTGGAGTCGCCATCCCTGAAGATATCCAAAATGCAGCTGCACACTGTCTTCAGCAACCTGCTCTAGCTCAGAAGGGAGCTAGGCTAGCTGTTCTTCAGAGGTGTCTCTAGTCTCAGCCTTTCTATGATCCAGGAACCTTTCTAAGCACCCTCAGAGTGGGATTTATCATGCTTTCAGTTCATCATGAAACTATCACAGTGAAATCATCAAGGGATTTCGCTTGCAAGCAAAAGAGGATTCCTGGATTGCCCTGTTGCCCTGATCTGCTTTTCAAATACGCTCTAAGTGATTCCTGAATATTTTTGCAGGGCATCCCGAAACCCTGTACCCACAGTAAGCCATGTTTTTAGGAGAAGAAGGATCCACAGAGCTGAAGAAATGTGTGGGCCTCTTCTGCATTCTTTCAAAAGCAGCTAAAATGCATGGTTGGTTAGTGATCTTGTTTTTTATTCAGTCCCATTATTGATAATGTTCCATGTGGCAATAACTTCACCAAGAGATATTCAATGAACTTAAAAAAAGTTTAGAATATAAAGGTTATATTATCAAACGGTGGTTTGAAAGAACTAAATAAGATTATGAAGATTATCCTTCTTTAAGAATGCCTTAAATTTTTATCTCCTTATCCCTTTCTCATTGCTTTCTCTCTCAAGACATTATGGTTCATTGTGTCTCCACTAGGTACCTTGCATATGATTTACACACTGAATGACTCTGCTTTCAGAGCAAGGTAATGATATAATATCCCCATTTATATTCAGAGCAGTCAACACTTTCTAGCTCTCTGAATAATAAAACCACCTGCATTTAATATACATGGAAAAATGGGAAGGCAAATAGCAGATATAGCACAATCACATAAGTGTAATCAGATAAAATATCACAATATTAGAGCAGATCAGCATCTGGTAATGACTTGAATTTTAAAAGACTGACAAACAGCATGGTCTAAAGCAATCAGGCATACCTCATTCAGAGCTACTTATCCCAGATTTGATTGCTCTTCTCATATGTTTCTGGCAGATTAAACATTCAGGCTTTCTTATTTTAACTCTTTGCATACTGTGTCTCTTTCAGTGGAAAACCACTAGCTTTTCACCACTTTCTTCCAGAGTGAGAAAGCAACAGCAAATTAAAGGAGCGGAGGAAGGAGTCCAGCTACCCTGGCCGGTTGCAGTAAAGAGAGCCAAGCCCTTCTGCAGTGTGCGTGCAGTTGCACATCAATCTGTGTCCTCTGTCTCTGCAGCTGCAGCCAGGATCCATCCTACCTCGCAGAGAACTACCGGAAACTGAAAGGAGTTTTTTGTTTCTGGCAATCTCTGGATGAGTGGCCTGTGGAAGACTTTATTTGTGCATCCCACTGCACTCAGTGCACCCTGATCCCCTTTAGGACATCCTGCAGATACTGTAACACAAACAATACAAATCAAGCAACATCAGAGTAAAGCTGGTGCTCTATGGAGCTGGGATATTGCCTGTCCTCTAATTATTTCTATGCCTCTGTCAATTACAAGTCTTGGCTGTTAATGCAGGTGCTGGAGCAGCACCCAAAAGCCATGTTAGGACCGTGTTCTCCTCTCCTCCCTCTCCCTCTCTTTCTCCTTCCCCCTCCTCCTATCCCTATTCCTCCCCCCTCCCTCTTTCACAGCTTGTTTTAATGCAAGCATCAGTGATGAGGAGCTGCTTGAATTTCTTCTTTCTGATTTTGTGTCCCAGGCGATGCTACTTCCAGGAATCATATCTCTTGCCTCACATCTTGGGTATGGCAAGCTCATCCGCTTCTGATTCACGAACTTTGGATTGGACTCTGCATGCTACAAATTGAAACACGGTGTCTCCAGAGTATATTGGCATCCGCATGCTTGCACCTGGACAAAATGTTACGCAACCTCTTTTTTTCCCCCCTTTTTCTTTTACTTCACAGGACTCTGTGCTTACTGTAGCAGCAGAAAACTTTTTACTATAGCTAAAACCATGCAACAATAGAGCACCCGAGGAAGAAAGGGAACATTCCACTGCCATGATTTTTCCCCATTTGACCACACCTGAGATTAAATAATATCTCAGATATTTTGCATGTAACTATGAGAGAAATTCTGCAATCAGAGGAGATCAGCATTCATTAAAAGCATAAAATCTGAAAGCAAATGGTGTCATTCCCCACGTATGTGGTTAATAGTAAGCTGCACCCACCCCAGAATAAACGGAGTCCAAAGAGAGGTGTGCACCTTGGAGAGGGACATACAGAAGGTGTTATCTTATTAATCACAAAGCACTTTTCGTATTATCACAGTTTAAGTGGTCATTCTAACTCACTGATCTCCAATAATATTGAGCCCTCTTTTCATGAGGAGCAGTTTGAAGACCATTTTTGCTGCCACAAATTGGCACATATGAAGTAAGAACACGTGATCCTCACCAGTAACTGCAGAACTAGAAAATTACTATTTCATGTCCTTTCCTGCTTTCTGGGTTAAGGATGGCAAAAGAAGATTTTAGAATCTCATTTACAGCTTAGGCCCAACATAGCTCTTCCTGTAAAATTCTGTCCCATGGTTCCCTCAGAACAGATGGGGAGTGGGGATGAGGCTCTACCGTCTTCCTCGGCTGCTAGTGCACACATATAGTACCAGATAGAGAGGAAGGAATAACTGAACCGAACCAGTGATCAGAAAGTTCAAAGAACTAGTACTCACAAAGCTTGATGTATCTTATGCAAACTCCTTACCTTTATGGGAAAAAAAATAAAAATGCATGGAAGGTATGACCAAAATGTCACTGTAAATCAGTAGCAGAGCAAAGAGAAGAAGTTAAAATGTATGTATTGCTTCCTGTCATATATTTAAACTTTGTGAAACACAAATATAGACTGGTTTTTTTTTTTATTTTTTAAATAACACAGATTTCTTAAGTTTGGAAAAGTAGACTCAATGTATTCCTGCCAGCGTATTCACTGTCAGAACTCTATATTCTTTTACTGCTTCATTACTGCAGGGGATCAGAGAACAAGAATATTAGACATCCATTGTGTACAAGGAAAATAGATGAGGGATGATTTGTCATAAGTTCTTTCTTTGTGTTAATAAAACGTGCAGCACAGAGATGAGATATAATCTGTGTTTTCTTCTGCCTTCCATCCCTTAATGCTTCTGATTCATGTTTCATCGTACTCACATCTTTATTTTGTTCCTTTGGTTTGCAGTGTTCTGTGCTAATGACTTTGTCTTTCACAGGCCAGTGCTGCTGACTGCATTACAGCTCATCTGGGCTGCAGCTGAATCAGTTTTGGGGGACCCAATATAAAGTTACTGCTTCTACTGGCTACACCTTGTTCTTTGGTACAAGAATATGTTACTGCTTCTTGAAAATTGGCTAATACTAACCAGAACACCAAGTGTCCTTGCCAGAGGCTACCAAAATTAAGAGTGTGAAGCCGTGGCTGCAGTGAAATAAGAGACAAATCTTTCACTTTTTCACTGGAAACAAATTCTAACAAGTGGGACATTCTGAATTCAGAATGTTCACTCTATTTTTTGGTTTAAAGGAAGGAAAAGGAATCAAATGCAGTCAAACTCCAGCAACATTTTTTTCATTCCTAAGGCATACATGGGTAATTTCTCCCCTTTCACAAGACTTTCGCTTCTCCTTTATAAGCTGAAAAAATTAAGCGTGTGTTTGGTTTGACACACAACTTGGGGCTAGTTTTAGGTCTGGATTTAAGGTGGATTCAGAAATCCAGCAGGACCACTCGAGGAGTAAAGTCTCCAGTGGTGAAGGAATCTGGGCATAGGCTTTCCAAAGACATGGAGCATGAGATACCTTCTTGCAGCTTCTGATACAAACCTCATCCTTCACCCGGTGTTGGATGTTTACTGTCACCACATAGTCAGGCAAAAATCCTGTTTGAACTCCACATGGAGTATGAATGGTTCAACTCCTCTCAGCAGAAGTCAACTTACACTCAATTACAGATCATCTGTATAAGAAATTCTATCACATTTTCTTTTCCAAGTTAAGGCATAACAAATAGCTATCAACAGAAGGATGCTGTAAGCTTTTGAAATATAAGTTACCAGCACTGTCTGGTTGGGCTTGGGCATGCCCCTGAATGCTCTGCTGTAGCAGCAGTAAATTCCTCAGCTCTGTCATAGCCTCGGATCAAACTGTCTCAGTCTGCTTGGATTGCCGCTAGTCTAAGAACACAGGTAGAATGGTCAATTCTGCTTTTCAGGATTTTTTTCTTCCTTCATAGCACTGCCACAAGTGCTCTGAAGATACATACTTCTGCATGGAATGTAGTAGTTATACAGGTGTATTTCTTACCTCTTTTTTCTCTTAAATATAATGTTGAATTGTAGGCTTATTTTAGGAGATGTGCAGAGAATCAAACATCTTAGGCACAACTTGGTAGGATTTGAGTGCCAGATCATGCAAAAGTTTCTTTGAATATCTGAGCCTAAATGCTCAAGGATTTCTAGTTTTTTGATATTGTTTTCCTTTGAGAACAACTAGAAGAAACAAAATCCTCCCCTCTTGACATTCTGATCCCATATCCTCCTCTTCCATCTATTCCTTGGATGATTCTTTTTTTCCCCTTCTGTTTTCTTCTTCTTTGGCTTGCGATATGGAGTCTTATGTACGTGAGTATATGCAAAATGAGTGTGGCTTGGTGCACTAAGGAGTGATATTAATCTGCATCTCTTGAATAAGTAATTTCTTCCAGTGTCAGAGAAGAGTGAGGTACAGCAACGTGGCAAGGAATAGAGACAAAAGAGTTGTATCCTATAAGATGGTTGTCACTTGCTTTAAAGAGCATACAAGTGGTGAAAATTATCAGCTTCTGCACAAGCATGCACTCTCCTACCCTCTTTCCCCATACACACCTTTGCCTCTCTCTTGCTCACATTCACTGTCAGGGAGACATTTCCTGAAAGTGTGCCATCTCCTTTCATCCCTCCAAAGGGAAGGGGATTTTTTTAATGTGTATACATAAGATCTCAGGGAGCCCATAAGATATTGCAACCTATGAATGAAATACCAGAATGGGAAACTTGACATCTAAATGTTAAAAGAGCTACTGCTCCCTACACATCCAAAAAAACCTTACCCAGTGTCCTCCCAAAAGCTAAAATGCAGTAGGGCCCTCCAGGATTACAGGTTTCCATACAAAAAGTGGAAAATGATGCACTAAATCACCACTAATATTTTTTATGCTTCCTTTTACATGCTGATAGGCAGTAAGACCATCCTTTTGCAGTCTGAGGAGAATATGGAGTCATCAGTGCACAGACAAGCCTATATTAGCACTGGTAGGTGTCACCCGGGTTTGCTGGGGAGGAAAGTATACTCCCTTGCTTGCTTCCCATTTTACAACTATCACAGATATTTTGCCACAAAAGTGTGACTGAATGGCTGGCAGCTGTTCTACACCCAGGCTGAGAACGGCTGGTACTGAAAGCTGGTTACCACTTCTGCTGAGTTGATATAGCTAATTTTCATCAGTAATTGAGGTTGAGAAGCAGTCAGTACTGTGTACCAATTGTACATTAACTTCTATCTCTGATTGGGGATCTCTCTACAAGAATCCTCATGAAACCCATTTTTCAATTAGTAGAAAAAGTCTGACATTTCAAAGGAATTCAGATATCAATTTTAGAATATTGAAATAATCTCTCATGACTTGTATTTAAGAAAGTTGTATTGGCAAGTAGCTAAGTAGGCTAAATAACGAGAAAGACAATGTATTTTCAAATGCTTCAATGCTATGGCTTGGCATGTCCTTCTTCCTGTTTAAAATTAGCAATGACAGATACTAAAACCCTATTAATTTCTTAATAGGCTGATAGGCACAGGCAAGCATGTGGCAAAGAATAACATAAATTAGCACTTGTGTTTATAAACCTGCAGACTCTGGGGATGATGAAGCATAGAGTAAGATGTGGAAGGAAACAACAGGTTGAAGCCAAAGCCCTCTATCTCAAATTTCTGTTCTCTTTCTTCCAAACCCTAGTGAAATTGGAACCTAGTCCTAAAATAATTCCTTAATTTTTCTTGGAAAAGGAATGCTGAGCCAAGTCCAAACCCCATGCTGCAGGACTAGAAACCTAAATTTTTTAATTTCTGTTGTCAATTGAGCATCAGGAGATGTTCAAAATTTAGAAGTCCCTGAATATTTTTGTATCCCTAATTCAAGATGTGTATTGTGATGTCACAGTAGCAAAGTATGTGCAAATGGGAAAAAAAACCCAAATATCCACATGTTTTATAGAAATTGTGAAGCTATTTATTTTGGTTTTCATACTGCCTGTGTGCATGTGCCTTTTCCAAGCTGTTCCTCTTAACACCTAGCAAGAATGTTTAGAGGGGGGAAGATATTTTAGTTAATCTTGGAGACCTGCAGTAACATATGAAGAAAATGAAGTTTAAAGTTTTATAATTTGTTCATGAAAAAAAAGGTTCTAAATATATATAGATATATTCCTAAAATTTCCATGATAAATACCGATTAAACACGTATGCAAATAATTAGCTTAAATGAACATGTTCAAAACAGCATCTATTTTTAACTAGGTGCAAGAAGCTTGTATTTATTTCACCTGGAGATTTCAGGGGGAGTCTGAAGTTAAAGCTAATTTTATCTTTCACACCAAGCGGTTTAAGCAAACATGACGTGATGTATCTGTCAAAGCCTTCAGTTATTTAAGGAGGAAACGTAAGTGTTCACTATTTAGCACTTCTGTTCTGTTTTTTGTTGTAGGACTGGTGCACATACTTCATTCCTTTGAAAGTCAATTCAACCCTAAGGTTTGTTTTCAACACGTTTTGGTTGCAGGGACACAATGGGCACCTCTGTAATTTTCTTATCTTTTGTTCTAATTTATTTCAAGTTTCTGTACTACTGAGCTTAAAATCAGGTATGACAGACAGAATGTGTATTTGCAAAGTGATTTTTTTATTTATCTTCTTACTCCTGAATCTGTCAGAAGACACTTCTAGCAGGCACAACACACACCACTGTACTTCATCCTCAGGGATATTGCCACTTTTAAAACAACCAGTGTAACACTTTTTTCTCTGCTGTAAGGCGTTTTTTGTTGTTGTTGGTTTGGGTGGGTTTTTTGTTTGTTTCCGTTTTTGTTGCTGTTTGTATTTTTTACAGCATGCAGCACAAAGGTCCCCAGGACCACTATGCAGAATGTGAAATACAGACACTGAGTAAGAAATAGACTAACCTTACAATCACTGTGAATTAGCTGCATTACAAGGTAATTCTGCTCATTTCTGGTATGGGTAACTTTGCAAAAGCCTTCTCTCTTCTTTCAGTGCTTCCTATCATGCCTTGCATGGGAAAAGCATCTGATGGTGGATGAATATTCTATGTATTCAACCACATATTTATCTTAACTTTTCACTCACTTTTTTTTTCCTTTGGCAATGTAACAGCCAAATAAGCTGGAGGCTACATTCTTACTCCTCATATTGCCAAGTGACTAATTCCAAGAAGATTGTTACAGGTCCAAACAAAGTGCCACAGAAGAACATGTGCCCCAAGAATAAACTCCATGATAGACTGGTCATACAGTCTTAGGAAGCAGCATGATACCATTTGTGCTTCTTCTCCTTTTCTGACCCCTGAGAGGTTTGGGTTGATAGCGGTTTCTCTCAAGAGCCATGCCCTGTAATGCCCAAGGTGCAGACCCCTTGTTTCATGTAGCTTTTCTGATTTAAAGTTGTTACTAATTAAGGTGAGGGTGAGAAGTCCCCTGTGTCAGTGCTTTATTTCAAATGTGGTGAAACAGGAGGGTGCTGGTGATGCCTGCCATAAAGCTTCTTGGGAGTTTAGTCATGAAACACAGTCACTCTCATCCTGCTCTCTCCATTATTTGTATCCTCTCACTCCAAGTGACAGAATCATTTTTTAAAAGTATAGGCCATGTGAACTGGCTGAGTGGAGAACTGTGAAAGACTTTAGTAAATTTTAGGTGGATTCATTGATTCTGTTCAGGGCCATGCTAACAGAACTGAATTGAAGTGGAATTGAACTTGTGTTCAAGGTGGGAGAGCACCATCAGTTAAAAAAAAAAAAACAAAAAAAGAAACCAACCCTCAAAAGAATGCAAAAATTAGATCCATTTCAAGATTAGAAAGCTTCATTTTCTCATCTAATGATTGACTACAGTTACCCTCTCCCTCAGTAGTGACAGCTTTTCAGCAACTAAAACAGCCAAGTGTGGTGGTGGCTTGGTGTG